>OZ020173.1:7329513-7686337 GCA_963971145.1 Sussaba pulchella | reverse complement strand
ATTCCGCATAATGAAAAACCATATAGTCACTATACCGAAAAAATATTTCAAATAAATTTTCATTGGCAACGAATGCCGAGATTCCCGGCGCGTATGCTCACGACGAAGGTGTTTGCCCCGACAAACCCGCGGGGCAATCGGAAAGCCCGAAGAGCGTCAACTCGACAAAGTAACAAACGCGGGTGTGCGTTGCGGCGAGTATGTTGAATAGCACGGGCGTTCGCATTTATAATGTAGGCACAGCGTGGAGTGCCCGTGGAGTGCTCGCGCTAGCGGTTACATATCGCCGGTGTGTATGTTCCAGTGGCCGTTGGTGTGTTCCGTCGCTGGCGAACTGTTCCCCCGGCTTAATTGTCGCATTACCCAACCTCCGAGACCGCCGTCATCATCGTCATCGTCATTGCGTTCACCCTTCCTTGTATTTCTCCTCTTCCTCATGCTCCTCGTCCCGCTCCCTTCCCCACCTTATTCTTCGCCTCACTGCCTATGATGCCTGGATGCCTTTGCCCTTTGCCCACATGCGCCCCACCTTTCTCCTCTCCCCCCATCCGTGTCCCCGCGACCTCCTCGCTGATGCAAACTCTCTCTCTGTATTCTCCAACGTTTCCCTCTGCCAACCCATCAGCCCTACGCAACGTACTAAGACTGCACTTTGCGCATTCATTGCATCCCAACGGTATCGACCGGATCAACGCACTCCCAATAGCCTCTGTGACGTTCACCCGGCCTCGTGGTCTCTCAACGTCACCCTCTGACGCGCCTCTTTCGCCTCCGTAATCCGAGAACCCGTCGTCGTCGTCGTCGGCGTATAGTCTCGTTTACGACTACACGGCTCGTTCTACACGTGTGCGATGCGTTTCACGCTTCGGATTACCGGACTGCAATACCCGGCACCCTCGGGAATTTCCAATTTTCGAACGTCGTTCGTCAAACGCCATACCAGATGAACTTTGTCGATGCTGGGGAACGTTACCTAATACCGTGATTTTTCGACACCGTAACCCGGCAGTTTGGATGAATTTACCGATTATACGTTCGTGGCGAGTATCGTTCGGTGAATCATTTAATTGAACGGGCAGGAGGGAGAGGATGGGGGCGGGAACGAAGTTGATTGCAATTGACGTTGACGGTATCCCGAAGAATTTAGATCAATGTTTCTTTATTTATTTATTGTTTTTCATTGTTTAAAAACCGAAAAAACATGTGAGAGCGAATACGTTTTCAAGCCCGCGCGATGGTGAATCATGAATTTTTTTCCGTTCAAGCTGCGATCAAAGACGTGCGATTGAAAGTCGCGGAGCTTCGCATTTGAAAATTATCGGATGGCGTGAGACGGGAATTCCTCAATCTTTATCTCCCTCACAGCCGGGATGAAACGGCAAATGACGATTCATACATAAAACACTGTACGACTGTGCCGTGAACAAACGAAAAAAACGAAACCAACGCCAGAAGAACAGAGCGAGGGAGAGAGGGAGACAGAGGCAGGATTGCATCTAGCATATAGCAATGAGCCTCGGTCTTTTCTTTATCTACCCCTCCTTTTTTCCACCCGGTCGCGATTTCCATAGCTTCACGGCTCCATCCATCTTTGTTTCTGACATTTTCTCCATCACCCATATACTCCCCCGCCTCGTCCTCGTCCCGCACTCGAAACTCCTCATCTCTTTTATACTTCGGCATGCGCTCAGGGTCTTTGCACTCTCGGTGGGATCACCGCGACGCACGGCAGAATGTAAAAAAAAAAAAAAAAAAAAAAATCGTAACACCAACCCCATGTAAAATTCTCCCTGCGAATTGCATACCTCGCATTCGCGCAACCCAGAGACCTCTTTCCTCCACCGTATAATTCCCATCCGCCATCGTTGTCACGCCTATCTCAGTGCCTCCGTGCTACGCTCATATTTTTTTCACGATGCGAAATATCCCGCACGCACTGCAAAAAAATCCAAGTGTCGAAATGAAACGTGCGTGAATAATTCCTATACCCGCTATTGTGATGATTTTTTTTCGCGCTGATGACGTGTGGATTTTTACCCGAGAGAATAGTTGGGAAAGAGGAGACACTCGCACACCCACTTGCTCGCACATTCACTCGCATTCGCACATAGACAGTCACGAGTACACTTACTCGCATTCGCACACTCGCTCACGCACTTACACTCACAGATACGTGCAGGTTCACTCACACTCGAAATTATACTTGCACTCACAGTTGGATGCATATTCACTTACAATTGCAGGTTGGCTCACAGTCGCGAGTACACTTACTCGCGAAAGCACACGCACTTACGCTCACAATTACTTACACTCTCACATACTCTCACACTCACCCTCACATGCGCACTCACGTACACTTGCTCATACACTCACACTCACAGTCACGTAGCACTCACACTTATAATCACTCCCACTCGCACGTAAGCTCACTGTCACTAGCACCCTAATCGTACACGCACACACGCACTCACACCCGCGGTCACGTGCGCAATCACTCACACTCACGCGCGCACGCATGCATACTCACACTTGCACGTAATAACGTACTTTGATCCACACTTGCACACGTACGCAGATGAATAGATGTGCGTTGCACGATAGCTGATTGTGAGCGACGTTGCAGGATTACCATATGTGTTTCACCGGGTCAGGTCAACGTCCTGTCGTTACGTTATGCTGCAACGGCCTTGCAGAATCCGGTCGGAGCGAGCTGCTTGAAGAGTGCGCTCACCCCGGTACCATGGGCACAATTCTCGTTATATTGCGCACGCATATACATGACGCGTTGCAAACCCATGGGTTGAATGCACTTTTTCTATGGGCTTTGGCGTTCATGCCTGCGCAACGTAAGGGCATGCACGTAGAAGCTGGAGAAAGAAAAAAGGGTGTGCAACGCGCGAGTGTATATGCACCGGGAGGGAGGGAGGGCGGAAAAAAGAGCTCAGAGGGGCACTATGCCATTGCGGAATATTAAACGCAAGCTTCTCCGCTATTCGAGGGGCATAGTGTGTAAAAATCGTGTCGTGTGCTCGGGAAAATTTTATATTCATTTATTGGGCTACGAATAAAACCTTAATATTATGATAAAAATCTGAAACTTGGAGGATTTTAATTTTTTCTAGTAATATGTACAGATATTTTAAATCGTTAACCGATTTTTTCAAGGTCTTTTCACGACTGTCCATCGCATTTCTAAATCTTCAACAAAAAAAAATTTCACTGAATACAAGAACCATAAATTTATATTCCCCATCGCTTGGACAATCGTCGTACGATAAAATCATTTTTTTCTTCGTTCCCGTTTCGTACGAGAAATAAATTGCGGTGTTTGAAAGGACGGTTTTGCGTTTTGACAATCATCACGCCTACCGCGTTGATGCTTGACCGTTGAAACGATGTGAAAATGACCGGTGGCTGTCATCGCGACGTAGCACGTTTAAATCGGGTTGTTTGTTACGATAGGTCCTTCGGTTGTTTTGAAGACAAGATGAGAGAAAAAAAAAACCAAACGGTAGCTCGTGCATCATAGCTTTATTACCGTCGAGACAGACAATGCTGCTCGTGCCTCCTTTTGCACCGCACGTCCCGCGAATCTTATTATTCCTGGCGCGCTACGAGGGACAGTTTTATCGTCGATTCCGCGTAGCTAAATCGTCTCATTACCGAACTCGCGGGGGGTCCTCTCGAATCTCGTTTGCATCGCAGACAGAACTCGGAACCGGGCTCTGGCTCGTGTGCAGCCATCGCAGCCGCCAAAGCGGTGCGCTCGCGCGACCATCCAAAATATTTTTACGAGACACACTACCTATGTCCGTTCCGTTCTCGTCACAATCGGAATCCCCGCATATTTTTAAGCCGATTTATATGCCGGAAAATCTCGTTTATGACACGTATAATGGAATATTAAAATAGTTTTACATACGATTGAATTTCATTTATGTCCCGCCATTTTTTTTTGTCACCGATGAATCTTTCAAAATTTTGGTAAAAAAAATTGCAAATACAAACATCTTTGAAACAAAATATTGAAAATGCAATAAAAAATACATTAAAATATGCGTTTTGCATATTGTATTAGCATATAAAGTTTCCCAATTGTTTTTTCCACGTTGCAATTACTAAAATCGACTCCCTGAATGCCCGCCGTTACGAATTTTACTCTTAAAATTTTTTTTCATACTCCTTGTCCAAGAGAGTAACTCGATTTTTTTTTCTGAAACACGTAACTTCATGTGCATACATAATATATACATTGTTTGTTTTTTTATCATCTCGTTCCGGATACTTAAGCGTATTTAGCGAGAGACGTTGCTCAGTTCAGACGGGCAACATCTTGAAGGAGCTCGTTCGCGCACAGCTCTGGCATATTGGAGCAACCGCTCGCAAGTAATGAGCTAATAATGGTAGTAACGAGCCAATAACGGTAATGGACGGATAGACGCATAAGAGGCGCGCGCGATGACACGCCATACACTGCTCGAACATCTCGTCGAGCACTGTGGATCATTCATGCGAATCCAACGCTTCTGCACTAACGTACAGAGTGAGTACCCACGTCGACAACGTGCCAACGGTTTCTCCGCGAAGCGGGTTTCGATGCGTCTATACCCATCGAAAATTCGGTGCTTTGACGTATTATCGTCGTAAAAGCTTGCGGGACCGCGTTTCAATCGAATTAGCTCGCGCGAGCGAAAGATGGATTGACGGTGAGAAGAGACACTTGTGGACTAGTAGAGGAATTACCGCAAAAACTTTATCGATTGTCGAAGCACTTCAATCGACAATAAAATATTGGAAATACGGAAGAAACAATAATAATAATAATACAAAAATAAATATAATCAATTAATACTGAAAAAAAAGAATGATAATAGTCAAAATAATATATATTTTTTAATTCAATAATAATTATGATAATAATAATAAATAAATAATTATAAATAACAATAATAATAACCACAATAATGAAAATAAATTTGAATATTGATCCTTCGAGTTTTTACCATTATTATTATTCCCACGTAATTCGCCGTCGACTGTAAACTCTCGTTGCAGCAAAATTGTCCGTTACGACCTAGTCGTTGAATAAGATAGTAGGTACATCGGTTTCAACACATTGCAAATTCAATGTTGGCTAATTGAATTTCACGGATACGAAATCCGTTGCACCGGTATGACAAAGTGAGAAACTCTCGTGTCAAGAGCTTTCGTATGTGCTTGTCGTGAAACTTAGCCGCCGAGTGTAAGAAAATTAAGGCCGACTGTATCTCTCGAGCCACGTGGACTGGGGTGCGCCCAAGTTACACAACTCAGACGCCGTCGCAGTGGCAGTTTCGCGGGCTAATTATCGCGGTAATGAACTAATAACTATAATGGCGACGCAACCGACGAAGGGGTTTGTCCCGAAGACGCCAACCAAAGGGAATTTCTCTCGTAACGTCGCCGCTGGTTTCTATCCCGTTCGTTTCGGGGCTAATTCCAACGTCTCGACGCTCTCGGCTGAAATCCTCGAGACATTCGCACAAAGCGCATACGCGATGCGCCACGGGAGTAAGCCTCGTAAGGCTGTGCGTTACGCCGAGACACGCGAACGTGACGGCTGACGACTGAGAGACTGTACAAACTCGTGGGCGAATCATTCGTGAGCATCGAAATTGTAATTATTTTGATTGCTATCCGATTTCAAAGAGCGATGAGATAATGAAAAATAGACATTTCAGGGAAGCTGCGTACGCTGCGATTGCATCTTTGTAGGTGGCGACGACAAAAGAAGTGATAAATAATGATGATTCATATAATAAGATATATAAATATATTTTCATTATTTATTCTATAGAATACTTTTCGAACAAAATAGAATAGAATAAATAATAAAAATAATAATTAATGGTAATAATAAAGGAGAAAATATTATATAATAATATATTATAGCATTATAATATTATTTATACATATAATAGTAAAAATGACAATAATCTATGATTATTATCGCTATCAAATTTTTCCTACCGCAATTCAGTTTGAAAGGTGATAAAAAATATTTAAAAAAAAAATATTCCACGAAATCTCTTTGCGCTACAATTACCATTTTTGCAACTATCAACGCCCCAAAGTACCACAATAACGTTTCATCGCCGTACACGATGTCGAGTGCATACGTCAGTCGCGTCAACCGTCGGCGAAAATTATACGCGGCTCGGAATGCTCAAACGTACGACGGAAACCCCCATGCACGGGCGATATACGAGCGAAGGTACAGCTCGGCGGCGTTTTGCCGTTCGTTTCTGTATGGAAAACGGGTTTGAATGGGGCTCGTGCGAAATGCCGGGTGTCTTGACAAGAGCAATTTATCATCGCCGATCTATATTTGCATACGTCGTCAAAGGGCCCCCGGGGCTCGACGGCGAGAGCCGGTGTCGCCCTCTCGCACGACTCTTCGTGTATACCACCCATACGTGTAGCATATATATATGTTTTACCCCTCCTTCTCTCATCGTCCTCTCTCCATCTCTGCGTCGTTATTTCATACGCGGGCCACCGCGTGACATCAGATAGTCGAGTGTGCGCCTTTTGAAATTTGCGTGTTTGCGAATATGTTTTGCCCTCGTTCGGCCTCAGCCCTTTGCGAGGAAATACTCAAAAGCCCCCTCTTTTCCCGCCCAACCCTGCCATCTCGTACGTAGGTGCGTTATATTCACCTTCCTCACACGCGGTTTTCCCCTTTCCCGTCCCCTCGACCGCGCACGCTCGTCGCGGGACCAAGACGCCGGAATAGAGAATGCGAAAACAAGAACGGTAAGCACTCTGACGCGAGCTCGATTTACCCGACGATCTTTCCTTTCGCCCGATCCCGCGGGCAAATGATCTTCCCCGAGAGATACGAGCTCTCTGAGATCTATATACATATTTATGGCATCGTCAAACTCTCGCACATGCTGATCGTGTGGGAAACAATACGAGCAGCCTGGATTTGAAAAAAAAAAAAACGTCTCAAAATATATATATGCCACATATATACGGTGAACCCGATCGTACTTGTCGAAAAACCTGATTCTTTTATTGCAGCCAGCTCGAATCATTATCGCGACGGCGATCATAGTCATGCGGAAACGTTTTCTACTTTAGCTTCCCATGTGATGTGGCAACGCGTGTTGCAGCATCGTAATTTTAATACAGACCCGAAGCTGCAGGATCGAGAGAACGAGATCCTGCAAAACAGTGCAACGCTGCGAGACAAAAAAAATAACAGAGAAGAAAGAAAACAAATACGATGGAGAAAGATTAAAGTCGTCTAGTCGAACGACATTTAACCCCGTCTAGTTCGGTTCAATGGAGCATCTGAGAGGTCGGTCGTATCTCCTTCGGCCTAAAATATTATATATTTAATATATTTTTTTTTGTCTCTCGTTCTTTATTTTCTACCCTATACGCGAACGCGAACGCCTCGTGGTCGTGGCCGACGTGGATACAACGACGGGATCACGCCTCCTCGAGGTGTCAAACAGTCTCACGCGGTCAATCTTTCTTTCTCTCACGTCGGTGCCCGAGATTTTTCATACTCTTCGATGTACAGATAAGTCATGCTCGTTCATTTTTCAGGCTCATCCGAGCGGCCCGGCGAACTGCTGGACAACGGTCAAACGCCGAGGAGGGAGATGGGGCGAGAGGGGTTCAGTCTGTGAGTCGACCGAAAACAAGGTATATGAAAGTCGCGTACGTGCCTGATCATCTCTCAAAACGCTCGTACGACTGATGACCGGTAGGTTGACAGAAAAATTTCAAGGCTCAAGGCAAAGACGGTGTGAGACTGGGAGCGGTCGTCGCTGAGTCGAAAGTCCGACTGTTGCCCGGTACTCGTCGTGAGATTCGTCCGCTAAACGGTCAAGGCGTAATTTTATTTTATTTTTATCGTCATTATTATGATTATTTTTTTTACCCAAGCAGGCCTCGATTTTTGCATTGGCGTTTGCAACGTCCGTGAATTTGATAAATCGTGACGATTTTGACCCTTCGTCGGCATTAATCACCGCTGCATATGCATACATGAGCGACATTAGAGGGCCGAGTGAGAGACGCGTATTCGAGGACCGGACAACTTTTGTCTCGATATGCATAAATATATGTGTATATATCCGTTGCCACACGGTTGACCCGATGTACACCGAACCTCATCGCATGCTTCTAGTCATTTATTAAGTCCGGACGAGGCCGAACCGTTCACCCGTCTTGTTTGCAGAAGAGGTTTACACACTCGGGCACCTCCGTCGCCCGAACCGCGGTTCCCCAAAAGCATAGCACCGGGATTGAATTAATGGCGGATTAATTCGGCGATCCCCGACGGTGTTGGCGCTCTCTTCTCTGCCCGCACGCCCAAAACCCGGTTATTCCACGGTCCGCGCCTCGTCTCGTGAACTCCGCCGTCGTTCGAGTTTTCGAGGCTTCCTCTCTCGCCAAACTCCCAAACTACCCTCCAACTCCGTTGGCTTTCGGCTCGACTCGTACGTATTATATTACCGTCCTTTTTTTTTTCTACGTACATCGCTTTTCGTGGGTTCCTTCTCCCGCTCTTGGGAGCCCACACCGCGGACACCGAAACCAACATACGGTTCGAGTTTGGCAAAGTCCCGTTTGCTACTCGACCGTATACTCTCCATTACGTACCTCATGGCTTTCCTCGAGTCGTTAAATTATTTCGTCGAATATACCTCGCCCGACAGCGTGCGGTCAAGCTGATGCTCGTGAGTGGAATGAACGATGTGGTGGATGTAACGTTTTTAAAAACTTTGGTTATTAGTTCTCGTTACCAAACATTTTTCGTTTAATTTTAATTTTTTTTTTTTTCGGTCGAAAATTTTTATTTAAAAACTTTATGGGAAAACTTTTTATCATGTCAATGGAGGTTCATAGATGACCGATAAGTAACGCCTTAAAAGATATTAAACCCAGATTTTGAACTTCCCCTTCCACTTTTCACGCGAAGGATGTAAAAAAAATAAGCAGGCTCCATAAATTGCCGAAGTACCTGATCCAGTCGGCATTGTCTGGGAGATGCAGACGTGAGCAAATCGTCGTTTAGCGACTATGCTCGCGCGACAAGATCCCCGACGAGACCATCGAACGCAGAAGCCGTGTGACCCTTCCGGCCAAGTAGGTTGTAACCAGTGATAGACACGACTCGACTGTGACGCCCCGTCTCAGGCGTTCGTAGGGCTCGTTGTGATTTACTAGCTGTTTATACCCTTTTCGCACCTCGCCTACATTATAACCGTATTTATACTAATAGCCACGCTTTGTACCTAACGTTTTACGTGCCTCGTTTTGATTTAGTACCGACGTACGAGGACTCGACGCCGAACAACAAACCGTGAGTACGTCACGGTGGATGGACGAGAAACGAAACGAGCACGAGACCAACTGAATTTTGAAAGGAAGGGCAAATGCAAAGGAAAAAAAATGTATAAACATTTATATATTTATGTATTAGGGTGGTTGTTATTGAAGTCATGTTCGAATTATGATTTGGATGTGTTACCGATCGATTTGAAAAAAATAACGGAAGTTTGAGCTTATTTTGAACCTTTCTGTCCAATTCTATAGGATGAGCAAATATTATTCTATAAGAATAATATTTGATAATTTTCTTCTTGTACGAGAATATGAATATATGAAATATATACTATATGCATAGGTACATATGTATTCGAGACAAAAAAAAATCACGCATTTTGAAGAATGAAGATTAGGAGCGTTTCGGAAGAATATTGATAGACTTTACCCGTTTTTCTCGTGCCATTGGGCTGGAATCCCCCGAACTTTCGCAAAATTATTATTTCTCTCAATCGTTAACGCGTGCGTGGACGACAACACGGTCGTCCATTATTTCACTTCCCCCCAGAGTCTCCGCGAGCTGCTCATTGATTTTTCGCGGGTTCTGACCCTCCGGCAAAGGAAATTACTTCCACTTGGACGAACTGTCCGACCATTATTTCCGAAGTGACCATCCGCAGTTGGAGTTTCGTCGAGAAAGAAAAACAAAAGAGTCTCTCGTCGAGAAACGGACACCGATAAATACATGTAATATGTATTTATACATTATTTACAGCCTCGTCTGGAGTAGAGAGTCGATTGGGCTGTAGCGGACTTTTTGGCCACCGGAGTCCTCTCGAGTCCGTTAAATCAGATGGATCGCGCGGAGAGGGGAGAAGCTTCATACACACGTGAATGAGATAAAAAAGAAACATAAGTATCGGGTCGGAATGACCCGTATAAGTTACGAAGTCAAGCCGGATTTTTTTCTCATGTAAATATGTCAATATCACGAGCTCATTTAAAAGGTTTTTATATTTTTAGAAACATTCCGAGACACACAAATCCGCATACCTTTGAAGAATCGAAGAAACCTGTGTATTTTGGAGGGAAAAACCAACTCCGATCGTAGTCAGTTTTTAAGATGGAAGGTTCGAAATGTTCGGGACTTCATTTAGTATTATTTGTAACCAATTTGTGGAGTGGGGGAGGGGGCAGCCCGGTCCACCTTCGTCCAAACCCCATGCAAGAACCACCCTAATGTACCCATATTCACGTTAAGGAAGGGATGATCCTACACGGAGGCAGGGTGACACGACGAGCGCATCGTGCGGGAATGGCACAAGCGCGTACTAGGTTTAGCAAGCAGACGCGTCGAAGATTCGACCGTAGGCCACGCTGGAGGAACCAAAGGCCCCGAACGTCCAGGAGGTGCCGTGTGTTACGTTCCAAACGTACAGTCGGCCAACGTTCCAGCTATGTCCATAGCGCCGGGCGATATCGGAGGATAGAGGGATTTCCAGTAACTGGGATGTAATTATGATCGGTGAGATACGTCACGCATAACCCCATCCGCAGTATTGACGTCCACAAATCACATCGCCGTCCATGTGGTATCTCGGATAGCCCGGGCCCTTCGGATTCGGAACCTCTCGAACGATCATCCTGAATCCTCGTAGATGGCTCGCCTCGCAGCGTGAGCCGCACCGACTCTAAATCAGAATTACCCCGAGTCTGCCGAAGACGCGAGAGCGACGGCCCGTGGCAACCGCTGCTGTTGCAGCGTGTCCACCCGGCAGCGACGATCTACGTCCCTTCTGGTGAGCGCCCCAAGGCGAACGTTACGGAAGCTGGTTTCCGATCGGAAGATCCATACTTCTCTTCGAGGAGACAGCGAGGAGGCAGCCGGATGTCTAGCGCTCGACCGAATGATTCGGAGCATTGATGGCAACCTAACCGGAGATAAATGGGATTAAACCGAAATTGTGGTACATTGGAACATTGGTCCCCCGATGGAGTTCCCATTTAATGACATCTCGGCGATTGCATTGTTATAATAATTCCTCTATAATCAAAGAAGTAAAAACATTGCCATGAGGCACACCTGAAACCGTTCATCGTGACATTCTATTAGCGAATGTTAATTAGAACCCGGCTGATTTCAATGTCTATTGTCCATTCTATACGGTGAACGAACGGCGTATCAGGCACGACCCGAGTCTGCGGCTCGACGGGAGCTTGGCAATCACTCGGAAATTCCACGAGAGCCGCCGCAGTCAAGCTGGCACATAGATCCGTACGGTAGTGTGTGACACGGAGAGTACAGAGTGGCCTGAGGGGTCGAACGGATGGCCAGCTTCAATATTCCGGAGATCGTGGAATTTGTGCATCACGTTTATCCTTTGGAAGTGGCCGTTCGCGTAGAGGTTCGTCGTACGGGGTCGGCTGGCTGATGCGATGGTTCCCCCGGTTTCAGCGGCACGCCGGTGCATAACCGTGTCGCAGTGGAGGTTGGGTAATCCCGCACGGTAATTGCATTTCGCGATATGTCGATCTGCCGAATATGTCCCTGAGCTTTGAACGGCTGTAGTTAGATGAGGGTAAAGGGACGGAACGAGCATGGGGGATAGAGAGGTTGACCGTCTATGCAAGGACATTGAGGGAGGACGGGCGAAGAAGGGGAGGTGGCCATTACAGTAGCCTAAGGCCAGGACCTTACATGCAAGGCTTCGAAATTTCGGTGGTGGGGGTGGGATGCTTGGTGATGCCATTCTGTAGTTCTCAAGTGGCCGCTAGGTTGCCGGAAGAGGGTTTCAATATCGTTGGCGAGGTACAAAGTAAGCCGGGAGGGGCGAGGGAGGGACATTTCTATGCCGAGTTCGTATCAATCGTTTTACATATAAGTCGGGAAATTGCAGTGATCGAGGTTTGCTTGGCCCGCAAGAATCCTGTCTTTCTCGTGCCGAAGGCGAGCGTCGCTTTGGTTAATAGTAAAGCCCGCAATCTCAACAATCGATAGGGTCATAAAACAAACTATTTAATGAAACAAGTGCGCGATAAATTATCAATCGAGACATGCGGATAAACACACCGTATTTTAACGTCGATGATAGAAATGTCAGAAACCGATAGGATTTTGCAACCATTGAGGTTCAAATTTTAAGCATTGTAAGGTGCAATTTTAATAATTACGAAAAGTGTGTGTCCCTGATGAGTTGAAAATTCATTAGTGAACGACGTTCCTAATTTGACCGAAGTACCAATATTCAAGTAAACTTAGACTCTACCGCAAATTGTATGCACAAATTATAACTTATTTTTTTTTTTACAAATAAATGTACGTATAATTGGGTGTTCTTCGTTAAAGGATTACTTGTTAAAAAATTTAAGGGCAACGGCAGATAAGCAATGCAGGTTCGTGACTCCAGCTAATAATTACTAGGTTGAGTAATTACCTAATTTCTATCTAATTACGTAATTGGTATAAGTAATTCGGAGACCACAGAAGAGCAATCGCTTTATTCTATTACTCAACACGTCCGCAAATGACGCATTTTCGTCCTCACATATCGCCATTCGTTGTCTTGCCCTCTCTTGTTGAGTATCAACATATTTCTCCTCCCTGTTCCAATATTTATTCCAAATTCGTAACGATGCTAAAAAAATGGTAATAGCTTCATGCTATCCAGAGCCGAGCGAAACGTCACATAGCCTCTCACGTCTATTCGACGTCGGTATTGTCGAAGATACATCGGACGAAGTACGCCGGTGGGTTATAGAAGCTGCACTCGCGTCAAGGCTACAACCCCTACCGAAGGGTATCTCTCAGTGCATCGGCTACACCTATTAACTGCGATATAACGGACGATCACACGACGCTCCCCGTAGGTAACATCAAAGTCAAAAGCATAGTTAGACTCGGGGGACCACGTGGCCATCCGTGACGTACACATCTATACGTACATATGAAGCATTCATGCTTCCGTTAGAACGTCGGAAAGCCGAAGCCGCAGCCCCGGGCGATATATTCGATGCTGTTCGAGGCCAACGGATCTAACTGAGGCTTCGACGAGATCCGACGATGAAGCAGCAACGAGAAACGCCGGGAAACAGTATACGCGATATTCCAAGAGCCTCGAGAGCCACAACGGATCAGCAGTCCCGATGCATCATCATCGTCATTGGCTCTTGTTGGAACGAGGTGTCTCAAATTTCGGCTTAATGGACCCAATTGTTGTTAACGTTCTCATCCCGCGTATCATCTTCGTCTGAACGCCGATCAGGAGAATTTAGTGCACAATCGGCACTTACCCGAAAATGAACTTGCGTCTTACGACCAAAGTCATTAAATGCTAGGTGCACCGTGGATCCATCAGAATCGCAATTTTTGATCGCTGGTTTACAATCGGGGTTGTGGTTGCGAGAGACGTTCTGCCGGGTCACCCACCTAGCGGCCAAGCGATGCCCTTATACCCAAGAGTAGGTCGTTTTCTTACAATATCACATGCGCAACATCGTACACGAGCAGTCCGTTGTTATTCTCCAGTATTGTATATACCACATGTGTCAGTCGGTTAATAATATCAAGGTAGAGTAATGCAATGTTGCGCAGGTGGAAAAAATGGGTTACGAGGGTCACGGGAAGCAACGATGATGATTGCGAGTAACAACATTTTCAAACCTTTGCTTATCTTTGCATTCGACTTGTGTCGGAAGTGGTTTATACTCAAAACCTTGCTTTCCACCCTTTTCTCCATCCCTCGTATTTATTTATTTACTTCTTTTTTTCTATCATTTCGCTCTGCGCTCGCAGGTGCAACGTCGACGGCACTTGTCGAAGGGTTTTGCACAGTGACTGAGTATACGCAAACCGAACGATGAAAGTTTTCATGGTCTTTAAGCAAGAACGTCTAGGTTAGGGCGCGTGGGGGCGGTGAACGAACTCGCAAGGAGTACGATGAAGTGCAGCCGAGCGTGGACGCACGGCGACTCGCCATATGTCGTCGGGTTCGTCACATTTCGTTTATTCGTTTTTGACCCAATTCGTTTTTTCGTCACGTTCGATGAAACCCGCGGGAAACGCAAGGCCGTGACCTGGTCTAACCACGTCTTCCGATCGTTCTCAAACACCGTGACGACTCGTTACACGCTGCGTCGCTCGTTTCATAGTCTACATTGAGTCGCGAGTTCTGTAGTCCGGTCTCGACCCTAAAATTACTCGTCAGAAATCGGTAAGCGTTAAAACTTCGGTTTCCTCGACAAATCGCTTTCACCTCGATAATCGTGACAATGGAACACCGGAACTTGTGCCAAAAACTCTCGACCTCGGCCTCGGGACAGGTTGGCATGTCTGCAGCTGACGCTGTTGCGTCGATGGGTTTGGAGTTGGCCGACTAAACTGGGACAACACGAGGCAAACCTTTCGGGTCGATGATGTTATCACGGTTTTTTTACTGGGGATCTGCATTATTTTAATTGTGGCATTTATGACTCGGACTGAGGCTAGAGAAGGAAGAATATTGCAGTATTGGCTCGGGATGGAATTCAATTGATCTCAATGTCGAATATATCGTATTGAGAAAATACATTAATCGTGAACAAATTATTAATAAATTATAAAGTCGAAGTTAAATAAAATTGGATCGATTAATTAATTAAATAAATAAAATAATAAAATAATAATAATAATAATAATAATAATAATAATAATAATAATAATAATAATAATAATAATAATAATAATAATAATAATAATAATAATAATAATAATAATAATAATAATAATAATAATAATAATAATAATAATAATAATAATAATAATAATAATAATAATAATAATAATAATAATAATAATAATAATAATAATAATAATAATAATAATAATAATAATAATAATAATAATAATAATAATAATAATAATAATAATAATAATAATAATAATAATAATAATAATAATAATAATAATAATAATAATAATAATAATAATAATAATAATAATAATAATAATAATAATAATAATAATAATAATAATAATAATAATAATAATAATAATAATAATAATAATAATAATAATAATAATAATAATAATAATAATAATAATAATAATAATAATATTTTTATTTATCGCATCATTTAATAAACTTATTAAATTTATTGTATTCTGTTCTTCTCCACAATTTACAGAATAATACATAAATTCGGGGGCTTCGAGCTCAGTTGCATCTATAGAAACGGCCTAACGTCATAGAATCGTGCACTTAATCCGCGTTTCCGGTTACGATCGAAAACCGCGAGTTAGAACATACGCATTGCGTTATACATACATACGTACGATATGTATAGATGACCAGCGACAATGAACAGGATGCTCCGACGAAGGGTTACCATCGCGAATCACAATGGGCGCGAGAACCGCAAAAGCGAACGACAGGTTGAATAGTAGAGGAGCAGTCGAGAAACCCGGAGGAACACCGGTTCTCGGCTAGAGAAGTGCATTCGAGCCTCGCGGGTGCACCGGCCACCATTATTAACCCTCCCCCTTACCCTCCCGCCATCCCCCATCGAACTGCAATGACGCGACGCGGAAGGATCTCGACGAGAACCCCGCGTCCTTCCGAAGCCCTTATTTTCCCTTTCGTTTCGACGATTGTGGGAAAATCGTTCCGTGCTAGAGCGATTTCGATCCACTTGCGAAACGACGACGTGTATGTGTGTGCTATATCGTTCTTTTGCTCGCCAGCCGATCGATGCGAACTTTACCGTCGGTCTCGAGGGTGCGACCTAGATAGCTATTGTCCATCCTACGACCCCATCGACCAGGGTATTATATCTTTGCGTTACGATCACGAAAATTGCTGCTCGTCGATGGCACAGATTTGTACTCGATGTTTTGACGATAAAAAGATTATACAGATTTGCAGAATCTTAGGGATTACTGTCAATGGGGATGACTGACGAAAAAGTAAA
Organism: Sussaba pulchella; assembly: GCA_963971145.1. NCBI lineage: Eukaryota > Metazoa > Arthropoda > Insecta > Hymenoptera > Ichneumonidae > Sussaba > Sussaba pulchella. Next base: position 7,670,065 of record OZ020173.1, on the reverse strand, counting down.
TAAATAAATAAATACATAAATTCGTGAATAAATGCAATTCACGAGACTATAGTTTGTTAATCATTTTCAATCAATCGCGATTATTTTCATGATATGTTATCACGTAAAAAAATAATTCGACGAAATATATTTCTATAATATAATGAAAATCTATTATCATATTATTGAGAAAATAAATCGGGTTTGAGATGGTTGAAATTTTCGTGAAGTGAATGATTAAGCGAGTTTCATTTAGCTAACGCAGATATTCCATGCAAATTTTGCGACCGCGTAACGTTAAATAATTATAAGCCCTCAGGGATGTATGGGTATATTATGAGAGTCATATTTATGCGTAAATGGGACACGCGACAGAGCTCGGAAAACTCGTGCTCAGGTGTTGAAATCAGTCGGCGTAGTTTCGAGTGAGACGTTTGAGAAGGGCTTTAATTTGAAACGCTTTTCCGCGTGGCTGTGCGTGGAGCTAACGTCGAGAGTACACGCGACTCTGGCGGTGGAATGGTAGGTGGCGAAAAAGCGAGTGAGAGTAATCGGCCAGTCATTCTAGCCCAAGAAAGCGAAGGAATCCGGGGCAAAATGATACAGTCGAAAGCGATGCATAAATTTAAACGAAATTGGGATTTATCCGACATTTTTTTTCAATTGACAAAATTGACGGCTCGACCGATCGGCTTACTCGACTCATTCAAAGTTTTTGGAGGGTGCAGAGTCTTCTGGTAGGAATTTTAGTGATCAAATTATTCAACTTTTAGTCGCGATCAATGGAAGATTCTCCTATGAGAAAGTGAAAATTGTAGTGAAACTATGACTGTTATAATAAGAATATTTCCATTTATACTGGATGAGAATTCACATTTTTCAATGAAAATGTATAAAGAATACTTCTATTATTATAGATTCCTCGACTATAAATCTCATTAAATATTTAAATTCGTTGTAAAACGACGAGTCGTCTGAATTATCGATAATTACCCCATAAATTGTAGAACCGCGAATCATCGCACGATAATTAATCATAGTTAAATGATTGAAGAAATATTTCGAATACATTTCCATTGAACGTCCATCCCTGTTTTGTACACCGTGTATACAACGGTTCGAAAAATTTATTCTCGAGTAATAACTTGTACATTACGCTTCCGCCAGCGTGTCAGGGAATTTATTTTTTTCCTCGAGTGTACCATTTTGCCCCGGTATACGAAATATATCTCTACAGCGGAGTGTCTGCCGGAAAGTACGAGTATCACCGAAGCTACCCCGAGTTGTGTACGAAGCTTCCCGGCGAATACGAGAAGGGCCATTACCTGACTAATATCCCAAGGCACGCTATCCTCGTTCGCACGACTCGCTGAGGAGGGTTGAAAAATAAGTAAAATCAAACTCCCGCCGTTAAAACATTCGTACGGGGATCTACTTCGGCTGATTAGCCAGCACGGTTGGTTCACCGACAAACCATGATACGTGTACCCACGTACGTGTGTGTAAGGGCATCGGAACACGTCGGTCGGGAAGGTAAGCACCAGCGACGGATAAAATAACACCCTCGTTGGATATCCCATTTGCGAGCGACTACGAGCGATCATAATGCCCCCGTGGGCTCATAGCTGTCTCGTTAAAGTTCGCTCTGGTATCGTGTATTATAACGAGCCGCTACTCAGACAGTTATAAGCTTTGTACGACGCGATCTTTGCAATCTTGAAGAAATCCGACACGACTGTCACAATCTTGAATATTCGATGACAAAAAAAAATATATACATTCAATTAAAATTGCATCAATGAATGTTTATGTATGTAGATTATGTAGATATATTATCAATTCAATCTATTCGATGATATTTTTCATTCATAAATGAAAAAAGTAATGAAGAAATAAATAATAAATTTCAATAATTAATTAATCCTCAATAATTCCTACACGGTCATTTTTTTCCAATTTTACCTCAATTTAATATAAATATGTTTTCTGAAAATGTTATAAAAAGTAAATATAATTCCGCAGAAGATACTGAAAATTTCGTAATTCATCGTTCGATAAATCCAGAAACTGGAGCAAACACAAAACCCGGATTAACCGTGAAAAATTTATCTCCACGTCGAATTGAATCAAAACGATTTAGCGAACAACGGGGGAAGTTGGCTAGCAAGCGATTCGAAAATTGCTGGTCGAAAATGGGTAAGTTTCTCAATTCCGTTTGGTCTTTCAGTGGTTAGCGCAGCGACTACGACGTCGTAGTCTAGACCCCGAGCATGCGGGTGAGCCATTTTCCTGAGGTCACTCCGGCAAGATTTATCGAAAACCCAACGAGAGAAAATGGCACTCGGAGGCGATCGCAGCTGGCGGGGGATGGTCGGAGTGGTCGACGCGCGCGGGATCGCAGGGGAGGGGGGGAGACAACCTCGTTCGAGGAAGAATAGCCGTACGGGTATGTGACAGAGTCCAATTACTTGCCCCCTTCCGAATAAAACCTATATCTACTCATTGTAAGGACGGCGAGCGAAGCAAAGCCGAAGAAAAGAAAAAAAAAAGCACGTGGAACGATAAAGAGAAGATTCGAGGAAACAAGGGAGGGTATTGCTAAAATGGGGTAGAAGCTTGAGAAATTCTTTCGTTTTCCTCGTTTACTCCTCGCAAATATACGACTGCGGATATCGCAGTATATTATCCGTACTACAAAACAACATTTTCTTGCAAGTGAGCATTGCAATAACCATGATACCCGGACGGGTCAACAATGTACAGTCCGTTCGCGATTGAATAAGTCACAATTCCCACTCCCGGTCTCTCACACTCGAGAGGTTGAGTCAGTTTGTCGACGTAGGAACGCCTTAAAAAAAAAAAACAAGAAAAAAAACTTTTATCTGGTTCCGCTATTCATACCCGCGATAGCCAATAATGAATATAATAATAGGGATAGTAATAATAATAATAATAATAATAATAATAATATTATGCGACTTCGTGCGCATACGCATTGTTTTTGTTATTATAACAAAAACAACAACAATAATAACATACTGTTTGAAGGTACAATGCAGTGAATATCACTGTAGTTTAATAACCATCGAATAAACTCTAGCATTTCCGGGACAGTACAATGAGAGGTCTGGCCGAGATAACACTGATTTCATTAGCGCAAATGAACTCGCGACACGATAACAAGAAGAAAATAAACCGAGACCGTGGAAATGTTGGCTTATGATTAAAACGCATAAAAATTCTCGTGACTTCTCCTTTCGTCGCACAGGTCTGGCCGGATAGTATTACAGCTAGGGGTCATGATTGTTTCTACTTTTAGTTCCGCTTATTCGCCTTATCTCATTTTTTCATTATTATTATTATTCTTCATAAAATTCAATAATAGAATTCTTTTGTAACCGATAATCGACCAAACAATCATAAATTTGATAATTCCTTAAATTTTATCATTTAAATTGATACGACAATGTTATAATTCAATTTCAATTATTATAAAATTATTCTGATTATTATTGTTCTTATTATCATTTCGATCAAGTCCCTTGTTAATTCCTGTATCTATGAATGTGATTTTATGCCGAGGTTTGCGACATAAAGACGATCGTGTTTGTCGCAAAAAGCGTGCAACAGCACACCCGACTCGCAATATCGTTCATAATTCGAGGCTATCGTGTGTACAACGTTGATTGCAATGCATTTGGCTAGGCACAGTGGATAGACCTCGCGACGCCGGAAATACGTTATTTCTGGAAAGAGCGAAAAAAAAAATACCCGGGCGTGGCTAGATTATAGAGTTGAGCCGTAAAAAAAAAAAATAAAAGAAAAGCAAAGCGACTGAAAGCGAGACAGGCGGAAAAAGAGAAATATATTTGACGTTGCTGGTATAAGCACGGAAAAAGATAAGGCGCGTAATATACGTTTTCTCGCGACGTATTAAATTATTCTCCGGACTTTGGTCGCTCGTTGTGTAAGTGCGAAGCGAGTTGTGTGCTTCGGGTGCATGACGCGTTTCCAACAGGACGATGGGGTGCACGCCGAGAGACTCGGACTCATTGTATCCCCGAGGGAATGTATTGGACGAACTTTCGCGATAAACGTGACTCGTGCAAATACGGAAATGATCTTTCGGAGTCGAGTAACCGACGTTAATTCGTGGTTGGACGTAAAACACACGTCGTTCATTCAATCGGTGCTAATTCCCGGACTCACTCGATATTGCGACGCGCGAAAGCGACGTAATTGGCCACGTAAGTTTGCCAAGACGTAGAAGTACAGTTGGAAATTCATTGCCATTGAACACGAGAGTTCCGAGCGAATTACGGTAAAAGTATTTTTTTTTTTTTTTGTTTTTTCAGGGTTATTACGGTGCATATTTTCATAGGTCAACAAATGCGTGTGCAAACATGTGGCAAGTGATGGTAAAAGAATCGAAAACGAAAATTGCCCGAGCGAAATATGAGTTCGATCGTCGGAGGTCGTGTCGTGATGCGTTTCCTTCGCCAAATGTGCGACTATACCGAAGGAAGTCTCGAAAAGTTCTGCGTTGGTGAAGTTTGTTGGGAGATTCGATTGCTGGGCTGCGTACTGATACATTGCGGCAGATTATTAGCTGCCCATGTGTTCGATACGGATTTCTCATGCCGCCATATTTTTCTTCGTTCCATAAGGTCGATGAGATCGCGCCATGTAGACTCGTGTTACTAACTTTCGTTGTTCATAAAACACGCTAACTCGAGAGCCAACCTTACCTCACCCTCGCTCTGCCAGGGTATAAGTTTCAAAACGCTACCCCTGCGGTTTCGGGGTCGTTGCAGCCGAGACGAGAAAAATAAACGAGCAAAAATGAGAAAGTAGGTAAGGCAGATGAAGATATAGCCCGTGGCAAGAGCAAAACGCAAACGAAATCGTGCCGTGAGAAACGTAGTTTGAATAATATCGCGATTCAAAGTCCCGTACTAAGAATTTTTATTGTACATATCTCATGGAAGGAAAATCCGTGTTTCCAGCGGGAGGGAAAGCGCGAGAGAGAGAGGCAGAAAAGATGGGGAACGAATGGGAGTACGAAAAACTGCGACAACGGTGCCAGCCAGACCGTCTCTGTGAGTTTGCGTGAATTTGCTAGCGCGCGCAAAACTCATCTTCGTTCAGCGCTGGACTTTGGAAAAGTTGGTCTCCTCGTTTCGAACCGGAAATGCAGTGACCAGAAAACCATCGGCAACTTTTCACATTTTCTTGACGATTGGATTATCGATTAACACTTTGTAATGCGCCTCCGACAATTCAGTTTTTACGGTGAAAACAAAAACGCGATCTTCGTTAGTCTATTTTCATCGGGAACAATAAAAACTTGAATAAATAAATGAGTCGAGACGAATGAAATTGTTCGTTATTTGGCTCTCTTTTTAAAATGGAAAATAGTGTCATTAATGATTAATTTTTAATCGAACAACACAACATCATCCCTCGCATCATCGACGCACAATTCATTTGATTATCAATTTACCTTTCTTTCTCTCACCCAACTCAATCAAAATTCCATCAATAAAATCCTCAAGTTTTATTTATCCACCCAGTCTCCGCAGATTTGCCGCAACCATGGTGCCCACCGAGATGAATAAACGGCGACGATATAGCCAACCCATTTCACTCGACACCACTGCCAACTGTGCAACGATCGGTTTGCGTTTCACCGCAAGCGTTAATTATTCTTCGTTGTAACTAATTGAAAGCAAGCTAATTTCCGAGAGTGCTCTCTTCCATCTCTGTCGCTTCGACCCTCTTTGTCTCTCTCCTCCTATCACCGTCTCTCTCTCCCTCTCTCCCGTGGCTCTCCGTGAGGGACTACCGGAGCAGCGGCGAATCGCGTACGCACCGTTGACCACCTTCGTCACGACGTCACACGGTTGACGGAGGTCAGTGCGTGCCCGAGTCGCTTATCCTGGTCAAAACGGGGTGCCCTGCCCTTGCAGAATTCACGGCGCCTTCGCGCTCGTACGTACGTCGTACTTGTGCAACTGTGTGCCAACGGCTTGTACTACTAATATGCACGCGACTGCGCTTAATAAACGCATTATGTGCGCAATGCGTGCCGCACTCGCGTGTATCATCGTCACAACGACGAACTTCCCGGGCATGTTGCACTCGCCGTGTGCATATGCGCCTAATGGGACGCACACGGCGGTCGTGCCGTACGCACGATCTTATCTTCAACGACGCGTATACGCAATGTCAATGTTACAACAGCGAGGAAATTGCGTTAAGCATGGGGTTCGACACTCAACGATCTCGGGCTCATTACAGTTTGAAAATTGGGTACGATTATTTCATCGAAAAAATTAATTAATTCTCAATTGGATAATGGATTCAATTTAATCAGTCAAATTCATTTTATTATTTTTCGTTCAGTTAAAATTTTAATTTTTTTTATGATGATAATAATGATTATGTCTTTTTCTTTCGTACCCTAATCTCGACGGCCCTCAAGAGCACTGTGCTAGAAATATACAGATATGGTCTAAGCAAACGTGCAACACACGAAACTCAAAGTTGCTTTAATCTAGAACCATTTTTGACGTAGCGTTCAAAATACAAAGCACAGCGAATCCAACGTGTTCGATAATACAAACGTACACAATAAATCCAATCGAAAGAGAGACAGGGAGAAGGAGAAAAAGCTCGTGTGAGAAAGTAAGAGAGGAACAGATAGAAAGGATTGTTAGCGGCAGCATACTAATAATCCATTAAGTACCACACAGTACAGTGAACGTTGCGCGGTAATCGAAACGAGACGAAACTGAACATCCACCCGGGGGTCGGGGGCTAAAAGCTAATTTGCATAGAGAAGAACATTAGTTAATTACGGTGGACATAACCAATGATTGGTGATAGGCGATAGCGCGGTCACAACTCACGGCATCCGACCATACACTCGGGCTAAGCCCCGAGTTATTGCCGGGATCATCGTTAAAACTAGAAATGTATCAGTCAGGTTGCCTCGCGTAAACCACTCTCTTGGTTTTCCGCGGTCCAAAATCCGAGCTGCACGGGTGTAAATACGTCGAGTGCAATACGGGTTACAATACCGGGACCGAAAATCCAACGCGGGGGCACGGAGAAGCACTGCCGGGTGCGGGTGGGCGAGGAGGGGGGAGAAATCGGCGTAGCGTTACGTATTTAATCCCATAGCGTTCGAGGCCGTTGCCGATGTTGCCTCTGGCGGACACATTTTGAGGACGGACGTCTGTACAGGACGCGACCCTCGAAATTCGGATTCCCTGCCTCCCGCCCCCTCTTCTACCGGCGACCGTAATCCTCCTTGCTCGGTCCGGATCTCACTCTCGTACCACGAGAGCATGATAAAACCCTCTGGCATTCGTCATCGTATCAACCCGGTCTACGTACGAGCATGCAATTTTTCGTATCTCAACAATTTCCATCTCGCCGCAACCCCGAATGCTCGATATACGCGTACGGACCTCGCCGTCCCACCTCCCCGGCTCGTGCTCTCATCCTCATCGTGACGCTGCTCCATTAATCACCGTAGAGTGATTAAACGTACATACGCCCCTCACGTACGAAATATTCATACATTCTACATACACCGCTCCGTGCCTCATCGTCCTCCCGCTAACTGCGAAATATTTATCTCGCGGTTTTTTTTAATCGTGGAAAACTCTAAAGCACACTGAATTAAATAAAAGTGCGGGAGGATCATTAATCAGTCGAAGAATTGTTCGTCATGACTGATTTCGGGGTTATTCCGGTGTTGAATTTGCGGGGAGGGTTTCGGACTGATGGAAACCAAGTTTTTTCGACGACCAACAATGTTCGTCCGTTGAAGATATTATATTTCAATCCTTCGAAATACTGCTCGTGGTAATAGAACATTTTTTCTGAAAAACATTCGATTAAAAAAATGGACAACGAATATCGAAAATGGATTTTTCGAGGGAGCAATTTTTGTTTTCTATCGAGCGACGAAAACGTTGGTCGTTAACTCGCGAGTGAAAGGAGAGAGAGATAGCAAAACGTTGAACGACCGAAAGAACGTAGGAAGAGACATAGGCCAAGAGAATCACGAGATTCCCATAGCTCTCGAAACCTGTGGAGCCCATTCTGTGTATATCTTGCCCGCGACTTTTCGAGATATCAACGCTCGGGGTTTTATTAATGACAGCAGCGCTAGACCGTGGAGGGCCGGGAAAAGGGGGGGGGGGGTGGAGGGTGGGACAGGGACAGGGGACTGGAGAGGGGCAAAACCGGGAGGGTTTATGGCGGACATAAACTCTAAACTGATTAACAGTAGCCAGTAGCGGAGGCTAGCTTGACTCGACTGTGCAATATATATGCAATACGTGCTCGAGGTACGTCTATACGTGCTCGAGTGGAGGAAACCGAGGCCAGAACCAAGCCCAGTGCGGTGGAGTTTGAGACTGCGAGATACAGTTAAACAGCATGCACATCTACACGTATATTCTCCGACTACCCCGTGCTGCGTCTCGTTAGCAATACCCCTGGTTTATAGGCCATCGTCGCTGAAATTAACATTGCCCAATTAAATTGATAGATACCCGCGGGTCCGACGCCAACGTTAAATCCCATATCCCTCAGTAAAATTGCACGTAAATCAACATTTTCTCCTCACGTTTCGACCATCCCCCCATCGGTCGCCTCCACTCGCGGTCACCTCGCGAGACTTCGCCGACCGACAATCATACCTCTAACTTTGCCGTATTCCTTTCGGATTAATTTCGCTCGTCACGAATTCGATCGATCAAATTAAAGTTTTTTGGTTTTAGACATTGCCGATTATTTTATGTTTCATCGAGAAAAATATTTTTAGTCGGGATTGAATTCACCATTTATAAGGTTATTTTTCACCAAATTATTGTGTCGGTATTTGTTATACGTTAATTGTTGAGCTGGTGATAAAAAAAATTCAACCCCTAATTTTGTTATTTCACGTTGTAACAACATTGAAATGCCTGACGAATTTCGATGCTGTCTTTGCCGACGCTTATCCGCATAAACACGCGGTATTGGCGATCGACATGAGCCCAGCTTTTCTTTGTTTTATGCCGACGAAGGGTGAAAGGCGAAGCCTGCGTAGGTGCCAGGAACCCCCGTCGGTGCAACGCACTCCCGACGACCACTGCATGGTTAATACCAGGTTAGCACACAGCGTTTGCCGTGGTTCGCGCTATCTCTCGTCGTTGTGTCCGCAGCCCCGAATAAATAATATATATCCATCCACATGTATATACGAACCCATATATATGTATATATATTAATTATGTTTGTCCGAGCACCGGGGAATCATTGTATGCGCGTACGTGAACGTATACGTCGGTCGTCCTCGACATGTCCACCCGAATCGGGGGCTATAAACGGACCGCGGGTCTCTCGCGAGCGCATCGCAGCGGTTTATCACGAAACGGAATTAAACGGTTTACGACTGGACCACAGATTAGTACGGACGAGCGATGGAGGAACGTTTGGATGGTCGGGCGAGCAATCGGGGGCTGGAGAGCGAATGGCAGAGGGGGGGAGGAGGATGGTGTTTCGTTGCCGCGGAGGATCCTCCGCTGATGCTTTTCCAACCCCTTGCCCGGCGCCTCCCTCCCCCATATCGGCCTATCACTCGATGGCAAACCTCTCGCAGTTCCATCGTCCGATACGCGAAAGTGCATGCTCGACGGGCGATTGCCATACTCGTTGATCAAGTAAATTTGATTCGGCTTCGGGGGATGTTGAAGGGGATTTGTCAAATGCCAGGGTTTTCAGATCCGCAATCGTCCTCGATGTATAAACGACCGTGAGTGCTTCTCTCGGTACTATTTGCAATGCCCCGAACTATCTGCGATCGACGAGCAATCATCGATTGTTTGTATCAAAAGTTCGTACATTCGTTTTATTCGTTAATATATCGAAAAATGTAAATCTGCGATGATTATCGATTAATGGATTTTTTTCATAACAAAGTCTGAGTGGTATTTGAAATTGTCGGCCAGTTGAAGATAACGGGAGTGATAGTGGCGTAGCTAAGACCCGAGGGACGAAGGGCGGTAAGTTGAAAAGCTAAACAAGCGAAAGTGTCGCTAGAGCGAATGGAACGAGCCGTTAGTACGTAGCTGACTCGGCCATGTCCGGGCTTTATAGGCCCTTTACTATAAACATGAAACACAAAACGCTAACGTCCTCTCGTGGAAAGACCCCGTGTAGTCCACTATAGTCGTCGTACTCTCGCGGCATAACTCGTTCAGCACTGACACCGGATATAACGCTTAACGCGAACGTCGCGACAGGGTTATAAGGGTTGCGAGGATAACGGGACGACGTTAGGAGGTGCCCATATCGTGGCCTGGACAGTGCAGACTCGACGGAAGGGTGGGTTTACCTAGCGACACAGTACCGTACTATTCCAGTTGATAGTCGTGTCTGTCTATCACCGTTCGCTATGCCGTATCTACTGCATCTTCACTACTGAACGTTATGCAGCTATATATATGATTCCACTAAATCGAGACGACGGTTTGGAATGCGCGCTTCCGGAAATCTTTGAAAAAGGTCCTAACTCCTTTAAAAATATAATTTTCAGGAAGCTGAGAAAATTTTAGTCAAAAAAGTTCTGACAGCTGTTGGCTCGAGATCTTTCAATCATTCTTATCTACATATAAACTAAGAAGATTTGGGTTGAAGAAATTGTAAGTCGAAGAATTGTTAGCAATTATAAGAAGGTATTAGAAACCTGGAGGATAGCCGAATGACTTCATGCTTCTAATACCATGTTTCACTTGCGGAAAAGAATCAGACGGTTCGTCACATATACATCTATACAACGGACAAGCAGCGCTGGTAAAACGGATGCGAAGTGACACTACGTGATCTAGCGTAGGTATTGAACGCAGACCGAAGTAACATGAGAGGTAGAAGATAGCCGTGGGCTATCTTCGCGTATTAAATTAACCCTTCAACTCGTAGACCTCGCGGCTGCTGCTACTGCTGCTTCTGGTAGTGCTGCGTGCCGAGTAATGTCGGAACGAACCACCCGCGTGCTGGTCACTGATAATTTATCACTCACCCTTAATCCCCTCCGTACCGTACCTCGCTCAGTCTTTTCTGCAGGGTTTTCTATCTCGATGGGACCTGATCGACGACTTTCCGACTCGCCAGCTTTCACTCCATCTTGTTTTATCCTCGCACGCGATGAATTTCGACGAATTATTATTTTTATTCATTTATAGTTTTCTTTTTTTCTAATTCTCTTTCAATGAATAAAGAGGATAATAAGATATTTTTCGGAAAGATTGGTGGACGTTAATTGCGTTGACGAAAGTGAATTTCAAATTGACCGTCTCATTGTTAATTCGTTAAAAAACAAATCGTTATGCGGCAGTGATCCGACACAACGGCACTCGTGCACACACCGGGTAGCTACGTGCACTTAGCTGATGAGCGCGTTAAGGCCCCGAACACGCGAACCGTTGTCGCGTGACGAGCTTTCCCAGGACGCCGGGCGGATATGTAGCAACAGCTTGCTCGAGAATGCGAACCTCGTTGTTTTCGCCTCTCTCGGACTCCGCGGCTGTCGTGGCCACAGGTAAACTCGCACGAGTTTGCTTTCACCCTCTCGTTTCCGTCTCTCTGAAACTACTGCAATTTTCTCGCGTTTCATCGAGCTAAGTCGTCGCTTCAAATAACAAACAACAAATAGAATTACAAATGAAATAAACAAGAAATTCGTAAATTACATTATCATCATTATTTTCATCATCGCTGGATAAATAAAATAATTGTAAATTCAATTGATTGCATAGACGAATGAATGTACGGACGACAAGACCATGCGAAACCGAAATATTAGCCAGGAACGAAATTGAAGGGTTCTTTTTCATGGTATAATAATTTAAGTGCACGTGTCGGTACATCCGGGAGGCGTGTAATCGTATTACAAATCGTGTACAAGCTTCGAAGAAAAGCGGAACAACAGGGAGTACCGCTGTTACCAAGTTTTTTTCTTTCCTTTATTCATTATTATCATTATTATCTAATTTTTTTTCTGTACCCGTAGGATATAGTCGAGTGAAATAAACCGATCGTTAACTTCTGGTTGGTCACGTGGCCGCGGTGGTGTTAACCCGGCTATTACCGGCGTTGGGTCACACAACAACCGCCGAGTGGAGCATCGTGGTAATTTATTTTCAGCCGCGTGATATAATGGACCGCTCCCGGTCGAGCCGGGGCTTCGCATACGTGTCTGTATTCCAAAACCCGTCGGCAAAACACCGCGGAGCTCATGCCACACAACCGCACGTACGTTATAAATATAGTGGGTGAGGAGGGGAGCCGGGGAGTTCCGGCACACGGGGTTTTATACGCGAAATACACACCGATATTATATATTACGAGGGTGGGAGAGAGCTAAAACTAGACGGGGGTTTACCGTAACGTGTATTAGCTAGGTGGGCGTTGTGAGACCCCACGAGTCACCGGATTCACGTGCCGTTCAACGGCCCACTCGCCATCATACACCCCCCCCATTGTCCACTCGAACCCCCGCAAACCTCTTTCTCGGTCCCTCTCTCTATTCCCATGCATGCGGGTATCGCGCATTTTGGGAAAATCACTGCCCGCAACCCCTGGAACCGCGTTGTGAAACCTTACTCGAGTTAACTGTAATTAATTCGAGGCGTTCAGCAATCCCACGTTGACCCGACCTGCGGCGTTCACCATCGAGTCAAGTATTTCTACCTACATCGGGGAGGAATATAGAAGTCACCCGAGATGCTGAGACTTCTTGAAGTGCGACTTTATAATCAGTCTCGGTAGAAAAAAATGAATCAATGAAGTAGGGATGCTCCGGATTTTGAACATAGTTCAATAACTGCACGTATCAGCTGTGGCCGCGGGGGGGTCCCATTTGGTAGGGCTCTGACTTGTCACTACCTGAGACGTGATTGCAATTTGAACGAAAAAAAATCACACAGAAATTGTCGAAATAGTAGATATTGATTATAATTCTTATTGATACTTCGCCAATCTTTAAATTTCTAGGTCGAACAGGGCTTCATGTAGAACACGATCCGAAAGATTTATCAGTAGGCGGACAATTAAGGGAGCCGATGCCCGCCGAGATCGAGTCAAATCAACCGTAAGTGATGGAAATAGACGTAATATCGTAAAAATAAATATCCACTCGGCGGCGATGAAGTAGATCCTCCCTTCGATCGTTATATCGGTCTAGGTAGGTCGAGTGATGCATGATCCGGAAGTACGGGTCTCGAGAGCGAAGAAACCAAGGGGCGATAACTCGAACAAACGAGAGACGAAGAAAATCCGAATCCCCGCAGTGACGAGAATGAAAATAACAGTGACGATCCGTCGGCCTCTCGTCGTCGCGTCATTAAGTCTGCGTATCAGTCACGGCGATGGACCAATCGCTTTTGCGATCCAACATCGCGGAGTATAGATGACGATAATAGTATACACACGAGGAGAGAGTGCTCTTCCACCCGCGATGGTAAAACGGGGTTAGAAAAATGTTGATGCACCGCACAATGGTCACTTTATCCGCGTAATTGACTCAATGGCCATTTAGCGTACGGGTCGTAAGACTTGCGTAAGTAGAAAGACGAAGACGAAGTGGAAACGACGAAGCGCTACACTACGACCTCGGTTTTTGAAGAAGAAAGCGAGCCTCGTTTGGCGTCGTTGTTGCGAAAGTCAAGGTTGCGCGCGAACGTCAGTGCGAGATTTGCGCTGGTGACGCTATCGCTGATTGGCTCGACGCTTCTCCCACCATGCGTCGAGTCGAATGAGAGGGGGAAAGCGGTGGAAAATGATTCGTGAACCGAGTTTGTAGTGTATACTGTTTCCTCGCTATAACAGTTACCATATGACAAGATTCTGCTACAGGACATTGCGGACTTCTCATCAGAGATGAGGAGATTGCCAATGAGGCTATTTACTTCGTTTACGAAAATCGTGCATTCACGATCATGTAGGTCCACAGAATGGACCAGTTTGTGCAGATTTGAACGTTCCTATGACCTTCGAAGACCTTTAAGGAGATAAATTGACTTTGATTGATTTTGGGGAACTGAATCATATTTCCGATCATTTTTCAAAAACCCATTTCCTCATCAAATGGCATCCAACGGGGAAACCTTTGCGTTTCCATCCGGTGCAGGTCCTGCTGCAACCACCATAGTCACGTTCGGTATAGAAGAAAGACAGGACAGCGAAGTCATTGCGAAGAACTCTACACGCACAGGCACACGCTCACACAATTCTGTCAATATTCATTCTCTCGTGGCAAAAAAAAACAGACATCCTCAAGATAAGACATATCAGTTTGAAATAATCTGGCTACTGCGTCGCAATTGTTATCTGTTGAGCAATAATACTAGTACCGTTTGCAATCCGGAACACGGAACAGTAGCCTCTCACACAGATACACAAACACAAACGAACAACGTTTCGAGCCCCCAATCGTCTCGTAGTTTACAATAATAAAACTCAACGAATGGAGTAGCGTCGATGAAATTCAATGCGCGCTAAACTCTAATGCGCGAACGATGATAATTCATCGTTAAGATTGTATCGTGACGCACGGAAGACGAAACACAAAGATTATGTAGAGCATCGATTCCGAGTAAAGAAATGCGAGCGATCCGCTATTTTCTACTCGATCTCAAAATAAAGGAAAATAAATTAATAAATTTAAAAAACACGCTACCGGACTTTCATTTCTGTTGCTTCTAGCGATCGAAATTCGTTTTTCTCAGAGAATCAACAATCGGTGAAAGAAAAAAAAAAAAACTTTGGTCAGAAATATCTTTTTTCTCCTCATGAACGACATAAATTCATTAATTGAGATAAATCATGAAATCAATCGATTAAAGTGAATGCAATCATTATGCAGACATATCGATAACAAGGTTTCGACTGTAGCGGAGCCCTGGAAACTCCCAGGGGACCGTTAGGGACTAAAATCCTTGAGCGAATATCGATCAGTCCGCGTGACGTCGTCACATTCTGTCGCGTCCACGACTATCTCGAGCTTCCGAGCAGTGAGAACAACTGGTCGATGACATTTGCGTTAAATACACATGTTGCGACACGTGTGTCAACGCTTTCGACTCTGACTTTTCTTGCGCTCGGTCCGAGTCGCATATAACGCAGTCGAAAAAACGTACACGAAGAAAAAAGAAAGAAAAAAATATCGGACAAACAAGCGGATAATGTCTGTTATGTCTCTGGTTTCTTGTTGCACGTGTTGTGCTTACTACGTTTCACGCAGCCTGCGGTGTAGTACTACAGCGAGTCGTACCAATGCAACGGTTGAAATGCACAGTGAAGGTTGCTTTCAGTGTCGAGCTCGTTGCGATTACCAAACGCGTCACGTTTCACTCTTCGTGTTTATCATTCGAACGAGCCTCTTCGATAAAACAGCCCAGCTGATTTTTTCATTTTTTTCGTGGAACGTCATTTAATCATTTTTTCGTTGTTATTGTTTTTTTTTTCTTTATTGTTTTTTATCCCACGAGACACTGCGTCGAGCAGCCATCGAAAAAATATTATAACGTTTTATTATTTTTTATTGTTGCGTGTTTATTCGCTTTTTGTTGCATCGTTGATTTTTCTCAACGATGCAACGAATCCATCGTTGGTTTTGACGATTGTCACGACAGCAGAATTAATATATATATCTATGTGTATATATATATAGCTATGACAGCTTTTGTGTGTCTGGATAGGGCAATTACATTATCAGTGTTGAAGTAGCGTCGCTGCTATATGTGCGAGTTCGCACTGCGCTGCGGTGTGTTGCATTGACAGACCAGCTGTTTGCGTCCAATTAGCTTCGCTTGATAAGCTCAACAATACCCGAGGTTATTACAGAACAAGCCCCCGGTGCTTCCCTCTCTCTCTCCTTCGTCCATTCGTCCGATGCCTTGGCATCAACACCGCAATACCATGTTAATTAATGTCATCATTGAAGATGAAAATCAAATCCAATATTTCGTTAAATCGATTTTAATTTATTCCAACCAACTTGAATCACGTTACGAAAAGAATAGGACGAAAGGAAAAAATTCATTTTATGAAATTCTATATAATTTTTCTTTGGATTGATTCTTTTGACCGAAAAAAAACGTTTCTCCCACTAAAACAAAAATTTTCAATTCGATCAATTTTAATTCATAAACTAAATAAATAGCAATTGCAATTTTGTTTACGTCGGAAATAATGTAAAATTAGCAAAGACGAAAATGTCGATTCGCTGGCGAACTACCTCAGCGCTCGTGTATATCCGCACGGCAGCCATAGTACGAATCAGTGTAACATCCTTGCTCGATACGAGACTTATCGGACCTTATCAGTCATCCTGCAGTGCAATGCGTATTATCGCAAAACTTTGCTCCACCGAGTGCAATAAATTCCACTCGGTCACGTGAATTAATTTTTACTCAACAAATGTGATTCACCGACAAATCCATCTCGAGCGACGCCCACGCCATTTCTTCTACATCCGCTATCGCTCGTCTAGTCTCGCCATCCCATTTGTCTCTGACTCTCCCACTGTTTCGTTATCGAACCATCTCGCAATACGCTACGACCTTAATAATACATATTTATACTATCAAAATATTAGAACAAAGTTTGGAATAATAGAAAAATTAAAATTTACTATTAATTAGAATTATTTTATATATTATTATATTATATATTATTGATTATTAAATATTAATTAAAATTTATTATTACCTCTCATGTGAATATCCGTATTTGCCAAAGTTTTGGACGACATTATAAAGATGAACGCTATTTTTTTTTTACTTCCGGTGCTTGGTAAATTTTTGCAGACGCATTTTTCAACATTCAACAAATTAACTTTTGAAGATTCAAGCGAACGTAGAACAATTTTTACGGTACCATGGAAAATCTCATAGAAAAAAATCACCCGCCACCAGGAACCGCCGGGAGAGCCCAGAAGAAATTCATAAATTATTTCCATTGGGTCGAGGTGAATCCTAATAATTACGCGACCTCGATAGCTATGGTTCCAAGACAAAATCGAACAATCCCATATTTTTTTCGCCATAAGTTCCAGACTATTCAAATCTCACCTCACACTACCTCGAATAATACCAAAAAACCATGCTCAACCTAACAACAATTGTTTTCCATCTCGGATTCACCGCCGTGATATTCCCTCCGCAACATAAAATCGTTACATCTCGAAAACTCGTTTTCACGAACTCGCCCGCCTTCGCCTCCAAACCACAGACATACATCGCCGATCGACGCGAGATCACAAACGCGCGTGCGCGTTGCGATCTCGCGCGCGCAGTGAAACGCTCGTTATCGGGATTCTGCACAACCTACACGAACGCACGTGCGTGTAGTACGAGGCGTAGTACTACGCGCTTGCCCTCTGCCGCTCTTTCTTCTCCTCCACGTTCGTTGCAAAGCACCCCGGTCGACCGCACCTCGCCCTCCCAACCCCCTTGACCCACCCGCCTCGCCATCTCACGAGTCATCGTCTACTGGACGACCCTCCCTTCGCCCCCCGGACCCCTTCGTCAGGCGAATGCATTGCCCTCCTCAACGTTCATTGCATCGTCACTCCGTGCAAGCGTGCACGCTGCATGTTTGCTGTACCTTGGGCCCCTTCGCTAATACGACAAGTTCCTTGCTCACCCCACGTGGTCGACGAACTGCTGCTGCTGCTTCTGCTTCTGCTGCTGCTTCTGCTGCTGCTGCTGCTGCTGCTCCTGCTGCTGCTCCCCGATCGCTCGACGTCGCCGCGCTTCACCGAGCATTTCATGCATGTACGCGGCACTGACCTTACCTCAACAATGCTCGGCGAACTCGATGAGCTCTACCCGCACTCATTGCAGTCCATTACGACACACCCTTAAATACGCCCGAGACCCGGAAACTAACGGTTGTCCGTTTTTAACGTTTGAAATTGTTCAATTTAATTCATCATTTATTCGTCGTTGGGTACTGAAGAAATATTTTTAACTTTTTATTTATTATGATTATTTTTTAGTTCGATTATTTGGCGATTTTCCACTTTCTTTTACGACATATGCTCGAGTTGGTCCGAACTCAAATTCAACCGATTGAATATTGATCAGCTCCTGGATCAATAAATCGTTTCCAGGACAGAAAAATATTTAACTTTTCGACGATTCGTTTACACATGTGTTTTCCGCTTGCTCATTAATTTATAATTTTTTCCCCCATTGGCCCACGAATGAACTGTCCCTATTATATGCGGAATGCATATAATAGATGGCAAATTACATGAGTGTAATTATGCAAATCTAACCGACGAACCGTGCCAATGAGTATTCTACATTTTTTCATCCAATTAAACTGGAATGTCGTTTTATTATTGAGCAGTTGATATTATCGCACATTTGACGTTACAACGATCGCACGTGTGCTTCGACTTTACTCGAAACGTTGGCATTCACGCAACCGCGGTTATAGCGATAAATTAATAATAATAATAACAATAAAAGAAGTATCTAGCGTGCGCAAGCAGTAGCTATTTATATATATAGTCTCACTCCGGAATACTGCGGTGGACTCCGAACAAGGACGGTGTCGCAGAGCGTATAAAGAAGAAAAAAAAAAGAATGGCAAAAAAAGAGGCCATAACGTGTTCCGTATGAACGTATAACGGAATCGAAGAAGAAAACGTGCATCAGAAACGAGCAACAACCCGGGTGAGTCAGTCCGAGCGTAAGAAGCGGGCGAGGGGAGACGAAAGTATGCACCGCAGAAGGAACAGAAGAAAAAAGAATGCAAAAAAGAAAAAGAAAAAAAGAAGGAACAAAGTGGAAGCTAGGGGTAAGATCACACGTGGCTGAACACGTGCGACTTCATGTCGTATTTACGCGAAAGACATTCCGCAGTTATTGTTTTCACCTTCCTCGTAACGTCGGTTCGAACAATTTGTGTGTTTAGTCGATTAAAAAAAGACGATGATAATAATAATGATAAGAACGACGGTAAAAATAATTAAACGTTAATTCGACGTTATCCCGCAGCATGCGAAATAGTGATGGACTAATTAGCCACGGTGTAATCGACGCGACAATGATCGGTCGAAGCATCACGATTAAGGGGCTTGACGGGAAATTCGGTAGAGCGTAAGGAGCGCAGCGGTCGTTGGACCGGATGAAGCGATGGAATGCAATCGTGCGTTTCTCCCGGGGTTGGTAATCCTTCGATTATCGAGACGAGGTGAGACAGCGGTGCCAGGTGCTAACTTTGTGGTTGCGCCATGTACACAGCTCAGACGTTGAAGGGAGAGAGAAATGTATACATTTCGACAGCTCATCTCTGTTGCTCCGCTTCGAAGGTCCATTGCGCTATCTCCGTCGCCCCCATTTACTCTTATTTCTATTGTGATACCACGAAATTTCAATTCTTGCTGTCAATCCCTTTTTTTTTTGGATGAGACACATCAAAGAAGTATCGTTACAAAAAAAAAAGTGGGTCAGCTGACGAAAAATGTATTATATACATATGCAGATCTGTCCGCACAACGTCCGCACTACCGTACCCCATATACTATACCAAGGATCTATCGAATATATCTCCCATAGCCACATATAGACAACACACCCACACACACCCACGCATCCATTCCATCCAGCTTCCGTGAATCTGGATATACAGTAATACAGTACATCGGGTGCACAATAGTACCAATACCCAAACTCGTGGTGGTGATCCTGTACCGCGTCGTACATTTGTACCGAATCCGTGTATTTGATGCAGTACGACGCTGTGTATATGTATATAGTTACAGACGGAAGCCGGTCCGGTAATTGCCGGGAGGACCGTGGTCCAGATGCTCCCCAATCAGCGGTTGTCCCGATCCGTGGAGGACCCGGGAGGTGGGTTGAATGCGCGTACGGTGCGTGCCGGCGGGTCTCTCCCGCGGGCAGCTTTGGATCCGCGCGGACAGAGGGAGCCACCGTCGCGTCGAGAACGGCTGGTTAGTGCCTGACCATACGCATGGCAGCACCGTTTAATTGGCACTGGACACAATGGATTATGGAATGGTACGTTGCGCGAAACCCGCGTTCTCCACTGGCCATATATATGTATATATATATATATATATTTATATAGATATATATATGTGTGTGCAGGACCACCCCTGGCCACTCCACGTCAGAACCATTTCACTCGTTTATCCATGGAAGCTGGAGAGCCGTATCCGCCACGACAGTGATTGCGTTTGAAAACGGCACGTCGGGGAATCTACTCGTCTGGCAACCCCGAGACACGTCTGTATAGACTGGACCAGCCCCCCCCCCCTTGCCCCCGATGACGAACGGTATCACGTACCGTCGCGTTTGTCCGACCTCCGATTTCGACGGTTCACCGGAGTTCGTCCGAGTGACTTTGCCGGCAACCACATCTCCCGCGAGTCCGAAGCTGCGTGGAGTAAGATCATCGAGTTTTGGTGGATGCGGAATTGCTGCATCGGTTATTAAGCCATTGCCAATTATTCAAATGTACGGGATAGATTGTTTTATCATTTGAATAAGTCGAACGAGAGTGGGAAACCCGATAAGACATTTTGACGCATTTTTTATGAAGAATTAATTTTTTTTTAAATGTTTCAATCAGTATGCCGGTAAGATGTGGTTATTGCACTGTCATTGGATCTATGTGGGTTTGATAAGAATTATTTTAATTGAGGTTTAGCAAAATCTTCGAAGGAGCTCGGTCTTCTTTTTAAGAACCAACTATATCATTTTTTTCCTCCCGTTCCTCTTCGTACATTGGTTTCACCGTCTCTCGTGCTGTATCGGACAAAGAGAGATCGTTGTCACAGCCACTCAATTCCATTTCCCCCCGGCGTTAACCCATCGAAAGCCAGTAACCGTCTTAAATTTATCGCCGGCCATTGCCTCTGCCTTCGAAGCCCGACGCGGCTTCTTCGCGCGACGATCCGAGGCTTTTCCGAGGGTCGCAACGTAACTCCGCGGTGATAAAGGGCGAGCGCAAAATAAAATGAGAGAAACAGCAAAAATAAAAAATAAAAATGATAAAAACGAAAAAAAAAAAATGGATAAAAGAAGCTGCAGGGGAATAATAAAAATGGACACTTGCAGTTAAGCCACGGTAGACTGACCCACGACAATCGTGGCGTCTAGGTTCCTATATTTTTGAGAGTCTCGTTAGACGATTCGTCGACTCGGCTCTTTTCATTCTTTTTTCTTCCTCTTCTCTCTCCCGCTTCCTCCTTCCATTGCCTCGAGATTCCCTCGAATCGGCTATAAAACTCGGGGCTTCCTGTCTGCAAGCTCCGTTGAGCTCTCTCGTTACCGAAACAAAGACCCACATACCACCCCCGACCACCCTACTCCCCCCCCCCTCCCACCCTCTCTCCGGCAATACATTTTTCGGTCCACGCAATCAACCGTCATCAATTTAACCGGAACACTCGAGAAAATTCGCAAAAAATTATTAATCTCATTCCGCAACATCGATATTAATCACAAAGATTCAAAAAAAAAAAAAAAATACTAATTCCCATAAATTGTTATCCTGTCGAGCTGAGATAAATCGACGTAAAACCGTCTCGATTATTCAAAACCGGCTATTCGTTGCGATATGTAGGAATGTAAAAATGAAATAAGTAGAATAGGAGTGGCAAAAAAAGAAAAAAATATTCGGGCGAGACGTATAATTTAGCGCGTCGATCCATCGTGAGAGTCTCGGGCGTATCGTCGGGCACCTCTCGGCGATCGTTTCTACTCGCTCGCGGGGGAGAATTCTCTCGCTCGCGCCTTCTTCACCCATCGCCCCTATCCTCAACCCGTGGCAATATCGCACGGTCAGAATACGTCGGACAATGCGACGTATTCAATTCTACGCGCTTCTCGCGTCACTGTGCATGTTGTAACGCATATAATATATATAGATATGGATATACGTATGTATATGCCGTAGAAAGGAAGTCCTCGGCGTGCAGAAAGCGCTTCACGCTCGGCACTCGGGGCTCGCAGCAACCTTTCGCTTTCGCTCCATAGAAATTCATGTACATGCCTTTCACTCCCTTTTCGCCCTTTGCGACGCTCGCCCGCACAACCCTCCCATTCACCGAGCAGGACGCTCATGTGTCATTTAACTGAAATAGCTCCGGTGCGACCAACTGATTTACAGCCTGGACGCTCGGCCGCCCTCGCGCGCGCGCGCGCGTATTGTGAAAAAAAGGGTCCAGTCGTTGGTCAGTCGGTCCGAAAATCCACTCGACTCACCGGGGATGGAAAATAATTTACAGCTTCTTCGGTACAACAAACATCATCATAGCGAGTGAATTATCTTTACCAATCGATTATAATATTTAATACTAATTATAATCCATGATGATTCAGAATTGAAAGTATTTTCAGCATATTTTCATTGAATGCCCATCCCTGATTTTTTTTATCCAGGAGACCCGAATTTTTCACCTTCAATGAAAAAAAGCAAAAAAAATAATTCAATTTTACCCGAATACGTGACGAATTTTATCACGGAGGAAATTCAATAATCGCGGAATGTAGAAAATTCTGTAGATTTTCATTGGGGTGCCAATGACTGCGCGGATCATTGAAAGCCCATATGGCATTTGTGATTATGATGCTGACGGAATTCAATGCCTATTTGGCCCTCGTGTAGCCCGGCCGGATTGTCACGTCCTGTACAAGTCCAATTCTCGCTACCACAACCCTCATTCACCCCGTCACAACTTTCATCCCCCGCGTGAATTAAACAAACTTTTTCATTAGCATTATATGACGTTTATCGATCAATAACGCGATAATTCGAAACTGCGGAATAACCAACTCCGTCGTATTATGTTACAATTAGTTTTGGAATCTTACAACTGCGCACCTTGATGGCCCGGGGCTGTTTGCTTTCCGGTCTCCACGCTCGACTACCCCCTGGAGGTATCGACGATGAACCGAGGGAGGGAACGGACTACCGATGACGAATACGAGCAGTGATGCACACTCGAATATACGTAGTTCGATGGCGTTTACACGTACTATATATGCATGGACATAGGGCATTCCATGCCAATTCAATCTTTCGAATGATCATCACATGCGGACATTTTTTCCACCGGTATTTCTACTCGTACAACCCTTAGAGGCATCAAATTTTTCGAAAAAAAATATAAAGTACTCACGGCTAGGATCTTACAGGCAAATTTGAAACGGAGAACATTATTTAACCAAGGCTCGGGTCGGGGGGAGAGGAGTCGAAAAATGTACAAAAAAAAAATTAATGTATCTTCAACTTGTAACAAAAACCATAAATATCCTCCACCCAAAACCCAGGAATCCTCGATCTCGCACGAAACGCCCCGTATATTAATATATGTATACACGCATATACACGTGTTATCCAAGATGTATACGTGGTCTATATCGGATGGATAATGTACCTCACTGTCAACATTGGTGAGCCGATCAGTAATCAGTACACCGTGGCTAATGTAATACTCGCAGCCGTTGTATGCCTTTCCTCCGCACGTATTCCCATATACTACAGCCTCCCCCCTCCACCGACCCCTGCACGCGGAAATTTCTACAGTTACGTGAGAACACAATCAACAAGGAAGACGAGACTCTCGACTATTTGCATAATACGTCCCTCTCTTGTCCCTCCCCGCCCTTCCACTCTCCTCGTTCCAGAAACAGGAGTGTTTGTCAGGATACTTTGGGCATTCTTGTCTCGACCACTCTCGCTGGCATTTCCGCCTCTACCGTGTGCTACGTATATATATATATATATATGTATACGCAGATATGGCGGAGATACTTGAAAACTCGTAGTATCGTGCGAGAAACAATTGAATTCCGCGAAGCGCGGGCGTCCCGGAACTCTCCCTCCCTTCTCCCTAACGCCCCTGGGGAGGACGAGGCAACTGCATGTGGCGGTGGTGCCCGATACACCGCGCTTCCGGTACATTTCGCACTGACATCTCGGTAAATCGCCGCATCAAACGGGGAGAAGGTCCATCCATTAGAGAACCGGTGTTTAATCAGAACTCCAAAGTTTCACGAATCTGCAGAGGAAACGAAGGGGGGGGGGGGGCGAGAAGGGACTGTGCACAGCCATAATTGGCTCTGCACTTTCCGCGTTTCGTCGCACCGGCGACGATGAGGTTCTAATATTTGCCGGGGCTTTTCGACTGAAGCGAAATTGAAAAGAAAAAAAAATGGAGAAAAAAAAAAACAAAATCAAGCCAAGCGAAAGACGAAGAAGAAGAGTGAAACTGAATAGCGCGGAGAGAGAGAAGGTGGGGTACGAATGGAGAGAAAGAGAAAAAGTGAAGCAACAGCTACAGAGGGATATTGTATCGCCCTTCGGTGAAAGAATGGAGTGTACGGCGCAAGGGGTTGCAGCCAGAGCCAGGGTAAACATGTCAAGCGCAGTACCCGCTATTAATTAAAGGAACCTGCCGCGCGCGGTTCGTCGCGACTAAAGATTTTCGCTCTCTTCCTCATCCTCCGCCCCGCTTCCGGTGCTTTGTAAATTCTCATGTGTGTACCCCGATACACCATTTGTCATATATATCCAACGCATTATTTCCATATTCGCGTCAATTAATCATTGGTTCTTTATTTCTTCTTTTTTCGTTTAATTGACTCTGGTACGAACAGTTTTTTTTTTGTTTTTCGTCGAAGGTCCCTTAAGGACTTTGAATGAGCTACAGAATGGTTGAAATTGCGCTGGGATATGTATTCTCTAGAAAAATACGTCTTTCGCTACTCATTGCCGAGTTAAATGGCGTTTCAAATGGAAATGAAAAAAAAAAAAAAATATGTGCATATTTTTTTCATCCCCTGTTTGAAAGAGATTAATTTTTTTTCTTTTTCCAAATATTTCCGACGCGACGCGATGCGTTTAATGGCGGCAGTTTGGTTGCATTACGAATGCAGCTATATTGATTTTCAATACGCGAGATGCTTCGTCCACTCGTTCGTGAATGTTTGTTTGTGCGTTGCTCGCATATGAGAAAGAGTTGCATTGCGGAAAACGCAAGGGTAATTATTAATCCGAGCGGCACGACAAAAGGCTCGATTCGCTCGCGAATTGTGTTCACGAATCCGGGGGGTGGGGCGACGATGAAAGCGAACTAAGCAGCGACATAATGCATGAAAAAGCAATAAACGTCGGAGTCAATAAGTTTCGTCGGTCCTGTGCGGACTCTCCTCGTGAATCGTTTTCACGATTCGAATATTAGACGTTCATTAGTTTTCGAGGACGTAATTATGCCGACGAAAGCCCTTGTGCAGGCACGCGACTCTTCGCGTCGGACATATGGCGCGTGGACGGCCGTATATACGTCGTTGCACCTATACGGGCTATTATTATGCGTGGATATATGTTTTTTTTTTTCATTTACACTAGTGTACTCTATGCGTCCATAAATGTCACATCGATCGCGGTTGACATTTCACTTATGCTCGAACCGGACACTTGACATTGACGCTACTACCTCGCTTCGCATTCATTCGACTGTAAAGAAATAATAATAATAATCAAATCCGAAAAAAAATAAATGAATTGATGATTGGGATTAGTGATAAATTGAATGAGAAAGATTTTTTATCGGCATCGCCGAGTATTTTCATTACAAATAGAAAGAAATGGACTGAACAGAGAAAAATAAATCCAGAATTATTTTCTTTCATCATTATTATCTGCATCGGTTGTATTATCAAAATATTTATCAATTCCATTTCCAGCTTCGTTCAAATCTGAAAACACGCGGTCTCGATGTCGAACGAACGATGTTTTACAAAAAATATTAATTTCGCAGCTAATAAGGATAATGGGGCACCGACGAATGTTTATTCAAAAACCGGAGAGAGGGTAATGTATGCGTACCGGGGAACCTGGGGTAAAAACGAGAAGCATTGTGAAAACAATAAAATGTTTTTGGAAACCTTAGAGTGCGAGGGAGGCCGGGGGGTGTTGTATCCCATTGCCCGGAGCACGATTCGAAGAGCCAGGGAGAAGCGGTATATTAACAATTATCCGTCTGGTTCGGAATTTAACGGCAAAACGAGTGCGGGAGGGGGCGGAGAGGAGGGCGGTAGTGCAAATAAATTTGTCGAAAGGAAGGCCCTTTGGAATTGGGCGTCACAGGGTGAATTACACAGAAGAGAAAGAGTGAGAAGGAGAATCGCGGATGATGGCGAACGGTGGCAAGCATACAGTCGACGGAACCTCATCCGCTGTCTCTTCATTACTTTAATGGATCGTGGGAGTAGGTGCGGAAGCGCGAGGAAGCCATCGGAGAGGAAGATGCTGACAGGGTGAAAACGGGTAGGGAGTGTTGCCAGCCAGAGGCGTTAGACGCTGGGTGTATCTTTAAAGGATGTCCTAATGTCTGCAGGATAATAATCCCCGTGAAAGGACGGCCATCGTTGCCGCGGGCTATAAGACCCGCAAGACGAATACCGCGGGTATTATATTCCCGTATAATATTCGTGCTTCATCCAACTCTGCTTGTTTGAAATATACCAATATTTTCAAACAGAAAAGTTATGGATGAGAAAATTGGAATTCAACAATTTTATTCTGCATTAAAATAAAAATTGTGGCTCGAATTAATTAATTTAATCAACGAGTCATTGAAATAAATGAATATTTATCAGAGACGCAGAAACTCGATGTCGTGCTCAATGCGAAGATTTATTGAATAGATTCGAAGGATTTTTCAGCGGTTCAGGATATCCGGAAACGAAAGTAACGACAACGAGTGGAGACGGAGCGAGGGGGTTGATAGTTTCCAGTCGATGGACTCCGGGATTGAGCGCGAACGTGCGCGAATACCAATTACGAAACGTTGAATGTCTGGCGGTGACACACACGTATGTCGTACGTCGTCGGATAACACACGGGTACCCGTCGGCACTTACGTACAACGTACGTCGTGACTGCGAAAACGACTCGGTAACGCGAGAGCAACGCGGGCGGGCCATTTCAATGACAGCCTCTTACCCGCGTAAAATCGTCTCCATTCGGATTCAAATGAGCGTCTTGTCGTATTCGCGGGCGTTTCCTCCAGCGTGCTCGTGGTACCGCGGAGTCGCGAGTACGTGGTCGGACTGACGTGATTTTGGTACACGATATTCCGTGTCAGAATTGGAATAAATTACCGAACGTATTCTCTAATTTATATTAAAATTAGTAAATAAAGGAGTACATATTTTTTCGAATCATGGTAAATATTTTAAGAAATCAAATTCCAGAATTTGATTAATTGGGATAATTTTTATAATCACAGAACCTTTGGAAATTACCAATATTTGTCACTGGACTCGATCGCCGGTTCAAAAACTTGCCACTGAATCTTTTGGTCCTAAGATAGCTCGTTCTACTGATTATCAGAGGGAAGCTTTGATCGCGAACGTGCTGGAGTCCCTGATCTCGATGATCAACCCCCCTACCCCCGCTTCCGTAAATAATTCAGTGAATCAACGTTGAACCAAGAGCGACGGATCCCTCGTGAGCTGCATATACGCGACCTATTCCGGCACCGTGCGCGAGTTTCCGTAACGTAAGCAATATTGCGGATCACTTCCTAAGTACGTACTTAGCAGACTCGGAGCGAACCCGTAGGCGCCTTAATCACGTAATTGCTCGCGAAATTCCGGTTGCGCGAGGGAAAATCCCCCGCAAGGGGTTGAAACACACGGAAAGTCGCTGAGATTCTCGTGAGAGCCACTCCGACGAGTACAAAGTGCGTACAAACGGCCTCGGGGGCTTCGATATCTTCTTACTTATTCATCCGCGTTTCACCTTCGCAATTGGAAATTACACGTGGCGGTCTGCGGATGGCGAACCTTCGAGAGGTCGTCGGTAGCTTCTCGCAAACATCCATGGACTTGGGAGAAATACATTTTAGCTCCGGGCCCACCCTCTCCTCCACCCCCCGACCGGCTGCCAAAACGTTTAACAATGTATATAAAAGCTCTCAACGTTTAAATCTCATTCCACGGACTTTCATTGTAATACCATAATGGTATTAAATGCGACAAAAGAGACCGACAATCCCTTCACTCGTTCCACAATCTTCTTCCCTCGAGCGGGGGTGACTCTTGCTCTTATCGACATACTTATTAATTTATTCGCGTATTTATTTTTAATCGAAAAAACGAAAAAAAAAAGAACAAATATTTTTATATTTTGTTCAATTTTTCATGAGAGAATAATAATAAATAAATAATAAGTGAATAAATAAATTGCGGTGATCATTTTGCTCTGAATAAACGATGTAACTGCAGATTTATAACCGAACATGGGCATTAATGTTTCGCAAATGTTATTTTCATGGATTCCTTCGATTCTCCGGGCTAACGTTGGTTCTCGTGTAGTCATTGACTGTTTCCACCCTCGAGAAAATGGAGCAGCGCATTCTCAATATTCAATAATACGTGGGGAATCGTTGAACGAACCGAGAGAAAAAGATAGAGAGAGAGAGAGAGAGAGATGACCCGTCGGGTCGTTTACCGACCCTCGGACAATCCGGTTCACCGGGGCTATAAAATATAACCGAATCAAATCGGAAACCACGAGGCGCGCCATTATCGTTCCGGTGGACGTTACCACGTCGTCGGGGTTAAGCTCTTCCGGATCTGTCCGAAGTTCGGAAAATCATCGCGCCTGCTGGTCACGTGATGTCTCATGTATTAATATTTCCATATAAACGCTAATGGGGAAATATTCGATAGCGGTCGACACACCCAATGTCCCGTAACGAGCCACGACGATGCTACTTTCGTCGATGGATGAATAAACCGGTCGGTGGCCCGGTGGCTTTTCGCCGGTCGCGGTCACGTGTGTCCAAGATCACCAGCGAGACTAATCGAAACGGATCTTCAGCGATATATCGAGGATTCAATGTGCAATGCAGCGGCAAAGCTACTAAATTATTTACTCGCTCGTGTTATCGATACACGACCTTAATTTTTCTGCACTAATTAAATTGTAATATTAATTTAATTAATTACGTATATTTGTAACAATAACAACGATTTATTCGTGCGGAATAATAAGGATTATCTTCGCAAATGACGTTGTGATGTCGATTTATCGAAAACTTGTGCAACCGCGTGTACAAGCTAGACACTGTAGTACACGTTCCACATAATTCGCACAGAAACTTGATTGTCTCGCTATCTGACCAATAATAAGAGCAACAAAAATGAAACCTTAATAAATTTTACGGCGTGCACGCCATGCTGATAGATGCAGCCGTGCGACACGCATCGAGATAAATTCAGAAAAGAGGCCAGACAACTCTCGTGTATGATCAGACACTGACAAACGCCCACAAATGCATCCCATGAAACATTGACGGTGCTGGGATACTATATAGTCAAACGAGACATGTCACGTGTCGCGTTGCCAGCGAAAATCCCTACAACCGTAAATTACGAACAGATTTTTCCAACCGAAGAAAAATAAGTAACACAATAAAATAATAAATAAAAATTATAATAATGATAATAATAAACGTAGCCGAAAGGCAATTTTCCTTCGAAATATTTTTCCTCATCCTCGGTAAAAGCGAAATTCGTGTTTTCGCGGTTAGAGCCCAAAGGCAACGAAGTTCAACCCACCGAATCATTCTTTCACATCCCAATAACTCTAACGTTATTTCAACTTCAGATTTTTCTGAAATTTGCTCGTTGCTCGTACCAAAAACCCCATAAATATGTAATACTTTTTTCGCATATCGTGCCCTGAGCGGCAACCCCTTGCGCTTTATATATATATATGTATATTATATTTTTTTTTTTTCGCGACTCCAAGGAAAAATCGTAGGACGAGGGAAAGAAGAAACGGGGGGGAAAAAAGGGAAAAACGCGGAAGAAAGTGGTGGCACAAGGGCTCATATAAGCTCTGTGCCCTGTGTGTGAGAAACAAGCGGAAAGCCGACGCTCGGGGGCAACGCGAGCTTCGAGGGGGTAAGACGGGCGTTGTAAATCATTCGTCCCGAAAGAAAACACAATACAATATCCGGGGAGAAGCGTCTCGACGCTGGCACTACATGCGGGTGCCGTTCGACGACGAAAAAAAAAAAAAAAGAAAAAGAAAATGAAAAAAAAACCATCCCCTTCCTGATCTACGACGTATGCGTATCAATGTGGCACGCATGTACGCGACTCGTTCGTGAATCAAACACCGGTCGAGCATTCTCATCGAAAGCAATTGCCCAAAACCATAAGTCAACGTTGTATTACCGAAAATACTTTAAAGTGCCACTCTCGCGAGTCACCCCATCTTGTAACCCCCCCTCCACAGATGCCAGACCGTAATAATACGCGTACCCGAGTTTTGTATATTTTCCGGGCTTCGATGGGAAGAGCGGGTGAGTACGCGAGTTTTTTTTTTTTTTGCCTCGCTATTGCTAAATTTATGAGTGACGGTATTGAGATTTTTAGAATAATATATTTTTTATATATCGAGCCAGATTTTTACTTTTGATTCAGTTGCAGGAAATGTTATGAAACATTATTATTTTATGCAATGAAAAAATATATCTATCGACGATTTTCGAAAAGCATTTACGTTCGAAATTTAATTGCTTCTCGTTCGATATATTTTCGATCGCAAGTGTGGTACAGCCCATAAAAATGTTAAGAGCATGCACAAGTGACTGTCGATCATGAAGTACTTGATACAAGAACAAAATAAAAATGTTCTCACGTGTCTGGCCGTCGCGCGCACTCAAAGTCGACACACGTCGAGGACTTTCGAAACGGTCCTGCGTATCAACCGTACATTACATCGTTGGCTTCCGGGTGTGAGTACCGATACAGAAAGCGAACCATATTTCTCAAACCCCCAAATAGCGCGTTGCGGTGCACGAAATAAAGAAAAAAAAAAACAGGGAGCAAAGAACGGTAAAACGTAATACCGAAAGCATTTTGTCGACGTAAAGTAAAATAATGCTCGACGAAATCGAACAAAAGCTTGAAATATTGCTCGAACCTCTGACGTTTGTACGCGTCTATATATTTCGCCTTTATCCGACAATTCGGTAACTTATGATGCACTTCCTACAGTCGTATACGATTCTTCATATCGTACCAACCGCGTACCATTGTCTTCGTACCATGCATAACCGATATTCCATATAGAAAGAAATGTATATTAAAAATAGATATAGCTTCGAATAATTATTAACAATTATCCAAAATTGAAATAATTATTAATTTTTCTCTTCATTCGACAAAATAAATATTCTTTTATCATTTCTTTTCATTATTATTATTATTAAAGAAAATTTTTACTTGGCATTGCAATTATTTTCGATGGATGTTGCGATTTCCAGTTATCTATTTTTGTCAATGGTAAATAATAATAACAATTATTATTATTATTGTCTCAAATCAATCATATTTAAACATATTTTTGAACGTCTATTGAAGCAACGTCTAGAGGTTAATTTTTTTCTTTGTTTTTTTCGGCTTTTTCTACTTAGCGATTTTATATCGTCGATTCGCCATGCAGGCTGAACGATGTGACCCGCGCTCTCACCCTTGTTACCCAGACAAAACCCGGCGGTAGCCCGAAAAGGGAGAGAAATCTTCCGAAACCCGTTTCCTTTTCTCGTTTCTACCGTTCGTCTGGAATTAATTGCAAACGAGTACCGTGTCGTAATTGACAAACCAACGAGACGTTAACATTTATTCTCTCGGGTATAAATGCACGATATTTTTAATGCGAGTGTATTAATAATGAGTCTCCGAGATCCGTTGAACCCGGCGGAGACGTTCGTGTTTCGGCGGAAACGACGTCTTCTGCCGTGTCTCGCGTGTACAGTTTCGTGATACGACGTTGCAACGTTGGGAGAGAAATAGACGAACGTTCCATCAGACCCTTTTATAACGCCGGACGTGGCCCATTCCTATTCTGGGGACGAGGTTACACTTAAACGTGAAATAATGCTTCGTCTACGTGGCGACGGTGAAAATTGTATTTGCATTTGGTTATTTCTTCGTCTCTCCATCTTCGTACGCGGGCGAAATTGTCTCGGCGATTACAACTTAACTATCGCGACTTAGACGCGGCAGACGTCTATTCAATTATTCATCTAATTATTCACGTATTTATTCGATTATTGGTGCATTTATTTATTTATTTATTTATTTATTTATTTATTTATTTATTTATTTATTTATTTATTTATTTATTTATTTATTTATTTATTTATTTATTTATTTATTTATTTATTTATTTATTTATTTATTTATTTATTTATTTATTTATTTATTTATTTATTTATTTATTTATTTATTTATTTATTTATTTATTTATTTATTTATTTATTTATTTATTTATTTATTTATTTATTTATTTATTTATTTATTTATTTATTTATTTATTTATTTATTTATTTATTTATTTATTTATTTATTTATTTATTTATTTATTTATTTATTTATTTATTTATTTATTTATTTATTTATTTATTTATATTATTATTATTATTTTTTATTATTATTATTATTATTATTATTGACAGAAATAGATGTCTAGAATTTTCAGCATCCACCAAAAATAATCACAATGATCTTTTTCACTAATTTATTTCCATATTTGCCTCAATGAAATTAAATTAAATGAAAAATTGCAATGCAAAAATTAATTAATCAATTAATAAATATCGAAAAAAAAACGAAAAAATAAAATAAAACGATGAATCGTAACGAACCGGCGTTTTAACTAATCATCCAGTCACGGCAATGTTTCACCGAAGTTTTACGCGTTCGAGCAATAACCGTTAAAGATAAGTACGGGGTTTGACTCGCAAAAAGAGGGGTTGTGGAATATTTCAAGAGGTCGAACGACTCGATCCCGGGTAACGTCCGACGAAAAGCACCCCGGTGTCTCGACGGTCCGGTAGTTATTCGGATGACGTGTGTGCGTTCTCACAATGTGTGTACATAGTGCACAACGCGGTATATCGCATTTTACGAGTAAGTCAACGGTAGATCTTACGGGAAAAATGAGAAAAGGGTTTTTGGTGGGTGGAAGCGAAGGGAATGAGTTACCGACCGAGCGACTCGCAATTTTATTGTGTTATTTTGTTAATGCACCACGGAGTTCAAGTAGCGAGAAGAGAATTCGCGAGGAAGAAAATATCGTTTTCTCAAAACGTCGCGAAGAGATTTAGTATGTTATATATATCTATGTATTCCTTTTTATTCGTTTATTTCACGAGATATTTTCGTTACTTTACTTAGGATCTTGGGAAGAAATGTTCAGTCGCGAAAATCTCGTGCGATGTACTTTGTTCATGTATTGTCAAGACAACTGACTTAAATCGCTGGATCAACAACGAAATGAACATTTTTCGGGACGTGAAAGAAAGCAGTGAGCAGTTCTCTCACGTATCTAATTTCTGCGGGTCACCAGCAGACACTTTTTGATTTTGTATTCCACGTGCAACTCACCTGCCAAACTCTACAGCCTTGGTAAGCTTGTTTTTTTAAATATAAAATTCGATTTTCTCAAATATAAATCATATGTGGTGTAAGGAATTATATTCGCTGGTTTTTTTATAATGTTAGGTCCAGAAATCACGGAAATGGAGCGAAGATAGAGGAATGCTCTTCTTTCCCATATTATTCAGAACATCCCCCGAAATATGCTATTGAAGAATTCCAAAAAAATCTTATATTCCCCGAAACAAGTCCTTTCAAATTATACCCGACATAATATGAAAAATAAAAAATAAAATCACAGCTCCTAATTCATCGCCTTTAAATTCTCATACAAATATTTTCCAGCCGACTGTCCTTCCGTTAACCAGTGGAAAATACTCGTGTTAATAACACGCTTCACTATGCCAAATTAAAAGTTTCTACGTCCCATGGTTTCTGAGAAAATCGTCTGTGGCCGTTGAAAAACGATTTAAAAAAAAAAAATAAACAGTGAATCGGGGTAAAGTATTTGCCCAGCATTCCCGACGGCACACGTGTCATATCGATCGCGCAAATATATATATATATACATACGGATAAACCCATACATACCTAAACTCTTGCCTCGGTCTGAATCGACGCGTTGGTAAGACCGTGCATTCCTTTCTTGACTCACGGGAAGTACCCGGACTAGTCTGGCAAAGCCGATGGATCAGCCGATAAGGTGGCGTGACTCCGAGCCAATTGCAAGAATATTTTTCCACCTGTGACAGGAATTTCGCGTGCGAACGGACGGATAGGAATGGGACGACTGGCGATAGGCCAATAATTCGCCAGGTTGCACTCAGCTTCGAGTTTTTTTTTTTTTTTTTCCAGACTGTCGGTTGTTTTGCGAAAATTATCAAAGATTTTATTTGTCTCACACTTCGACAGATTTCGAAGTTAAACGGAATGAAGGATTTCAACTGGAAAATTAAATAAAAATTAAATTAATTCGAAATGATAATCGTCGTGTTTTAATGGCCGAGCCGCAAAATCTTGCCGCAAGAAGTGATTGGATTGTAGAGAAACAGATTGTTGTGCGGTGCTTCTTTCTGCGACACGGCTTTGATTATTTCTTGACCCATCACACCACCGATTATCGCACAAACTGGACTCACTTGAGCGTACAGATCGCCTCTGTGCAAAAAAGAAAAACAACGGAACATTATATTGATTAAATTGTTACTAGACGAATCATTCTTAAGAATTTTCTCGTGCTGTTATTTCTTTTTCTTTTTTTCTATGGGATTGATTGGGGTTTGAAAATATTTTTTGCGTACTTTATGAGACTGTCGATGCTCTCGCCGAGATTATTCTCGCTGATAACAGCGTCAGCTTCGTCACTCAGTTGTTTGCAATCCCTCTCGCTCGGCAACGGATCTTTTCCGTGTTTTTCGCGATAATTCAGCATGACTGAGAACAAATTTGCGAAATAATTAATGGTCATTCTTTCATTTAAAAAAAAAATTTAATACACTCAGAAATTCATTCGTCGATGCTTACTCTGCAATATGTAATACATTTCCGATTCCTTGGGCAATTTCTTGACGTTGAGAATTTGTTCGAACGGAACAAAAGTTTCCTTTCTCTTTACAGTGTTCACCGCGTTATCGAAACTTCCTTTGATATCCGCCGCCTCTTTTCCATCTTGCGCCGCATTTTTCTTTCTCTGAACGACGTCCCTAAAAATTGCAACAGTGTCTCAAAAAAATGCACGTAATTAAGAAAAACGTACGAAACAACGCAAAGATTTACAAATTTCTTACTGAGCAAACTCGTGAACGTTCAAATCTGCGAACGTGTAGCCGAACGTTCCCCACACGTCTCCGGCGAAGAATTTGACGTCGTACTTTCTGCAGGCTGCGTTTATCTTTACAATTTGCGCTATCGTGCACTCGGAGGCGCAGACGACGTCAAAGTTTTTGTAAAAAGCTTCGGACTTGTCGTCGACGTGGGACTCGTCGGCAATAACGGCGACCATCGGATTCAGGGTCTGCGCTCTTTCCAACGACGCTTTGGCTCTCTGTGAAAATTGTATGGCGACGTTATTACAGCTCGGAACAGAACACAAAAACAAAGTTGAGAAATCGTCAACCTCTCCGTCGCTGGCGACGAAGATAATTCAAAATAGCTCACATTCTTGCCAATATCATCCTTGCGCGCCAGGAATTGCGAACAAGTGTCTTCGACGGTGAGATTTCTGTGATCCAAGAACGTGATGGATTTCACGCCGGCGAGAATGATGTTCTTCGCCACTTCAGCTCCAAAACCATTCAATCCTATCAGTAATATTTTCGCGGAACGCAAGCTGTGACGAAAAAAACCAATCAAGTCGATCATACACGAAAAACGCCGGTAAATTTTGAGGTTAGGTCGATGTTCTATTACCGTTTCTGTGAGTCAAGGCCCCACAGACGAATCTGTCTGTCGTAAAGCTCAGCCTCTGCATCCGTCAACATCTCCGAATCGTTTTTATTGTCTACCATTTTGTTAAACCAGAGATATTTTTCAAAAACCCCGAACGAGTGTATCGCTACTGATTCGAATACAAATTGTCGGTACTGGCGTGAATACAATTGCAAGCAGTGTCGCCAATTCAAAATGTCGTGAATCAGCTAGGGATCTTGTTAAATCCCGCTGAAGCCCACCAGATCTTTTGGCATTGCTTTCCCCCAAAAGTCACCTAAATTCAAATAAAGGATCTAAAAATCCAAAAATTGAACGAATGCAATTACAAGGACGAATTACGAAGATAATTACGAAGATAATTACGCAAGACGGCAGATTTGATATTAAAATTTGGCACGAAAAACGATGTGCATACAACATTTTTCCAATTTGATAAAGTAAATTATTTATTATGAGAAACGCAATTGCGGGTTCATGAATAGAATTCCGAGGACGATGAATCAACGCGTGTACGGTTAAATATTATTATTGATTCTCCTTTAATCTGGCTCAACTATATTTAGCCAGAATGGTTCCGTATGAAATTTTTCATACACAAGGATCACAGAATGACCGAACACGGAGCAACAGTACGTGTGTACGAAGGGAATGGAGTTTGATCTGTAATCATCCAATTGCACGAATCATCCTCACGAAAAGCTAACAAAGCCGACCGTAAACTGTGTCAATTCGTTGAACGATTGAGCGTGAAGATCATAAATGTACCGAGTACAAAAGTTACGATAATGCATCACACTATCATTTTACTCGAGATCCCACACTCAATCCACTTCCCTAATTACGAACAAAAATTCTAACAATTGTTTCATAAGAAATTTTAGGTATTATATACAAAAAAAAACGTTTTTCCTCAACGCTGTTTCGATCACGGTAATCTTTGATAAACAATGTTGACGATTTATATTTCATTTAAACCTAAGGAAAGTTCTGATAAATATTCCAGATTGAAATAAAATTCTGACAAATATTTTAAATAAAAATAAAATTCTGATAAATATTCAAGATTGAAATAAAATTGTAATAAATATTTTAGATTAAAATAAAATTCAGAGAAATATTCTACACATAAATAAAATTTTTCTCAATATTTCAAATTGAAATAAAATTCTGATAATCGCGTCGACGAATTTCTTGTTAGGTTCGTATTGTTGCAAACAATGAAATTATGGGTCGCAAGCGTTGCGACCCTATGAGTACCTTCTTCCGGTGAACCCCTCCTCCCGGCGTTCTCGGCATCTGACCCCATCGCGAAACCTCGGACTCGACACAACTCCCGTCCTCGGCGCGAGCACGCTTGCCAATCGGCTTCCTGGTTGGGGCCCACATATGATTCGCTTGATTGACCATCCAAACTGTCTCACACGTACCTCGACCATCTCTGGCTCGCGTCTCCGCGCAATTTCGCTTCCACCCACGTAACCGCTCGTAGCTTCTTATTTGCGCGCCATTTTTCTTCTTCCCTTCAACATTCGAGACCTCCCAGCGACTTTACCTCTCGCCGCTTAATGCTTTCTTCCGCTCTGTTTCGTAATTTCTTCTTTTTTCTCAATCCCCATCTTTATACGGACGTTCTTCGGACGAACTGCGATCAACGCCAGTCCGTCTTGGATAGTCGCATCGATAAAAGTACGGAAGAAGGATAATCTTCGATTTTTATCATCTTCTTCTTTCACGAATCGTCTTCGATGCGACGCGAAGCGCGGGGTGAATATCTGTCGAGGCAATAATTTTGTGAAAGTGACGGCGTTTGTAGTACGCGTTTTTTCTTCTCTTTCGAAAATAGATCTCAGTTCGAAGAATGGTGAAATCGTGACGAGATAAAAGATTGTTGGATAACGTTTGAGACTATCGTGCGAAAAGTGTCATGTCTTCCGGACAACGATTGCCGGTTGCAGTTATACGCGGCACTGCATCGGAATCATCGACAAAAAACGATCCCTCGTAAGATTCAACAGGTACCGACGATTAAAAAATAATTCCGGATTTATCATTGAAATTGAACAAATCCGAAAAAAATAATGTGTAGAGTTGGATCGGAAGAAATCGAAAAGATGGGGTCCGAGGAGGGACCGGAAGTCGCGGCTCGCCATGAATCTACACCTCTCGACCGGCTACAAGCGGTATTCAAAGTTTTACGATACAATTTAATTTTCAATAAAACTCGTATCAATTGATAAACTAAATTTGCTGGAACAAATTGAGAACAAATGAATAGAAGAAAATTTGATCAATTAATTTGTGATAGACGTAACATGTGTGTAATACGATGCTTTCGAGTAGGTGGTAGATTGGATGGGAGCAAATATGTTAATGCTTCTCACCGTCGCCGGGGTTTTGATTGGACTCTGTGTCGGCTTCCTCGGAAGATTGGCCGATCTCTCGCCGGGATCTATAATGCTCGTGAGCTTTCCCGGCGAGATTCTCATGCGACTTCTCAAAATGTTCATTCTGCCTCTTATCATATCTTCCTTAATAACCGGTACGTTTTTTTTTCCCTACCAAAAATCGGCCGATTATTCGTAAAATAATAAAAATAATAATACAAATAAAAATAAAAATGAAGAAATAATACTAATAATTAAAATAAATGCAGGAATGGCCCAGCTGGACGTTAAATGTTCCGGACGAATGGGTTTCCGAGCATTGGTATATTATCTCGCAACGACGATTT
Source organism: Sussaba pulchella (assembly GCA_963971145.1). Taxonomy (NCBI): domain Eukaryota; kingdom Metazoa; phylum Arthropoda; class Insecta; order Hymenoptera; family Ichneumonidae; genus Sussaba; species Sussaba pulchella. The sequence continues at coordinate 7,631,416 of OZ020173.1, read as the reverse complement.
TAGCAGCAATAATCGGTATCGTAATGGTTTTGTTGATACATCCCGGCGATCCGAAAAACAAGAGTCTCGTCATCGTTAAATACGCCGAAGAAATCAAAGTTTCCACCCTCGACGCTATTCTAGACATAATCAGGTAATTTACGAAATAATAATGATAAAGATTATTTTTTGTTAATTTTTTCGTCTTATCACGAAAAGTAAATTTTCATAATTTCAGAAACATGATGCCGGAAAATTTGGTACAAGCGTGTTTTCAACAAGTCCAAACGACTTATACGAAAAAACCGGTGATAGTTATTGCCGGTAGCAATCAGAGTGATTTTGCGATGGAACACACGCTCGTCTACAAAGACGGGACCAACGTCATGGGCATGATCGTCTTTTGCATTACGTTTGGTCTGGTGGTCGGACAGCTCGGACCCCGTGGCAAAATAATGATAGATTTTTTTACAGTACTCAACGAAATTGTCATGAAACTAGTTAGCATCATCATAATGTGGTTTGTATTTTTTTTTTTCATCATTTCTTCTTTTTAATTAACGAACGTACGAACTTTCTAATTATTCGACAAATATATTTTCTGCTACTCGACAGATGAGAAAAAAAATCGATGTCTGATAAAAAAAATTGTTTGAATGGTGCATTGATGAATTAAACATTTATTCAAGTGTTATATTTAATTTCAGGTATTCTCCTATCGGTATAATGTGCCTGATAGCCGGTAAAATAATGTCAATTGTCAATCTCGTAGAAACAGCGAGAATGTTGGGTCTCTATATGGTAACCGTCGTAGCCGGTTTATTGATACACGCTGTAATAACCCTCCCGTCCATTTTCGGCCTCATTACGCGACAGAATCCCGCAATTTTTTTCAAAGGCATGATGCAGGCATGGATAACTGCCCTGGCCACGGCTTCTAGGTAATATCGACGAAACTTTTCACGCGCGAACAATCGTAATTGCATTGTTAATCAAATTCATTATTTCAATTCGACAGCGCTGCTACTCTGCCGATAACTTTTCGTTGTTTGGAGGAAAATAACAAAATTGATCCCCGAGTCACGAGATTCGTCGTTGCGGTCGGTGCTACGGTCAATATGGACGGTACTGCACTGTACGAGGCAGTTGCCGCAATTTTTATCGCCCAAATGAATGGCATCTCCCTCGGATTCGGTGAAGTCATCACAGTAAGGTACACCAACGTTTTTATTTCATTTTATTTCATTTTATTTTTCGATTCAATGCATGGAAAACTTTTAGCATCGATTTCAAGGAAGATGATCGAATTATTTAAATTTATGTAAGAGCAAAAAAATAAATATATAAATATTACATATGAAAAGATTTCGTAATTCTTCGATTTTTGCTCTGCATTACCGAAAAATGTGAGTATAAAAATCTTCAGAGCCACGAAAACAACCCTTAATATTGATTTTCTTATTTTTTTATAGTTTAACAGCAACATTGGCGAGCGTAGGAGCCGCCAGTATTCCCAGCTCGGCGTTGATAACGATGCTACTAGTGTTGACCTCATTGGGTCTTCCGACAAACGACATATCGTTACTTTTCGCAGTTGACTGGCTTTTGTAAGCGTCATCCATCCTATATATACATCGTTTTTTTTATTTCCCTCAAAAATGTTTTTTTTTCGTGTTTGTATTGCTCCAGGGATCGACTCAGGACTTCTATAAACGTACTTGGAGACGGCTATGGGGCGGGAATAGTTTACTATCTCAGCAAAGACGAGCTCGAAAAGATGGACAACGATCGTAAAATTGAGAACCTCGAGTTGGGCATGTTTCCCAGTTCAGCTCCTTTGGTTTTCAAGTTCGACGAAACTTCCGAAACTGCGGTTAAAAATGCAGACACGATAACATAATCTTAATAATTATATCATTTATTTTACGAGCGCTTAGAATAGTTTCTTATTTCATTATTTACTATTTTAAAGACGTAATTTACGTGCGTGAATTTCATGGAATGCACCACGGAAAAACCATCTTTTGCTACTTCAAAAATCGATGTATTTTATGTATAAGTTTGTGAAGAATAAAGATTAAAGATTTGTACGTAGCTCATTGTCGTAGGGGTAAAAAAAAAGAATTCACAATTCGTTGTAACGGTCTCGTATGAATAAAAATGGGTAAGTTACGGTTAGTCATAAATAAAATTAGTTTATTGGTATTACTTTACACATTTATCGTGTAGTGGGTGAATTTTGCAATTCCTGTCGCGAGCGAGCGACAGCGAATCCCCAAAAATGTGTGATTGACGCCAATGTATACGTGAATCTCGATCCTGAAGGATCTCAGAATGTGGTATTGCCTTTCTAAATCCTATATAGACTCTCTTCAATACACGTGAACCATACCGTAGAGGAATCTGATGAGACGGAATTAAGGACGATACGATTTTCGTTTTTATGTCACATTTCTGCATCGCCCGTTTCTGGACATCGATCAACTTTGCAACGTTAGATCGATGTCCCTGACGATTGCAATGAGAATGTCACGCAAGTTTTTTTTTGCAAGTTCTTGAAGTTATAATCATGTTGCTGCATCGATTTCTTAAATTCTATGTAAAAGGATACGTCCAGAATAATACGTATGTCTGTTTCCACACCGGGACAGATACTTGGGTTAAGGATTTATACCGAAAATATTTCAGACAGAGATCTTTGATTCGTTTGTCAATAAAAGGATACGAATAGTCCGCCGAAAAATCCATTTGTCAATAGACTGTGCCTGCTGATGAAATACTTCTTCCACTGACCTCCGGCTTTTAGCAGGAGCATTACCTGGAAATAATTTTCCATCCAATTCAAAAATGTTCCACGATTTATTACAATAAGCGTTGAGCTAATTTTATATCGATGCTTGCCGTAAGCCCAAGAATTGCACTGTTTTGGGTAACGTTTTGATAGTTTCATTCTCACCCATAATGCAATAACGGCCAAGATGTAGAATCCAAATCCGTAGAGTCCGGTCAGGCCGAAGAGGCCCGCCATACCGCCGGAAAGGGCGGCCATTGATATTCTACAATATTCCACAACCGCTGCATTGTTTCTAACAGCACCTTCACTGTATGCGATTATTTCTACGAGAAAAATAAATATTAAACATTATCGCAATATGAATTCCTTCTCCACGATAGGTCTGAAAGAATCAGTGAATATTCAAGCATAACCTATAAATCAAATGTCAACGATTTCGTTTAACTTCACCGAGGTAACGGTGAAATCGAATTTATCGTTAAAATAACATACCTCCCGTTTTATCCTGCTTCGCACGAACTTTTCCGGACATTGCTGCAAAAGTTTTATTTTTCTTTTTTCCTTTTCCAAAACAAGAAAACGCTTATTGGCAATAGGAATTACAAACACTTTTCTAACGTTAATTGTGTTGAACATGAAACACGTAGCACGATGAGCTAGAAAGATGGCGCAGCGACATCTCTGAGCAAGCTGGCATCGTAACGAATCGACTTCTTTTCACCGGCAAGTAGGTTTTAATAAAGGAATCTTTGTTATCTTCAATTACAAGATAATAAAGAAAAGGGGAAGATGAAATTTTGTAATAATTTTTTCTGGCGGTTGTTGATCTAATTTTAAACAACAAAAGAACAATCAAGGAAAATTGTTCAACGATATCGATCGACACAACGTCGGATAATTACTTTTTCACCCAACCACGTTGACCATATCGTTCAAAAATGCATGATGAAGTACTTGGAGAATTTTTTATAGGAACGACCGATACTTGACGAACGGAGTTAGATAGAAGAATTGTAGAATCTTTGAAAGATGCAATATACAACAACCGCTTGATCAAACATTACGTAAAGTGGACAACGCTTTGAGACGACGAGCATTGTCGTCGGGTATTGAGTAGAACGTAGAATTCGAAGACCGGCGAGCTCGAATAGGTTTCAGGATTTAGATGCAGGCCTGGGAAGAAACGGGCTCGATTCCATTCTACAATACCCAACAAAGATATAACTATATTGCATATAACTATAAATATCTCTGCTTCTGTGTGCGTTCGGTCTTCAAATTCGTCAACCCAAATACGAAATCAAGCGTTCATGCCATTAACGCTTGTTATTATTTCGGTTGTAAGATTATTTTTATGACAATTTTTTTAACAATGCAATTGTTTCTCTTAGCTCGAAAAAAAAGGCAACAATAAATGGTTACTAGCATGAAAATAATTTCCAGTCTATTTATCATATCAAATTGCGACTGGCGCATCTCATTCTATTTCTCGAAACTCATCAGCGGTGTCTCTGACATTCGTATTCGCTGATCGCGGATTGCTGTAAGTTGCGGGAGAGATAGCTAAATTTTCCAAAGTGTTTTTCGCTTCCACCGCTAATGTCTCGGATAAAAGAAGAGAACAATTGACTGCAGAATCTTTTGACGCAAGCAGTCGTTCTCATATCTTATCGAAGGCATCAATCGTGATTAAGAAAAATGCTTTACAGTTTTGGTTACCGATCGAGCACCAGCAAGTCATCTTGATGCGGAAACGATATCCAGCCGTCGCAATAAAAAAATTCCACCCAAATGGCTAGTGTGAAAAGAAATCGGGACTCTACTGTAATTTTGGTAGCGCCGTCTCGCTAATTGAGTCATGTAAGAAGCAACAAGGTTGCAAGATCCCTCATAGGCCATTTTCGATCAATCTGATCTCTCGAAACAAACATGTCGTCGATGTTGGCAGACGATCGGATATAATCTGGGCGCAATTCGCGACAGGCACGCGAACGATGTTGCTGCATAGCCGAGAAAGCTCTATCTCGACACGTGGGCGGTCGAACAATCACCTGGGGTTATTTCTCCGCGCGGAGGGGGCTAAAAAGCGTTTCTTCAGGGCCAAGGGAGAGACGGGCTTGTTGCGGCGAACGCATGGGTCGTGGTAGCGCCGGTGGGGGGCGCTGCACCAGGCGGCGCGGATTTTCCGACCACTTCGAAAACGCGATAAGCGATATCTTCTAAATGGCTCAACCGATTTGCATGAAACTAACGTCAAGCTCCGGAAAATCGTGGCAAGAAGCTAATGAGCTAGAATTCGTCGAATAATTTCCAGCCGTTTTTCGATAAATGATGAACATATCCTTCAATGAGTCTTTCCAACCTATTATCTCTCTCGCGCCCGCGACGACGTCCAGGGTGTGACAGACGTTCTCGAGAACGTCGCTCGTCGCGTCTCGCGTTAGGCGGGAGGTGCGTCGCGCAACAGAGCCACGAGAACGATGACGAGACGAGCTAACTGATGACGGCGGCTGCTGCTGCTGCTGTTGCTGATGCTGCGGCTCGTACCGCTCACGCTGGGTAGTATTTAAAAATAGCCAAAAGCCACTGGGTCTGCTGGCTGTGCGTGGCACAGAACCCCCCGAGCGCCACGCACGGTAGCCCACCTCCGGCTGCGTTAGAAAATTTCGGCCGAGATCTATTTCGGCCGGGTAATAACTCTCTCGCGGCTGTATCTCTGTCGTTCCGAATATCATCCGCGGCAACATCGTGTGTTCGACTCGACGTTCCAATCGGCCCCGAAGATCAAAAAGCCGACAACGTTATTGTGCCGTAAACAAAATTGAAGAAATTAACGAAAAATAAAAATAAAAAAATATAAAAATTAATTAGTATTCGAAAATAAGTAAATGGAAATTTTTATTGTACAGAAATTTGGGGAAATAGTTACGAAATCTTCTTGTGGGAGGGAAGATACCCTCGACACGCATACTCCGGTGGTTTCGTAAGCCGCCAAGGCGCGCGATCGTGTGGATGTGCGCGCGACGACCGATTCGAGTGCTTGTGAATCGTACGAACGAAAATCCGAGTTTTTGGATCTATTACAGGGATACAACGAATCGGTGATTTTTATTTTGGTTTTCGTCTACGAAATTTCTCTACGACGATCCGGCGAATATTTTAATTAACACTGTAATCAATTTTCGTGAGGAAACCCGGCGGAACTAATTGGCTCTTCATTCACATCCGCGCTTTACTCCCACCAGCGTGTTTTGAATCGTCGTGAATATCAGAAACCGCTGGCACAGAAGTTCGAACAAACGACGAAAGGAAATTCGTGATGGACCGAATCGAAATCCGAAATACAGGACGAAATTCACATTTCGTGCATTAACCCCGCCTCCCGCCCATGATTCGTCGTAATCTATATGCAAAGCCATAAGCTATGGTCACTATCATCAGCTTCTAACAGCAATTTATGGTCAATGAATATTCGTCTTATCATAAATTGAACAATAACAAACGTAATATTTTTTCTTCCCATATTGCAATCCATTTACACGAAATGGTTATATTACAATTTATTTGATTTTTCTCAATGAAAACAAAATCAATCGACATCTTTGCCTACTTGCAGAACTGAATTTCATCGATATGCCATCCACTTATACGCGATATTTGAATGAATAAAAAATCTTAAAAAATAGAATATTAGAGAAAAAACAACATTCAAAAGTATAACGTGGTCGTTGTGTTTTCCATGGAATGAAGCGGATAGAGCCAAGTCGAGTCGGTACAACAGCAGAGGCAGAGACCATCCGCAACAGCAACAGCGGCAACAGCAAGAGCAGCAGCAGCATCACCAACCCCGAGGGTGGAGAATTTGATTAAGGGTAACCGGGAGACGCTTGCGCGTTCGAGTTTGACTCTGGAAACGAGCGATAACGGCGCCAATCCTCCGCGCTGAGGGTCCTCAGTCGAGTAACGAGACTGGACGCGGGTGGTTTGCGCGAGACCCGTCGCCCTTGGCGATTAAACCATGCAGATGCGCGAGTGTAGAAGTACGTGACTGTTGGTTGCAGCATCCGCGACGGCGAGAACCCCCGAGCACGGTAGCTGCCCGAGGGGGGGGAAGGAATTGCAGTGGAGTGGAGTGCGCGTGGGTGTGAAGACGCGAGAAAAGTGATTGGGAAATAGTGAAATAACTCGCTGTCGCAGCGAGGATGGCTGACGAAGCCAGCGAGGGAGGCTCCGAACAGGATGACGTATCCTTTCTTCGCACGGTGAGTCTCTAATTCCATCTAAGCCAGAAGTGAATCCACCGGAGTGCAGTCCATTCATCGAGAGACCACCACCCCCTCCTGCCGCTCTCCTCGGCGAACTCTACACGTCCTGTATATAGATCCGTCGTTTACCTTTCCCGAAGCTCGGCGAAGCTTCGAATCTCGTTCATTCGGAATCTCGAGACTGAAAGATCAGCGACGAATATGTTTGTTTTTTTATTTTTTTTAAATTGTTTGTAGGTTTGTTTTGGGATGCTTCATTGAGGATTAAGGGAGGGATGTTTAGGAGATACGTCGTTGATGCACCTGTGGGTGGCGCCTGTGGTAGATAAATATATATTATATGTATTACTTTATGTGGTGCAACGTTCGTTGTGGCGAGCAACAACGTTTTATTATGATTGGCAAATATTGATTTTTCTCGGTAATGATAATTTGGATACTTTTTGTTTTGTATTTGTTTTGACTCCGGGTTTGCCGGTTCATTGAAAATAGCGTGATTGTTTGTATTTTTTTTCGGATTTTCGATACACGAAAAATTTGCGAACATTCGAAATAAAATTCCATGACAGTTCGTCGATTCAACACATTGGATATTTCTCTTCAATCAGATTCCAAGTTTTATCGGATAATTTTTAAATCAATGTTTCAACAGTGCAGCGGATGAAGTTATGGAAGTAACTGAACATTCTAGACTGTCCCATCGGAGCCAAAAGACGGATGCGGTAGATGATAACGTTGAAGATCTTTTTTTAATTAAACTCCACGACTGCAATATTATATATTTTTTTTCAATTCTAAATTCCTATTTTTGACTCACAAAAAAGGCTATCGAGTCAAATTAGGTTTCCTGTGATTCGTAAAAAGTCAAACGGCAACAGGCTTATCGATGGAAAAAAAAACAATCTACGTTTGCTTGAAACTCGTCACGGGAAGCACTTTAAAGCTCGCTAAAGTGACCCTGACCCCGTGGCCGTAACGCGTACCTCGCGCATCCACTCGATCGCTCACGTTCTTACCGCATCGAGCTCCGTACAACCATCACCGCACGACGTATTTTCTTTCCCCCTTTTCTCTACCCCCCCCCCCCCCCCAACCCTCTAACCTCCCCCATTTTAATATTATCCGATCCAAGGTGGATGGAAAACCGTCGAGTCTCGTTTCTGCTTGAATCCCCGACTACGCGTATCGACCCCTCGTCGATGGAAGATTAAGTTGCCTCTCACACACTCTCGCCTCGTTGAGCAAACTCACCGCAAGCCGATAAATCACTTTTTATAGATCACAAAGAAATGCGACACGAGCCCATGGGTGACCCTTCGATAACGATTTCTTTCGTTACAAAACAAAAATTTGTTTATTTATACAGTGAAATACAAAATTTGTAGAAGTAAAGAATAAATTTAAAAAAAAAACGACATCAATTATTGAACAACTATCTCGAGGCTGATCGTCGATTATCGAGGATGGATATTATCGTTGGGTTGTTGGTGCAATTTGAGTGACGTTTTGTGGGTCATGATAACCACGAGGTCTGGTGGAGTTTGTGGCCTGTCGAACGCAATTACCTGCGTGAGAAATTAATTAGTCCCAGCCTCCGTTGTTTGCTGCAAAGTTTTGGAGAGCTGCATTCAACAGGCTCTTCCGGCGTGTTTTCTCGCGTCTTCTTGAAATAGATTTTTGTTGATTCGTGCGATAATTAATCGTCTCTTGAAAATCATTGGATCGAGATCGATAGTTGTCCCGTACGGTATTTAAATCAGACGGTTCTGATCAAAATACAATTTTCATCTTTGCTTGATTTGTTTTTTTAAATTTTTGCGGCAATTACTCTCTTTCAGAGATTTCATAGAATTACATTCTTCAATTTTCGATTCGTTCCCAAGCGAGATACAAATTTCGAGCGAAATTCGGTATTTTCTATTTTTTTGCTAATTTCTCGTCCTCCCCTTTCGACTATTGCTCTTCGAGGGAATCGAAAAGATTTTATTCTTCAATTTTGAAGTCTCTTGAAAAGCGAGATCAAAATCCATCTCCTCAAAAAATCTAATTTCTCAAAAAAAATTCAATATTTTTTTTTCCGTCGAGCTCCAACCAGATGACTATTTCAGCATCTCTTCTTTCCTTTTCCCTTCGACTTTTGTCTTCTGGCGCTCTCTGCTCGAGCAACCTTGATGTAAGTTTCCTTATCCTTGTCGGACATGCGGCACCACAATTTAGCAGCGGCTCGTGCCACCTCCGTCACTTTTTTGCTCGGATGTTCGAAATAATATTTGAGATAAAACACAATAAAAGGATTCACGGCCCGTCGAATCTTTGCATCTTTCGATCCTCCTCTCTTGTCCGACGACGATTTGCAACCACAGCTGCTCTTCTTCTTCATCTTTTTCTTGTCATCGCCCTTCGGGGGCTCCTTCTTCTTGGGTTCGCATTTGTTCGACGAAAAAATACCTTCAGTCACCTCGCACGCGTTCGGGTCGTCCTCCTGCATCCTTTCTCTGCGCAATTATAATTCGATGCGATCAAAATTCGTTAATTATTCAACGCGATCAATCTCGCACGCAATAATTCAATTTTCGTGTCGAAAATAATAATAATAATAATAACAATAATAATTTTTTATTAGATTTTTAGTTCAGTAGAGAGAAAATATTTTTATCCGCTTTCATTTTTTTTTCTCGCAGGCTTGAAGAAAAATACGCGAATAACAGTAGAATGAATCGAGAAAGAATAAAGTCGATCGAATAATCATTATTAGTTCTATTTGGATTCCGTTGAAGGAATAAATAGCTGACCGAATAACTGAAATCGATCTGGACCCACCCCCGTCGTCTCCCGAGTGGTTCGTTGACACGCGACGCGAGCAAACTGAATATTCTTCAACGAACTTTCTCGTCACGAACTACCGAAATAGTATCTGCCCGCGATTATAATATTTTTTTCCAAGCCTCGAAAATACGATGTTGCACATCCAAATCAAAGTCTCGCTAAGAAAAATTGGCCTAACCCACCATTTTGCACGTAAAAATAATCCGAAAATAATCGTGGAACTAAATAGATAAATAATAACGTTTTTTGTCAACAAAATCGATTCTCACCTGTCGTTGACGTTATCGTAGTCATCAATTTCCATGATTCTTAAATTATCCGATTGCCAATAAAAACTTGAAAATTTTGACGTATCTAGTCGGTCGGAGAACGAAAATTCTGTCAGCGGTAGGAAAAAAACAGTGGAAATACGATCGAGTTTTTGAAGCCTTGCATCGATTATTCTCTGCCAATTAAGCTACGTTTCCTTCCCTTCTTTTTATTCTACGTTCACCCTTTCGATGTTGATGATTCAACATTTGGCAAACATCAGGGAGAGATCTGCTGGCTGACAAGTTTTAGAAGGAAGGAGAAAATTTATCCAATTTCGCTTGACGACGATAAAACCTCGATCACAATTCCCTTTACCGAATATCTATCGCCATCGTGGCGTAGATAAGCAGGAGATAGCATCGGAAGTTCAATTATTGGAACCTTATAATGTTCGAAATGGCTTGCCACCTTCAACCCCCTTCCCCCTGTCTCCGCCGTCACTTTCACAATCATTCGCTATTACAAAAACTCCGGCTAAATATTCTTTGCATGATTCTACATGTGCCAAATCACGTGGACTATAATTGACTCATGATCCCTACAAAAAAATCAAAATAAAAATTATAAAACTATCGAAGTTTCCGCCCTAACAAATATATTTTACCCCTTCGGTATTCGAACTCAAGTTAAAAATCTTAAAGTCACATCTAAAATTTCGAATCCGAATCTGACATTGAATTAAAAACATTGCAGAACGTTAATAATCAATTCATGAACCAGTTCAAGGATTTTAATCGCAATGTGAACATTTTTCCATTATCGACATTCGAAAATTAGTTTCTACCCAATATTTCACACAATGACCTATTTTCTATAAAAAAAAATCTATCAGTCTCAATTTATGTTTAACTCATACGACACGATCCCAGAATAATTCCTCGGAGTAATTTTGATAAAAGAAAACAAGGGGGACAACAAGGTCGCGTTGATCACGCGATCCGAGGGTGTAGACTTTGCCGGAACAATTGCGGTTGGCCATTGTTTTACGGAAAATTAATTAGTATTGGGTAATGTAATTAAGGCGGCGTTTATCAGAAGGTCAAGACTCGATGAATAATGCATACAACTCGGTATTCGAATAGAACGGTTGGCGTTCAGTGATCCAAAGTGTCTTGCACCGAAGACTTATATCGTTGACGTTCGATTAATAGGTCAGAGTCCGTATCGCGTCCACATCGGAACGTTTTGGCTGACTGTAAATGCCATTTTCGTAGCAATTTGCGGGGGGCTCACGGTCTATGAAAATGATTCACGATGATCCCACACATCGCCGCGAAATCGTTCGCGCGAAAGCTCCGACTGTGGAATCGGAAAATAACGTCCTTGACCCGGGTCTCGATAGTCTCATCTCTTCGATCCTCGACTCACAACGATTGGCCCACATTCATATTTTTATTGTACTTTTTTTTATTTATTTTAGGATCCCTGGAGATTGAACATTGAAATTTTGTAAAGTGAATAAATTTAATCGTTGCTTCGTAATAATTAGAGGTCGATGAGCCAGCGCAGAATAAATGACGCATTGATTCGCATTTGACCGAACGAGTCAACTGTTAAAAAAAAAACATTGAGTAAGATTCATGTGAATTATACATTTTAGTGTTTTTTTAAATCTATAAGTTACATGCAGACTACTTAAATATTAGCGTATGCTTCCTTGAATGATACAGACAAGTAAGTCTAACCGGATAATAATAATTTTTTTAATCGATTTGTCCGCTGTGGTATCGCGTTCGGAACGTAGAATCGTTATATCTCGGAACCTCGTTTAACCACAGATACATGTTTCAACACGGGGTCGTGTCTACGATGTCAACGAGCGCGCGTACCAAAGGTTCGCGTGCCTTTCGGAATTAAACCCGCTGCAACGCTATGTTAATGCCGTGTCCTTTGGCTCCCATTATTTATGCATACCGCTATGTTGTTGAATATCGAATTATTCTCGCGGTAACCTGGTCGAGGTTCGCGTATATACGTACATACGTATTCCACATATGGTTGCTGCAGGGAAATTTGAATAAAAAAATAAACAGCGACGCCTACTATAACTGAAACACCTTTCTTGAAACGCGAACATATCATACAAAAATAATGAATAAAATGTTCCTGAATCGATTCAATCGGACAAGGATTTATGATCAATAAATTATATTGTGGAATCATTTTTTATCTTTGTTGCATAATGTATCAAAATATTTGAGACTTCATTGAATTGCCACAATTTGTTTGCGATTGATTGCGCAGCTTCAAGAAAAAAAAATGGAGCGTGATATTTCGTGACTAATTCTTTTATGACGATCGACATGCAATTAAGCAACGGATCGAGGAATATTCTGGTACCGGAAGTCGTGCTAAAGATCACCCACAAAACCTGGGAGAGCTTTTATATTTCTCGACTTGTAAACGTACTTACAAGTCCACGTATTCTCGAGCCCGGCCAAATTGGTTTTGGCACACGAGCCCCAAACACACGAGCACACACATACACAGAAACACATACGCAGAAACACACGGGCCGGTATTTGGCCCGGATGATATTCTGTTGCACTTTCGCTAGCGGCGTTATTGGGAAGCTGTGACGTTTCGAAACGGTCGAGTCGATCGCCTTTCTTCGATCCCTAGACATGACACATTTCATCTCTATGTTTAAGTTTAGATGTCCAATATATAGCGCTCCGATTTTTTTATATCCAATGATTCTAATTAATTCAAGTTAGTCAAAATTTAAAAAAATTCAACAATTATTTATGAGTTCTCTGAAGTAATGAATAACATTTATTTAGTGATAACCCAACTCAGTGAATTATTATTGAATTCATTGAATATTAAGTTTTTTCATTTTTAAATAAAATCTGTAGTTAATTTTTTATCGTTTATTGATTAAATTTTTTTGTATGGCTCTTGCAGGAGGACATGGTGTGTCTGTCTTGCACAGCCACCGGAGAAAGGGTTTGTCTGGCTGCCGAGGGTTTCGGCAATCGACACTGTTTTCTCGAAAACATAGCTGATAAGGTAATGAACCGTTTTACAAACGAAAATGGGGAAGAAAAATTAAATGAAGAAAATAAATGAATAGAAATCAATTTTTCTCATCGACAGAACATACCTCCAGACCTTTCGCAATGCGTATTCGTGATAGAGCAAGCCCTCTCGGTGAGGGCTCTGCAGGAATTGGTCACGGCAGCCGGTTCGGAGACGGTAATGTATTTAAAAAAGAAAACTTTCGTCTCTCTCTCTCTCTCTTCCTCATTCTCGCTCTCGTACCATTGTACAAAAATTAGATATAAAATCACCGAGAACAACGTTTTCGTTATATAACAAAACATAAAAACATACGGGCACCATCCGGCAACAAAATTTGTCATTTTCTAAGATATAGGAGTCGGCCATAAATCGTTTTGTCCTGTTGCGTAGGATGAACGTTCTAACGTGATTAAAATATGTTGCTGCCTCCCCAAGTCATCCCCCTGTCCACCCAGCAATGTCCGAGCCTCGCGGTTGATGCACTTGGAAAATAGGTAAATACGGAAGTTGGCTCACGTAAAAAAAAAAAAAATAATTAAAAAATTCAAAATTCAAAAAAAAAAAAATTAAAAAAAGATATAAAAAATTTGGTAGTTCTTCTGAATGCATCGTCGTGTTCCCCAGTCGCTGAGTATTGCATGTGTGTCTGTGTCACCGTCTGAATAAGTCGACAGGACGAACAAAAATGTGAACGAACCTGGCCCTTGACACCTCACCCCAAACCCTCTGAACCCTCGTTCGTTTTACCGGCAATAATTTTTTTGCGGCCCAACAATTATTTATTTTTTGTTTTTTTTTGTAATTCCATTTCTTTTTTCTTCACGATCACACATTGTCGTTAACCATTTTAATCCTCTGTATTACCAAACTATTTGTCCATTATCCGTTATTAATTCGATTCGAAATGTGTTTTTTCTTTCATTTGCAGCAGCAAGAAACCCTAGTAAGTACAGTTTTTTGCACGATTATCAGATTCCTTGATTTGTCTTCTGCTTCGAATTTTTTTCATCTCCACTCCTGTCCACTCGTTCCAATGTTTATTGTTTGTGTCTAAAAAATTCCATTGCAGAACTTTTCTCAATACATTCAGCTGATCCCTAAATTTTCTCGTATTTACGTTGTCCTAATATCTGTGTTAAGAAAAAAAAAACAAACAAAACGGTCTCAGAAATGTGCTGCTGACGTACAGAGCCACTCGTTGTGCTTTCGTAAATTTAATCATACCGCTTGAAGTTTTAAAAAAATTGTCTTTATGGCCTTCTCTTATCAGTGAACTAATTGATCATGCAATTATTAATTCTGCAATTTTCAGGTTTGAAAACTTACAGGTATATTTGAATCTACGGCAAGATCTTATGGACTATTTATCCATCAAATAATATTTTATTACGATTTGTTTGTTTTTTTCTTGTTTTTCCACTTTTGGAGCATATTTTCAATAATTATTAATTTTAGGGCAAAGGAACGGGATCTGGTCACAGAACTTTGTTGTACGGCAATGCTATTCTTCTCAGACATCTCAACAGCGACATGGTGAGTTGCATCGATGCGCAAGTAGTAAAATATATTTACTTAACTGCAGTAATGATTTTTATTTCCTCTCAGTACCTCGCATGTCTCTCCACGAGTTCTTCCAACGATAAACTGGCGTTCGACGTCGGTTTGCAAGAACATTCTCAAGGTAAATCATCTTTAAATATATATATATTTTTTCTAATCAAAAACAATTATATTTTCAACCTCAACATTATTGACCGAAACAAATGTATAGGCGAGGCATGTTGGTGGACCGTACATCCCGCGTCGAAGCAGAGGTCCGAAGGTGAAAAAGTCCGAGTCGGTGACGATCTCATCCTGGTGTCCGTTGCCACCGAAAGATATTTGGCAAGATTTTTTTTCCGCTTCATTTGATCAAAAAATATAATTTTCGCAATAATAATAATTTAATAAATTTATTATATTTACTTTGTAATTCAATAAATCGCAATCATTTAAATAAACTTCGCAATAATGTAAAAAAATATTAATCGTAAGATTTTTATTGAAAATGCAGCACACGACCAAAGAAAACGATCTCTCGGTGGTCAACGCCTCTTTCCACGTTACACATTGGTCAGTCCAGCCCTATGGAACTGGCATAAGTCGCATGAAGTACGTGGGTTACGTATTCGGTGGCGATGTGCTGAGATTTTTTCACGGGGGTGACGAGTGCCTCACTATACCACCGTCGTGGAGCATAACTCCGGAACAAAAGTAAATTATTCTTTTTATTTATATTTAAGCTACAGTCTTATGATATTTCCTTCCATTTTTTTTTTATTAAGGTGTTATCGATATTCACCTGAATTCATATTATCATTATAATTATTGCAGCAAGGGATAATGTGTAATTTTTTTTCTTAATTTTTTTTTCTTAAATCGACTCGATATTGATATTTGCTCGAATTCAAAATTGCAGCATGGTCGTATACGAAGGAGGAAGTGTGATGAGTCAGGCGAGGTCTCTGTGGCGACTGGAACTCGCAAGGACGAAGTGGGCCGGAGGATTTATAAATTGGCTGCACCCCATGAGAATCAGACATCTGACTACCGGTCGTTATCTTGGCGTGAAGGAAAACAACGAGCTATATCTGGTAGACAGGTGCGTTATCCTCGCAACTACGAATAAATCATCGGTTTGACAACGAAAAAAAAAATCTGTATCGCTAATATTTTATGAATCCTGCCTTATCAGAACGGAAGCGACTACCGAGATTTCGACCTTCTGGCTACGTCAGGAGAAGAACGATCTAAAAACAGCCGCGAAAAACGATCAAAAAATCGACGACAAGGATCTCGAAGTTATCGGCAAACCGATAATCAAATACGGTGACTCGACCGTAATCATGCAGCACTGCAACACTTGCCTCTGGGTTTCCTACAAGGTTCGGAGTCAAATTTTGTTACCTCTTTCGTTTTTGAAAATCATATTTTTGTTGTTTATCAATTTTATTCGATACGTTGTGATGAAAATAATGTCATTGCAGTCTTACGAGACGAAAAAGAAAGGCGTGGGCAAAGTGGAGGAGAAGCAAGCGGTTCTCCACGAGGAAGGAAAAATGGACGACGGTTTGGATTTCTCACGTTCGCAAGAGGAGGAATCTCGTACCGCTCGAGTTATCCGAAAGTGCAGCAGTCTTTTTACCCAATTCATCACGTAAGCTTCGACGTAACGTCGATCGATGTTACCGTCTACAAAAAATGAAAAAAAAAAAGAAAATCCTCAAACCAATCAATGAAAAGCCAGACAGATGTAACAAAAACGAAACAATGAAATTTTTTTTAGAGGCCTAGAAACGCTGCAGGTTGACCGAAGGGCTTCGATGTTCTTCCAGAACGTCAATCTAAATGAAATGGTCATGTGTCTCGAAGATTTGATAAATTACTTTGCACAACCCGAAGACGACATGGGTACGTCTTCTTTCGCCTCGAAGAAAAAAAAACCAATGCAATAACAAACGGCAGTCCATAAAAAAATTAAAATCCCTTCCGTCGTTTCAGAACACGAAGAGAAACAGAATAGATTCCGAGCCTTGAGAAATCGTCAGGATCTGTTTCAAGAAGAAGGTATTCTCAATCTGATCCTCGAAGCGATCGACAAAATCAACGTGATAACGTCTCAAGGTTTCTTGGTCGCGTTGTCGGGAGACGAGAGCGGCCAAGCGTGGGACCAAATATCCGGCTATCTCTATCAGCTTCTCGCGGCCATTATCAAGGGCAATCACACCAACTGCGCCCAATTCGCCAACAGCAATCGACTGAACTGGCTGTTCAGCCGATTGGGTTCACAGGCTTCGAGCGAAGGCACCGGAATGTTGGACGTCCTTCACTGCGTTCTCATTGACTCTCCCGAAGCGCTGAATATGATGAGGGTACGAAAAATACTTCATCCCCGTCACCCCAGTCCAACTATCGATCTCACTGGCGTGTAATCATTCTTATTTCCCCAGGACGAACACATAAAAGTCATCATATCGCTTCTGGAAAAACACGGAAGAGATCCCAAAGTCCTGGACGTTTTGTGCTCTCTCTGCGTCGGTAATGGAGTCGCCGTACGTTCGTCGCAAAACAATATCTGCGATTTCTTGCTTCCCGGAAAGAATTTATTGCTGCAAACCCAACTGGTCGATCACGTGGCCAGTGTAAGACCAAATATATTCGTGGGACGTGTCGAAGGCTCGGCAGTTTATCAAAAATGGTACTTCGAAGTTACGGTGGACCACATAGAACAAACGACTCACATGATGCCACATCTGAGAATCGGTTGGGCCAACACGTCGGGGTGAGCGATTTGAATCATCAACGCACAAGCGTTGTTCCCACATGTTAATGTCGTCGTCAATCGGATGTTCATTCGATACGTTTGATCCCAGATACGTTCCTTATCCGGGGGGTGGAGAGAAATGGGGCGGCAATGGGGTGGGTGACGATCTCTACTCCTTCGGCTTCGACGGAGCTTATCTCTGGACCGGGGGAAGAAAAACTCAGGTCATGCACGACGCCACTGAACCTTACATCAGGAAAGGTGACGTTATTGGATGCGCTTTGGATCTCACGGTGCCGATAATAACCTTCGCATTCAACGGTGCTCACATATCAGGTACAAAATTATTCTTCTTAACAATTCTCTTAAACAACTAAAACCTAATCCATCGAATAACTTTTAATCGACGTCCTCCCAAACGTTTTTCCCACCAACAGGCTCGTTTCGAAACTTCAACCTGGACGGAATGTTCTTTCCCGTCATCAGTTGTTCCTCGAAACTGTCCTGCAGATTTCTTCTCGGCGGTGATCACGGCAGACTCAAGTTTCAACCACCCGAAGAATTTTCCCCTCTCGTCGAGAGCCTGCTGCCCCAACAGATTCTCTCCCTCGATCCTTGCTTCTACTTCGGCAACATGAACAAAGTCGTTCTGGCCGGACCGTGGCAGGTCGAGGACGACACCGCGTTCGTTCCAGCCCCCGTCGACACGTCGATGATAAATCTACCGACCTACGTCGAACAGATACGCGACAAATTGGCCGAAAATATTCACGAAATGTGGGCGATGAACAAGATCGAAGCCGGTTGGATCTACGGCGAACAACGCGACGACATGAGAAAGATTCATCCTTGCATAATTCAATTCGAAAGACTTCCGGCGGCTGAAAAACGTTACGACACCCAATTGGCCGTTCAAACGCTCAAAACCATACTCGCTCTGGGTTATTACATAACAATGGACAAACCACCGTCTCGTATAAAAACTCTGAGACTTCCGAATGAGCCATTTTTGCAGAGCAGCGGTTACAAACCGGCTCCTCTGGATCTCAGTGCAATTACGCTGACGATAAAAATGGAAGAACTCGTGGATCAGCTGGCGGAAAATACTCACAATCTTTGGGCGAAGGAACGCATAAGCCAAGGTTGGACTTACGGGCTCAACGAGGATTCGGAGATGAGAAGGAGTCCTCATCTCGTTCCTTATGGCAAAGTCGACGAGGCTATAAAAAAAGCGAACAGGGATACCGCCAGTGAGACCGTCAGGACTCTTCTGGTTTATGGATACATGCTCGACTCGCCGACTGGAGAGCAGCACGAAGGTACATTATTTTTTCGGTAGAACAGACAAAATTCCAAAAATCAGGAGAAAATTATAACAAAAGTCCTAAGTCAGATAGAATTCTACAAATTAATTATTAAAAATATAGTAACGAGCCCTTTGCACGCCAATTTTTTTAAATTCCTTGCCAATACTGGATTCGATTCATTGGCAAGCCACGACGCTCGTCAATAAAATAATTTTTTTAAAAATTGTTGGATAAAATGAAATTTTATAAAAATATAACATTTCGTTGATATTTATTTATTTTTTGTCACAGCGCTGTTGCTCGAAGCTAACAGATTGAAGCAACTGTACTTCAGGACTTACAGGGTGGAGAAGCATTACGCTGTGAGCAGTGGAAAATGGTACTTCGAGTTCGAAGTATTGACCGCGGGTCCGATGAGGGTCGGTTGGGCCAAAGCTGACTGCATGCCCGGAAGCATGATCGGCAGTGACGAGAACACGTGGGCGTTCGATGGTTACAATGTAGGTCGTTCATTTTTATCATAAAATGTTTGAAAACAATAATCCAATGTCGAAGAAAAAAATCTCTTCAGGCCGTATTTGTACGTCTTATGAAAAATAATGCTATCAATAGATTAATTGTCGGCAAAGCGCGGGCGTGGAATCATCGATAAATAAATTTAATCGAGATGTACGAATACGTGCCAATGACGAGACGGAATAAGGTCAATATTTAACTAACCGATCTACGATGATTCATTAATGACGATAAGTGCCAATGAGTTACAGAATCACGAACTTTATTTTCAACGAGAAAACAATACCGGGACGACGTCTAACTCGATTGTCGAAGTAACGACAAAAAAAATGTTATGAAGATATGTTTTTTTGTATTTTTTTAATGAATAAGTTCTCTAAAAATATTTAATCGTGATGAAATGTCAGGTGACCAAAGAACACGGTGGTACCAGCGAGTCTTTTGGTCACAAATATCAAGTGGGCGACATAGTTGGCTGTTTCATTGACGTCGTGGACGGAACGATCAGTAAGAGCCCCCCCAATTCCCAATGGACGATAGACGTCCGATTTGTACATATCTTCATTTGTCTTTCTTTCATTTTCATTTATTTATTTATTCATTTCGATTATCGATTTTTCATTATTCTGAGTTTTCAAGTAACTACTTTGTCTTCGTCTCGCTCTATGTTACTCTATGTTGATTTGGGTTTTTCTTTGCATCCTCATCCTCGAAGAATGAAAAATAAGTTTCATTGACGAGCTGTCTGTGGCTTGAATATTGGACTCGAGGTCACTGGAATAACGGACTGTCGACTCTTCGAGAGGTTAACCACTTATTCCATTTGTGATTGAAAGCTTTTGTTTTTTTTTATATACATATATCTATTAGGATACGTTGGAATGAGACGATTTTTTTCGATTATTCCGGCTGGATAGTCGAGATAAGTCGAGTCCCGGACTCGAGAGCCTCGCTCGGTATCATCGAAGACATCGGCGAGATTATTAACGCGAAATCGGAGGCAGATACGTCAACGAGGATTTTTTTGAATTTTTTAAATGTTTATTTTAAGGAGGAAAAAGTATACTCGAGCACGGCCGAAACGTTCGGCAAGCAATGGCAGGTCGGGGACGTTGTCGGGGTTTTCCTGGATCTTATTGACCGAACAATTAGTAAGACGGAATCTTTAAGCGAACGCTTCGGCTGACATTTCAAGCTATAATATGATTGTTGAGATAGATTACTGGATATCAGATCGACAATCACTTTATTTATTTCAATATTTTTTCGTAACTTTTCTTGAACTTCTATATATAAATTTTTTTATTAGCATTTAAACAAATCATTAATGCAAATTTAACGTCGAAGGATATTCGTAATTCGAGGCATTGACGACCAACGCAATAATAATTAAGCTGTGATGCGAAAAAAAAAAATTGCCGACTCATTATAAACAATGTTTACTAATCGATTTTGTGTTTTGCATTAAAATATTGAGATGACATAACGAATGTAACGTGCGATGGATCTTACAGCCACTGTTACATTCCGACAATCATTGATCCACATCAGCTTTCGTGTTTCAAGTTCCATTGCTTCGATTCTTTCGACAAGCAATCATCAATGTTTACACGGATTAAAATTACGAATAAAACCGCATTAGAAACGTTTCCGTGTGATTTGATGGACGAAATTACACGTAAAAAAGATCGCTTTGGTATCCAGGATTCTACTCGGTATTATACTCCTTGTACAAAAAAACAGTGCTTCCATACGTTACTAACATTACTAAAACCCGGGATTTCATTGTACATCTATCGAAATATTTTTGCTTATCGACGTAATCACAACAAAAAATCAGCAATGTGGAAGGAAATCATTCACGCTAAAATTTTGTTTCCGTTCATGGATTACCGACTCCTTAATTCGATCATGCACTGATACTACTTGCATGACAATCTCTGCTTCTCATTATTATCTTCGTATGCTCAACATTACGTTTTCTATTTTATTCGTTATCGCGC
Organism: Sussaba pulchella; assembly: GCA_963971145.1. Classification (NCBI taxonomy): domain Eukaryota; kingdom Metazoa; phylum Arthropoda; class Insecta; order Hymenoptera; family Ichneumonidae; genus Sussaba; species Sussaba pulchella. Next base: position 7,610,087 of record OZ020173.1, on the reverse strand, counting down.
TGATACTATAATTTATTGGTGTAAACAATTTTTTTTTTCAATAAAAAAATACGTGGCACGCACACACGTGCTAGTTAGTGCCTGCATTTGGCTTTTTGTTCGGATAATCTCAATCGCCTGTGTGTCCGTGTAATAATACGCTTATCTATTGTCTTTGGTCTTATGTTCAATGTGCGAATAACGAGGATTTTGTCGTCTACCATTCAACTCCAACCATCCAAAGTTTCAACCAATTTATTCAAACATTACACAATAGATTTTGCAATTCAAGACAATAAATTCAAAAAAATACAAACAAACCGAAAAAAATAATTGCTACCGGTAGACGACAAAATTGTCGTTGCAATATTTTTCGTCGCGTTTCCCAAACGACGATTCACTGACTCAAAATTCCCACGTAGGTTTTTCGTTGAACGGAGAACTTCTGATGGACGCTTTGGGCGGAGAGACTTCGTTCGCCGATGTTCAGGGCGAATCCTTCGTTCCAGCTTTCACCCTCGGCGTCGGCCAAAAGGCAAAATTGACGTTCGGTCAAGACGTCAACACTTTGCAGTACTTCACAACCTGCGGACTCCAGGAAGGCTACGAACCGTTCTGCGTGTAAACATTTCAATAAATCAATTCCAATAGTCTCCATTTTCTGCAAAATTACCCCGAATTCGTCAAAATTCATATATTTTTTCTATTTTTATTGCGCAGAAACATGAATCGACTCGTGACTTATTGGTACACGAAAGATCAACCGATATTCGAAAATACAGACGACATGGCGGACACGAGAATCGACGTTGCGAGAATTCCAGCGGGTTCGGACACTCCACCGTGTTTAAAAATTTCTCACAACACTTTTGAGACCATGGAAAAAGCCAATTGGGAATTTTTACGACTGTCATTGCCGGTCATATGTCAATCGAGTTTCGTAACGGAGAACGAGAAGATGCACAGATGGCAGGAAATAAAAATGCGACAAAACAGGCTGTTGGCCGAACAGATCGAGCAAACGTTGCACAGCGCGCCATCGGCCCATATGGAGCAGATTATGAAATCTGGTTTCAGCATGAGCGACATCAAAGGTTATTTTTATACAATTAAATATTTGGAGTAATAATTTTTTTTTCTGATGAGGCAAAATTGAATAAGTCTGTGAAGAGAATTCAAGAATTAACGATTTCATGTGGTGAACTCTTTATCATAATAAATTAATCATTTAACTGTTTTAATTTTTGAAAAAGTTAACGATTGAAAAATTTAATTGCAGGATTGCAAAGCAATTATTCGGAAGACGCAGTTGAGGATGCGGTCGAAATGATGAAAGAATCGCCCTTGCCAATGCAGAGAAACAGACCCTCTCGACCACCGCGAAAGAATTCGTTGTACGGCTCGAACGCCGGCGCTCTGGACCACGCGACCAGCGAGGCCGAGATCAACGGCTACGGCGAGATGAACGGTGACGTCAAGGACGACAAGAAGAAACGCGGAAGATCGCCCTTCCGGTAAGCGACGACGAAGATTATTTCTTCCGAAAAATCGCGAATGATATAAATTTAGCTTCTTCAACTGTGCTCATCGATAATAACTACTAGAATTGTATTTTGTCAGCAAGCTTAGCAAAGAGATGGAGGATGCGCCGTAAGTTGATCTTTAACGAAATCTCGATCAAAGTCGTAAATTACTATCATTTACTGTCATTATCCTTCTCGGGTATAGTTTTTTTTTTCGATAGCTTCGATTATTTTTTTTATAATTGATAAAATTTCTTTTGAAAATGATGAGCTATTGGAAATATTGATTTTAAAAATGGTTTTCAGATTCTTTTCGCGCAAAGCTAAGTCTCCGGATGCGAAATCTAAAACTCCGGAACCAACGATGAGGTCTGATGCGTCCGGCAATGGACAATCCATGCCAGCTGGAAGACTTTCGACCAGACCTGCTCAAGTCAGAGTCTCGACTGTGAGAGAAATGCTTTATTTTTATTTTATAATTGCTACGCTTCAAATATTCAGATGAATAATATTTATTCATTTATTTATTTTATTTATTGTAATTATATTTTTTTTTCTAGACCGATCTGAAAGTTATTCCTCCTCAAATCCCGGAGCGCAATGCGCCTAAAGCAATGTCCGTGAATCTCACCGGTAGCGGCGTCGAGGCGATTGGAAATGAAATTTTTGATCACGATTGTCTAAAACTCATGAACGAATATTTTTACGGCGTCAGAGTATTTCCGGGTCAAGATCCCACCCACGTATACGTCGGCTGGGTCACATCGCAGTATCATCAGCACACCAAAGATTTCAATCTTTCGCGCGTGCGAAAAGCTTCCGTCGTTATTGTCGACGATTACGAACGTCCTGTTGAACAGTAAGTCAACATTAATGATATTTTCATTAATACATCTGCAGAGAGAAAATATTTAAGTATTGAAGATAGAATTAAATACTCAAGATAAATTTGGGGAATATCGAGGCGTCGAGGTGAAAATCTTACCTTCATGAAACTAATTATTTCGGAACTTACGGTTTTGTCATTCAAACTTCAACAAATTATCATTCAGATAGGTCAAACATTTTTTTTTCGGAAATACATATAATTCCATTATTTTAATATATCAATATTTATAATAATAATTGTAATATCTAGGGAGAGCTTCAAAAAAATGATAAATTTCGTACAGATTAACAATAATTATAATTAATTGAATAATGACTGCTAATAATTCCAATAAATGTAATAATAATTGTTCAATAATGAATTAACCAATAATCATTCAATAATTAATTTGAGTATAATTATTTGATAATAAATTCGAGAATAATTATGAAATCATGAATTGGAAAACAATTATGTAATTACGGCTTTAACCATAATTATTCAACAATTGTTTCCTTCTCGTATCTCTCACCAAGGGTCGACAGACAGAGTTGCTACATGGTAAGAGCCGACGAGCTTTACAACGAGGTAACGCAGGACGCTTCTGGCAAAGGCGCCTCCCAGGGCATGTTCGTCGGTTGTTTCGTGGACACGGCAACCGGTTGGGTGTCCTTCACTTGCGAGGGCAAAGAAACCAGTCACAAATTCAAGATGGAACCGGACACGAAACTTTTTCCCGCAATATTCGTCGAAGCCACGAGTAAAGAAATTCTACAGATCGAACTCGGCAGAACGTCGACGACTCTGCCACTGTCCGCTGCGGTTCTTCAAAATTCCGAACGTCACGTGATTCCCCAATTTCCGCCCAGACTGAAGGTTCAATGTTTGAAACCGCATCAATGGGCCCGAGTTCCCAATCAATCGCTTCAAGTCCACGCTTTGAAACTCTCGGACATAAGGGGCTGGTCCATGCTCTGCGAGGATGCGATATCCATGCTTGCGCTTCATATACCGGAGGAAGACAGGTGCATCGACATTCTCGAGCTCATCGAGATGGACAAGCTGTTGAGGCAAGTTCTTAAAGCACAATAAAAAATATCTTTTCGATTTTTTCAGGTTTTTCTCTAACATGAGGTTTGGGATTTTAAAAAATGTTAGACATCAAGTGCGGCACCATTTGCAAGGGCTTATTATGTGCAATACAAAAATATTTTTCTCATAATTTTCAATAACATAATTAAAAAGATATTCTGAAAAATGTGATAAAATAGAGCATCCTCCCTTCCCCTTGTATTTTTGAAACTACTGGACCGAAAATTTTAGAAAAATTCAGGGCTATAACGCCGTACTTGAAGTTTGCAGGAAAATTAGAACGAAAGTCGTAGGTCTTCCAGATTTCTAGAAATTAATTATTAAAAATACACAATATTGTAGATAACGAATTGATTTTAATTGGTTATTAATTATCGCAGTTTTCACGCCCACACGTTGACCCTGTACGCAGCCCTCTGCTACCAGTCGAATTACAGAGCAGCTCATGCCCTGTGTCTTCACGTGGATCAAAAACAATTGTTGTACGCGATTCGGGCCGAATACATGTCCGGACCGCTTCGTCAAGGTTTCTACGATCTTCTGATAGCTCTTCATCTCGAGTCTCACGCTACGACCATGGAAGTTTGCACCAACGAGTACATCATACCTCTGGGTACGAATTGCAAACATAAACCTATCGAAATTATTCGATTCAATCGATTATTTTATATTTAATAATTTATTTTTTTTCGACCTTCCAATTCAAGGCCAAGAGTTGAAAGATTTGTACGAAGACGTGGAAATGCGACACAGTCTTAGATTTTTGGAAACGGAATCCGTTCGTCCGCAGATGAAGATGACGGACATAAAGTAAGTAAATTTTCGTTGTAGAAGGTTGTTGTGAACCCCCAAAAACTAATCAGCCGGCATCAAGTGCTCTTTCTTCCAGTGAGAATCAAAACATCGAGAACATCAGGAGTCTGTACAGTCCGTACTTTCCACTGGACATCGTGCGGGATTACGTCATGATGGCTCTCAACGAAGCCGTCGAAGTCAATCAAGTGCACAATCGCGATCCCATCGGCGGAAGCAACGAAAATCTTTTTCTGTATGTTCTGCGATTTGTCGATAGCACGTGCTGCAACTCACTCGCAACAGCTTCAAACCACTGCATAATTTATTATAATACGAAAACGAATAAAAAATGAATAAAACAAACCGTACCGATTGGGAAGGTTTGGTAGCAAATTTTGGAATAAAAATTGATTAAAAATATTTTCAGGCCTCTCATCAAGCTTGTAGATCGATTGCTTCTAGTTGGGATGCTGAGAAACGAGGATATCTTCAAATTGCTCATTATGATCAATCCTGAAACTTGGGATCCGACTTTTGACAAAGGTAAGAAAAAAAAAAATTTAGAAAAATTGTGTGAATATTTCAATAAAAAATTCATATAAAATAAAATAAAATAATTAATTGTATTAATTGGAATTTAATTTGACCCAGAAATTGATGATAGTACAATGATAGAATAACATATGAATACACTTAGGACATATATAGCAACAATATACATCTTCGTTCATTATAAAATCGTATAGATATAATCATTATTTATTATGGATATTATTCATATTTATTTTTCCTATTTTTAAAAATCAGTTATTCATTCACTGATTATTTTTTTTCTAACACTCCCAATACATCGACAGAGGGAAAGGACGAGCACAAGAAGGGTCTGTTGCACATGAAAATGGCCGAAGGTGCAAAGCTACAAATGTGTTATCTTCTTCATCATCTAAACGACATTCAGCTTCGCCATCGGGTCGAATCCATAATAGCGTTCAGTCACGATTTCGTCGGTGATCTTCAGGCCGATCAATTGCGTCGTTACATCGAAATCAAGCAGTCGGATTTGCCGTCGGCCGTTGCCGCCAAGAAGACCCGAGAATTTCGTTGTCCCCCGCGCGAACAGATGAACGCGATCTTGAGTTTCAAAAATTTGGAGGACGACGATCCCGACAATATTCCGTGCGGCGAAGATCTCATCACGAAGATGAACGAATTTCACAGCGATCTCATGTCCTACGTCTCCTTGCACGCTCTTCAGGAAGCCGCGGATGCGGCCAATGAGGTCGTCGAGGTCGAAAAACCCGGAGCAATGAAACGACTGTCGAATTTTATAAACGCCGTCAAAGAATTCGAGGAGGAAGCAAAACCGGAACCCGAACCCGAAAAGAAAAAAACTCCGGAAGGTATGGAAAAAATTAAATAATAATAATAAATATCATAGGTAGTAATAATAGTGTAACAATAATAATATAAATAATAATAATAATATAATAATATAAATAACTATTACTACTAATAGCATTAATAGTATGTGATCTGCAACTTTCGGGGCAAGGGAAGGTACACGGGGAAAATTAACAAGAAAAAAAGAGAAATAAAAAATGGGTTTGAAATAATAAAATAGGCGTAATTTATTTAACGCAAATAAAAATAACAAAAGGGTGTGCAGACGAGATAGCTGTCTCGATACGAGGTTCAACTACAATGCGATAAAAGATAATAATTGGGGAATGGGCGCCAGTCGTTTAGACGGAAACGACACCGTGATTCAGTTTACAAAAATAATTAACAATAGAAATTAAATGTTAACTCAGCGGCTCATCGGGGAACAGGAGACAGGGTCGGGGGGTGGGGAGGAAATCCTGCCTAACGGCTCTTATACCGAAGTACCTCGACACAGCAGGGAAAAAATAGGACACGGGACGGATGGGGATTCGGGTGAACAGGGAAAAGAGACTAAACGGAGAAAAAAATTGGGAACGGGGAAAAAATAATAAACAGGGAGAAATTTCGAACTTTGGGATGGAGGGACCGGGTATAAAAATCGGGTACTCACGCAATACAAAAATTCCCACACACGTGGTCTCGGGACGAAATTCGCTCGCTCGCTCCTAACCCTAAGACAATCAGACCCGAAGTAAGGAAAATGCCGGCTTCTGCCGGGTCCTTCGGTCTTCGCTGGGGTGGGAAGGGGGCCTCGCGCATCGCCGTACGTCGGCGTCTCAGCGCCACCGCGCTCCGTTTTCGCGACGGTGGCGTAAATTCGTTCGCCCCACCGGGATGGGATGGTGGGGGCCTCGTGCGACGGCTAACGAGCCTCGCTACGCCGTCGGGACTTGTTCGCGCTCTCTTCTCCGGTCCGGGTGAGGGGGTACAGGAGGGGGAAAAAGGGGGGGTAGAGCTCGCATGAGTCGCATCTCCTACTTATTTTTACATCGCCACCGTATTTTACGGTTTCGGTGGCGATGGACTTCGGGTCGATAAAACGCAATGAAAAATGCGGAAATTGAACAAATTTTTTGTTACAAGTATTATTACTATTACTTATTTATTATTATAATAATATAATATATATAATAATATATATTCATATCATCTTCTATTATTAGTTGTTATGAGTAATTATAACTATATTAAATAATAATAAAAATAATTATTATTATTACCTTAATTTTCCCGCTTTCGTTCGATGATAAGACAAAAATAAATTCCCATTTACGTTACAGAGGTATTCAGAAAAGTTCTCATAGCGACGATAGTAAAATGGGCGGAAGAGAGCCAAATAGAGACCCCAAAGTTGGTTCGCGAGATGTTCAGTCTGTTGGTACGTCAGTACGACACGGTTGGAGAATTGATAAGAGCCCTCGAGAAGACGTACGTGACGAACAGCAAGACAAAAGCGGACGTCGCCCAGATGTGGGTCGGTCTGAGTCAAATTCGCGCGTTGTTGCCGGTCCAGATGTCCCAGGAGGAGGAAGAACTCGTGAGAGAGAGATTGTGGAAATTAGTGAACAATCATACGTTTTTCCAGCATCCCGATCTCATCAGAGTTTTGAGAATACACGAGAACGTAATGGCGATAATGATGAATACTTTGGGAAGACGAGCACAAGCGCAATCGGACGCTCAGACGCAGGCTCAAGTGACGGAGGCTGGAGAGGCACCGTCCAAAGAAAAAGACACGTCTCACGAGATGGTCGTGGCGTGTTGCAGATTTTTGTGTTACTTCTGCCGAACGTCGCGACAAAATCAAAAAGCCATGTTCGATCATTTCGATTTTCTTCTGGAAAACAGCAACATTCTACTCGCTCGACCTTCTCTCCGTGGATCGACGCCGCTCGACGTCGCGTATTCGTCGTTGATGGAAAATACCGAACTCGCTCTGGCTCTGCGAGAACATTATCTCGAAAAAATAGCCGTTTATCTGTCGCGTTGCGGATTGCAATCGAATTCCGAGCTCATAGAAAAAGGATATCCTGATCTTGGTTGGGATCCGGTCGAGGGCGAACGTTATCTCGATTTTTTGAGATTCTGCGTTTGGGTCAATGGTTGGTGAAATTTTTCTTATCAAACGTGGAAAATTAAAATTTTCGTTAACACTTTGAGGGGCCAGCGTGTTTTGTCTTTCTTTTCGTTGAGCTCGTGGTCACGTCAATTGTTGAAAAAAAATGTTTTGTAACGAATAATATTCAGATACGTTCTTTCATGATTTCCAATTATAAAAAATGAATTAATGGAAGAATATAATCTTTTAAATTGTACATCGCCAGTCAACGGTGACTGACCTGGCGCTTGACGTGTTAAATATACACAAATGGAGTCTGTGGATTTTTTAAAAATATTTTTTCTTTAATTCTTCAGGTGAGAGTGTCGAGGAAAATGCCAATTTAGTTATTCGACTGCTGATTCGAAGGCCAGAGTGCTTAGGACCAGCACTGAGGGGCGAGGGCGAAGGTCTTCTAAGAGCCATCATGGAAGCTAACAAAATGTCCGAACGCATTGCCGATCGACGTAAAGTAAGTCCGATAACGGAATCTTTTAAGACGATGAAGATATTCGATCGATAAATAAATGGCGTAGGAACAGGTCTCGTGAGTAATGTAATTGTCGTGATTTTACATGTTCACATTTTTCTTTCTCGCAATTTTGTTAGAAATATCGTGATTTTTTTCGTCGTTTGTTTCGTTTTGTTTATTTATTCCTAAATGCATCACGAATCCCAAATATTCGTTGGTTTTAGGTGATCCGTAGTGCGAGTAAAGCGTATCGTTAAATTTTTTAGCATGTATAAATTATTTTCTGATTTATTGTCATTTGAACGTCGAATTGATTATTTTGTAAAATTCCATGCATCACGAAAATATCGTTTTATCGTTAGTCTCACCTATTTCCCACGTCAAATGCACGTTAAAAAATTTATTTGATGATTCACATAGATCCTGATAGTTCGAAAATGTCTTCGCGTGCTAGATCTCATCCCCGCATGTTAGATACCCCGCACTAATAGTTCATCAATTCAGCTCTTTAAACAGGTACACGATGAAGCCGAGGGCAATGCCATTGTCGCACAATTCGAACATCCGTTGCCGGAATCCGATGACGACGAGGATTACATCGACACCGGTGCGGCTATTCTTAATTTTTACTGCACACTAGTCGATTTGTTGGGTCGTTGCGCTCCGGATTCTTCCGTTATCGAACAAGGTGCGAATTAATTTACATTTATTATTTTATTTTTTTTCCCATCCTTATTCGTTGCGTCATCGACGCCGCTGCATTATCAAGTTTCAATAGTTTGCCGTACGATGACGATTTAATGTTTGTTTTTTTTTTTTTACAGGGAAAAACGAGTCGCTCAGAGCCCGAGCTATTCTACGATCGTTGGTACCACTGGACGATCTTCAAGGAGTGCTCTCATTACGATTCACCCTTCTGAACCCCGCAGCCGGCCAGGAACGCCCGAAAAGCGACACTCCTTCGGGATTGATACCAGGACACAAACAAAGCATCGTGCTTTTCCTCGAACGCGTCTATGGAATTGAAACTCAAGAGCTTTTCTTCAAATTGCTGGAGGAAGCTTTTTTGCCTGATCTTAGAGCAGCTACGATGCTCGACAGGGTAACCAGTGGAGAATAATTTTCAATAATTCAATTCACATTGAAATATCGTTTACGTTATTTTTATTTATTTATTCATTTATCCATTTATTTATTTATTCGTTTATTCATTTATTTTTTTTTTTTTTAATTCATTTATTCATTCATTTAATTTTTTTTTCATTTTGTTATTGTTCAGAACGACGGCTACGAATCCGACATGGCTCTGGCTATGAACCGATACATCGGCGTAAGCATTCTTCCGCTTCTCATTCAACACTCCAAGTTCTACAACGAAGCGGACAATTACGCGAGTTTGTTGGATGCCACGCTGCACACCGTATATCGTCTCAGTAAAAATAGAATGTTGACCAAAGGACAGCGTGAGGCTGTTTCCGACTTTCTCGTAGCTCTAACAAGGTGAGTCTACTAATTTCTTTGTAAATTCGAATTAAATGAGAGAGAAATACTGAAGATTCTCAATATTGTTATTCGCTTTTGCATTTATTCATTTATTTATTCATCAAATTATTTTAAAAAAATATGTTTAAATCATGAAATGATAAAAAAATATTTTCATTCTTTATTCTCAGTCAAATGCAGCCCAACATGCTTCTGAAGCTTCTGCGAAAATTGACAGTCGACGTTTCCAAGCTGTCCGAATACACTACCGTGGCTCTGAGGGTACGCGATCGTAAACAAAAAAAATTGCTCAAAACCATTTTCTACCCCAATTTTTCTACTCTATTAAAAAATAAACTTTCATCGGAACTTCGTGAATTTTTCCATTCTATTTTTTTAGCTATTGACTCTGCATTACGAGCGATGCGGAAAATATTACGGATCCACGGGAGGTCAGGGAGCGTACGGTGCGTCGAGCGACGAGGAGAAACGTTTGACGATGGTGCTGTTCAGCAACATATTCGATTCTCTCTCGAAAATGGATTACGATCCGGAATTATTCGGCAAAGCGTTGCCCTGTCTGACGGCTATCGGTTGCGCTTTGCCACCGGATTATTCGTTGTCGAAAAATTACGACGACGAGTGGTACGGCAGCAAATCTGCTTCCACGCAGTCACCCGACGGTCCGTACAATCCTCAACCCATCAATACTTCCAGGTAAATCGATGTACAAATTTTTGTCACGATAATAATTCGACCAGATAAATAAATAATTATTTGAATAATCTCGCCTCTTAACCACACAATGATTTGTAATTCATGGAAATAACGATCGATACGTTGAAATTAATTACAGCGTGGTTCTGAACAACGATTTGAATCAAATAGTTCAAAAGTTTTCCGAGCATTATCACGACGCTTGGGCCAATCGAAAGCTGGAAAACGGTTGGCAGTACGGCGATCAATGGTCGGATTCGAACAAAGCTCATCCACGATTGAAACCTTACAACATGCTAACCGATTACGAGAGAGAACGTTACAAAGAACCGGTTCGGGAAAGTCTCAAGGCACTGTTGGCGATTGGATGGAGCGTCGAACACGCGGACGTCGATGTACCATCGACCAATCGCAGCTCTTTAAGAAGATCCTCCAAGAGCCAGGTTAACTTTAGACTGTCGATGCTTGGGGTAGAATATTACACGCACATTTTTTTATCATCACACAATGTCAGACATTTTTTAATAGTATATTAAGCAACGAGTGCGGAAAGCCGGCTATTGCCCACGAGGGCGGCGGAGCCGCCCGAGTGGGTCATAGCCGGCTGTGCGCACGAGTAGCTTATACTATTTTTTTTTACAAGTGCGTGTAGGTGTGTTTAGTTCGAATAGGTGTCTTTACGAGGGCGGCGAAGCCGCCCGAGTGGCGTTGGGGGGGGGGGGGGGGGGGGGGGGGGTTCGGGGGGCGCAGCCCCCCGAAATGAAATTATAAACGTGATTTTTGTCGAATTTTTTTGATTTTTTCATATAATACTTTTAATAACGTCAAATTCAACACTTCTTGGAGAACGTCGGGAGAATATAAATTACGAGTAAAAAAAAAAATGACCATCATTCTTGCAATTTAATTTCGCTGCTCATCATTAAAATTTATCGTCAAGTTCGGGCAATTCGTGAAATTAAACGTAATATTTCGTCTTCGGGATAAATCGGCGAGAACTTCAGGTCGAAGAATGTTGTCGCGGTCAGCATTCTCCTTGTCCCCAACATTCACTTCCATTGACGCGGATGGATATTCCTTTCCTACTTCGAAGTCGTCTTGTGCTGGTGCTGTATATGTTACACCAGTCGGCGTAGCTATCGGTGTGATCGATGACGACGTGCTCGGTGTTTCCGGTATTATCGTTTTATTTATATGATGACTCAGTTTTTTTCGGAAGTGAGCGGATTGATCAATATAGCCCTCAGCGGTGGTCGTAGACTTCCATTTTCCAGCACGTTTTAACGTTAATATATCCATTCCGGAATCAGCCAGCATAGTTGCCGAGCTGCGGCGAAACGAATGCCCTGTATATTTTTCAGGTTCCGGCAACTCGAGATATGTAGCGATGATTTTCGGCATGCTGCCAAAAGTATTGATTCCAATGACTTGGTCTGAGCATTTCCCGTTGTGGTATCTCAAAAAAAATCTCGACGTGGATACTGACTTCGGTCGTAACACAGCGTAGCGTTTATAAATTTTGTAAAATTCATCCGCTATTTCGAACGTTTTTTCCGTACCGGTTTTTGTTTTCGGTATTCGTATTATGACGGTGTGACCATTATCTACCAGGTCATTCATTCTCAAATTTGTAAGCTCTTCCCTCCTGCACAATCCAGCGATTCCGATTATTAAGGCAGTCTATAACATAAGAAACGATAGCACAGGTATTGTTACTATGGATTTTTAGGTCAACGAGATAATCATTTATTGATTAATAAAATTACCTTTATCGCCAAGTATTCTCTGTCAGGAGCTTTAAACAGGAACGAATGGATGTCCTCGGGTGTCAAGACGCTTGACTTCTTGGGCTGATAATTTTTCGATTTTCGTTTTAAAAACTGAACCAGCTCAAAGTAATCGTGAATGTTTATGCTGTGCTTCAGGTTAATTATGCTTTTAAGCATCGAGTAGGTTGACCACAGGGTACTTGGTGCATGGTTTTCTGACAAATATTTGAAATACGCCAGCATCACCGTTTTGGATATGGACTTGATTTTGTGTTGCCTGCGCCAATCCTCGAATTGGTTATAGACTTTCCAATATTTGTCTTTCGATATCGTTGGCAGTGTATCAAAGGCTGCAGTGTTAGCTGCTTCGCGGATTTCCGGCGGAAGTGATTCATCTCCATCACTCGATTCCACATCACGCATTTTTTATTTTATTTTATGTTTAATTTCCACTTAAAATCAAAATATGTTCGCGGGAGATGACAGATCAGACTTTTCTGTTGTGTTATATTACTTAGCAACGAAGAGGTGAGGATCTGCAATCTTTCGACATCACTATACCTATATATATCCGTAGACTCAAGCGTGGGTTAAAAGTACGAAGCGTGCGTTTTTGATCACTTTTCCCACGCTGTGAAGTTAGTTCCAGTGGGTAATAGAAACAGTGGGAAATCTCGTATTTTCCACACGCAAAAGAGACAAGAAAAGTAGCGATTTTCACGCACGTGTAAAGAAAAAACATTTTTTATTGACTGCGTGTATTTGATTTGACAGGGTGACTCAGCGTCGCCTTTCAACTACAACCCACATCCGGTGGACATGACGAATCTTACCCTCAGCAGGGAGATGCAAAACATGGCGGAGAGATTGGCGGACAATGCGCACGATATTTGGGCGAAGAAGAAGAAAGAGGAACTCATCGTCAATGGCAAGTATTGTCCTTGCTACTGATATGAAGAATAAATAATGCATCGATGAATCGATGAAAGAGTAATTCAATGAATCATTAAATCAATAAAAGCGTAGTTGAATGAATAAATTAATAATTACAAATTAATATACTAATACAAATAATACAAATATACCAATAACGTTTCTGAATTCAAAATTGCTCTGACAATTTTTGGCAGCAGGAAAATTATTGTTCTCCAAATTTCCCATTCAAATTGCCTAGCCCAGCAATCAATCGAATCCTCGTGTCTTTGAATAAATAAACCAATGCCAAACCAATCAATAAATAAGACATTTTTTTCGTTGCATTCACAGGAGGTGGAATTCATCCGCAATTGGTGCCCTACGATCTGCTCACCGACAAGGAAAAACGAAAGGATCGCGAGCGTTCCCAGGAATTTTTGAAGTACCTTCAGTACCAGGGCTACAAGCTGCACAAGCCGAATCGCGGAGGAGCGGAAACGGAAGTGGCCGGTACCGGTGCAGCGGTTGAACTTCGTTTCGCCTATTCGTTGCTGGAAAAATTGATCGCCTATCTCGACAAAGCCACGATCAACATGAAATTGCTCAAACCTTCGGATTGCTTCAGTCGTCGAAACAGCTTTAAAACATCGACGCGTGACATCAAGTTCTTCAGCAAAGTCGTGCTGCCTCTCATGGAAAAATATTTCAGTACCCACAGAAATTACTTCATCGCCGTTGCCACGGCAACCAACAACGTTGGCGCGGCTTCGCTCAAGGAAAAAGAAATGGTAGCTGCACTTTTTTGCAAACTCGCGAGTCTTTTGCGTTCCAGACTCGCCGCTTTCGGTGCCGACGTCAAGATAACCGTCAGATGTTTGCAAGTATTGGTGAAAGGTATCGACGCCAAATCGTTGGTGAAAAATTGTCCCGAATTCATCAGAACGTCGATGTTGACTTTCTTCAATAACACAGCCGACGATCTCGGTCACACTATTCTCAATCTTCAAGAAGGCAAGTACAGCCATCTCCGAGGTACCCACTTGAAGACGTCAACCTCGCTTTCTTACGTCAACAGCGTCGTACTTCCGGTACTCACGGCCATGTTCGATCATCTCGCTGCGTGCGAATACGGAAACGATCTTTTGCGTAAGTTTTCAACTTTGATTAACCCTTCAACCCACTACGCTTTTTCGGCACCTTGAAACCCACTACGGGGACGTTTTCGTCCTGGCGTTCTTTGGACCAATAAAAGTGCTTTAAAAAATCTGAGAAAATTCATGGGAGCTCTTTTAATTTTCAACTTAAAGTTCCAATTGTAATATTTCAGAAAGAATTATTTTTTCATATAGTTTTTTATGAAAATATCGAGGTACGTAAAGAAAAATCACTTGCTCACTTAAAAAATCATAACTTGAAGCCAAATGAAGATATCTGAAAAAATCAAAGAGGAAATTGAAGGGGAAGAGTATAGTCATAATTAAAAAAATAACACAATCAATATTATTCGAAAGAAGTGCTTAATTTTTTAACCTCAAAATGGCCAAAAATTGAGTCCTAAAATCGTGTTTAAAAATATTCAAAAATATATATAATGATAAAATTAATTATGAAACGGGTAAAAATCATTAGTAACACAATATTTTAAAATATCGAAGTAACTTTATTTTACGAAACACTCAGTGCAACACGAAATGCGGTGATCGTCGCAAGTTGCCTTGCCGCATTTTGCGCAGCAATGATTTCTTCAGCAGTGCGACTCGCTATGATGATGAAAACTGCGAAAAAAAAATTTTATAATTTTTTTCGCGTGTGCAGACATTTTTTTTACACTTTTTGAACTTCAATGAAAACTTTAAAACGACAAGTAGAAAAATTATTACCTGCCTTTTTGACCAACGCCGCCCCACTACGGGGGTCGTTTTCGTCCCGACGGAAATTGAATCGGCTGCTGCGACGGCCTGAGGGGAATTAGCGCGCTGCTATTCGGCAGGCGGGTCCTCGGGCAGCATAACTTTTTTTAGGAAGGGGATATGGCGCCTTCCGTGCCCGTTTTCAAAAGTTAAAGCACTTTGAAATTTCGCTTGGGACGAAAACGACCCCCGTAGTGGGTTGAAGGGTTAAATTTTAATCCGTTCGATGAAACTATCAAAAATCAAACAAATGAACTAATAATTGATAATAGTTTACTAACTACTACTATCATTAGTCGGTAATTAATAAACTAGATAATCGTTCCATTTATCCACTAGTCATCAATCAATTGATCAGTTAATTAATTTTATTCAATGAAAATTCATCATACAATTCTCAATTAAAAATGTTTATACTCTGCCTCCAGTCGATGAGATTCAAGTAGCCTCGTACAAGATGCTCGCCTCTCTCTACACCCTCGGAGTCGACGCGGCTCTGACCCACGACCGAAAATATCTCAAAACCGAGATCGAGAGAAACAAACCAAATTTGGGTTCCTGTCTCGGAGCCTTCTCCAGTTGTTTTCCCGTCGCTTTTCTCGAGCCCCATCTCAACAAGCACAATCCATTTTCGCTTCTCAATCGCATAGCCGATCATTCTCTCGAGGCCCAGGACATCATGACCAGAATGGAATCCAGCATGCCGACTCTAGAAGCCATATTGGCGGACGTCGATCAATTCGTCGAGTCCGAAAAAACTTACACCGACGAGCCTCACATCGTCGACGTTATATTGCCCCTTCTTTGTTCTTATCTGCCATTTTGGTGGGCTCAAGGCCCGGACAACGTCACTCCCACCGAAGGAACTTACGTCAGCATGGTCACGAGCGATCACATGAATCAATTGCTCAAAAATGTTTTGAAATTGATAAAAAAAAATATCGGCAATGAAAATGCACCGTGGATGACTCGAATCGCCGCTTACACCCAACAGATCATCATCAATTCGTCCGAGGAACTTCTCAAAGATCCTTTCTTACCACTGGCCGAAAGAGTGCGAAAACGCACCGACAATATGTTTCACAAAGAAGAATCTCTTCGAGGTTTCATAAAATCCAGCACCGACGACACGTCACAAGTCGAGGCGCAAATTCAGGAGGATTGGCAACTTCTCGTTCGCGACATTTATTCGTTTTATCCGTTGCTCATCAAATACGTCGATCTTCAACGTAATCATTGGCTACGTAACAATATACCGGAAGCCGAAGATCTTTACAACAACGTGGCGGCTATATTCAATACCTGGTCGAAATCGCAGTACTTTCTGCGAGAGGAACAAAATTTTATCTCGGCGAATGAAATTGATAATATGATACTTATCATGCCCACTGCCACGAGGAGAACCCTGACGGTTACCGATGGCTCTGCACCCGCTGGTGGTGGAAAGGTTTGATCCGACTTTTTATTTTCGATTATTGAAAAAAATTGTTTTTTATTATTGTGGACATTTTTTGTACGATTTTCTTTCATTACGCGGCGCAACGCAGTCATTTATTATTTATTATTATTATTATTATTATTATTATTATTATTATTATTATTATTATTTATTATTATTATTATTATTATTATTATTTATTATTATTATTATTATTATTATTATTATTATTATTATTATTATTATTATTATTATTATTATTATTATTATTATTATTATTATTATTATTATTATTATTATTATTATTATTATTATTATTATTATTATTATTATTATTATTATTATTATTATTATTATTATTATTATTATTATTATTATTATTATTATTATTATTATTATTATTATTTTTATATTTTTTCGCAATTGCAGAAGAAGAAAAAACACAGAGACAAAAAGAGAGACAAGAACAAGGAAGTTCAGGCGTCTTTGATGGTGGCGTGTTTGAAACGATTGTTACCAGTCGGGCTGAATTTGTTCGCCGGACGTGAGCAAGAACTCGTTCAACACTGCAAGGATCGATTTCTCAAAAAATTCGCCGAATCCGACATCGCTGAATTCGCGAAGATTCAACTCACGTTACCGGCGAAGATAGATCCGGGCGATGAAATGTCGTGGCAGCATTATTTGTATTCGAAATTGGGACAGAAAACGGACTCCATGGAACCCGTCAAAGCGCAGCTGCTGGAAGACGTCGTCGCTAGAATCACGGACATGGCCAAAGTTTTGTACGGTTTGCACATGGTGAGTCCTCATTGTCGAAAAAATTCTCGAATACGTTCAACGACGACCAGAATAATTACAATCGTATCATTACAATGATGTTTGGAATTTTTTTATACACTATTGTGATTATTTAAGTGCAATCGTTTCCTTTTTTCTTCACCGCAAAATATTCTCCCGTTGTTATTTCTTCGTTTATATTTGATTCGTAAAATTTTTCGTTATGTTGCGTTTGATTCATTCGGAAAAATTTGGTTCTTTTTTTTTTGGTGTCGAGTAGATAGATCATCCCCAGCAGCAGAGCAAGAATGTTTACAGATCCGTCGTGTCTATTCAGCGTAAGCGAGCTGTTATAGCTTGTTTCCGTCAGCCACACCTACATTCCTTACCCAGGTAGCTCGTTTCGTTTCTTTATTTTTTTACTCGTGCGGAAAAATGGATTTTGACATTGGAGTGCCATCTAACATCCCATAGAACCACGTTATTGTTTGACATACAGCTTGAAAATATTTGAAAAAATATATTTTCTTATTTTCAATTGTTTCATTCAACCATCGCCGGTTGCAACATACGCTGATGATTTTTTTCTCCATTTTGTCTCTTCTGAATATTGTTTGAAAAAATTAGTCGTGTGTGTGCGCATGCTGCTAACAGGCGACAAAGCCTCCGCCATCGAGAGACGGATGGAATCGCGTTTTGTGCGCGGCAAGAAAAAGAGCAGCCATCGCATGTTTGCGTAGCGAACCGCTCTACAAATTGAGAAGGTAACATAGAATACGTATTCGTGTTATTTAACACCACAGAATAATAACCAAAAATTATAACAGGGAAATTAATAATAATACTTTGACTCCATGGGTATTTTTTGTTCATGTAAGAAATGCTAATGAAAAAAATAAACCTTAGGCACAGAGCGATCAACATCTTTGCGAGAACGTTTTACGAGCTTTGGCTGCAGGACGAGAATGTCGGACAGGAAATAATGATCGAAGATCTTACGGTAATTCCACTGTGCTATTTTCTTCGTCAATAAATACGAAACAATCTATGGATGCGAATACTAATAATTAATGGATTAATTTGATAATTAATTCAAATAATTGTGAATTAGTTCGATAATTAAAATATTTAATTATTCGGGATTCACCGGTTAATTCAGTACTTAATACAAACATTAAATCATTAAAAATTTAATATCGAATGATTGACGCGTCGTTCAATTGCATTTTTTTTTTTTTAATCAGCAATCGTTCGAAGACGCTGAGAAGAGTAAGATGGACAAGCCGGAGGACGAAGCCAAGCCGGATCCGTTGACGCAACTGGTGACGACTTTTTGTCGCGGTGCGATGACCGAACGTTCAGGAGCGCTTCAGGAAGATCCGCTCTTCATGAGCTACGCTCAGATAATATCGAAATCCTGCGGCGAGGAGGAAGAAGAGGGCGAGGACGAGGAAGGCGGAGCCGGCGGCGAGGAAGAGGGTGGCGCGTCTATTCATGTAAGGCCCGCGACAAATTAATCTCCCAATTATCGATGTTCCACGACTACTAATTTCAATGAAAAAAAATTAATAATGAGTCGCAGAATTTGAAAAAAAAAAAAAAAATGGAAAAACGACAAATTGTTTGAAAATCGATGACTAACGCACGTATATTAATGCACGTTATGTGTTTCTCTATCTTTCTATCTTACTAATCGGCCCGCAGCCGACGCATAAACTAATATTGGTAAGATCGAGTAGTTAGCACCCTTCGCTCTCACGCACAATTTCGACTCATGAATTATTATTATTACTATTCATTTTTTTTTAATAAATACGACATTCATCGATCGATTTATTTCACACCGTCAGAAAAAATCAATCATAGTCGTTTTTACGACGAACACCACGAATTGTCGTAGCTCTAATCCAATGTGCTCTTTCATGCTTATCTTGAAATGTCAAGAGGCCGATGCACAAACTCATGGTAAGATTATTCATCACCATCGAAATTCGCATCGTTCGATAAATAAAATATTACGAAAGTTGTAGCGTCGTTACAGGTTCCATAAAAAATAGAATGATTCCTGAAAAATCAACGTAAACCATAAGAATGTTATTCAATCATGAGGATAATTTGAACAAGCTTTATGTTAATCACAATCAATAACCCGATCTAATGAATTAACTATTTTACGAAACCGTAACGACAGAATCTTTTCGATTCATCACAAACTACTGATAAATTTTTCTTACTCGATGCTGATTCTCCCAATTTTCGTGCAGGAACAAGAGATGGAGAAACAAAAACTTTTGTTTCATCAAGCCCGACTGGCCAATCGCGGGGTAGCGGAAATGGTGCTGCTTCACATATCCGCTTGCAAAGGAGTACCGAGCGAGATGGTGATGAAAACTTTGGAGCTTGGAATTTCCATCTTGCGCGGTGGAAATATCGAGATTCAACGGGGAATGCTCAATCATCTCAAGGAGAAGAAGGACGTTGGATTTTTCACGTCGATAGCCGGTCTTATGAATTCTTGCAGCGTTCTGGATCTCGACGCGTTCGAGAGAAACACGAAGGCCGAAGGTCTCGGCGTGGGATCCGAAGGTGCAGCTGGTGAAAAAAATATGCACGATGCGGAATTCACTTGTGCACTCTTCAGGTTTATTCAGTTGACTTGCGAGGGTCACAATCTCGGTGAGTTGAATTGAAAACGTAATAAAAAATGTTGATGACCGCATGGGAGAACTTTTTCACGATGTTAGTGAATTAATTAATCGTCTTCTTTATTATATTAATAAATTATTATTGATTATTATTAATCATATGATCATCAGTTATTTATTAATTAATAAATTTAATAATACATTTTTTATTAAATGATAGGATTTAATTTTTTCAAATAATAATAATAATAATGATTTGTTCAATGATCAGATTGGCAGAATTATTTGAGAACCCAAGCCGGTAATACGACGACCGTAAATGTGGTAATTTGCACCGTCGATTATCTCCTGAGATTGCAAGAATCCATAATGGACTTTTATTGGCACTATTCGAGCAAGGAACTCATTGATCCAGCCGGAAAAGCTAATTTCTTCAAAGCAATCGGGGTCGCCAGTCAAGTGTTCAACACCCTGACCGAAGTAATTCAAGGTCCATGCGCGCAAAATCAACAAGCATTGGCGCACTCGAGATTGTGGGACGCGGTTGGAGGATTTTTGTTCCTATTTTCTCACATGCAGGACAAATTGTCGAAACACTCGAGCCAAGTCGATCTGTTGAAGGAGCTGCTCAATCTTCAAAAGGACATGATAACGATGATGCTGTCCATGCTGGAAGGTAAAATTTTCCATTGGCCATTGCGAAATAAATATATTGAATATGCAATTGATATCAATTTAATTTTTTCTGTTTTTAATGTTATTAAATCAGGCAACGTCGTAAACGGAACGATCGGTAAACAAATGGTCGATACTCTGGTAGAATCGGCGAGCAACGTCGAGCTAATTCTCAAATACTTCGACATGTTCCTCAAACTAAAGGACCTCGTGTCCTCGCCGAGCTTCCTCGAGGTCGATCTGAACAGCGACGGTTGGGTTTATCCCAAAGACTTCAAAGAAAAAATGGAACAACAGAAGAGCTACACCAGGTAAAAAAAAAACCCCCCAAATCGATTTCATTGTCATCCCGAGAAAACATTTGTGCGAAACAATTTGATCGTGACAATCGATCGGATCAATTAATTTCATCCTTATTGAATCAACAGCGAAGAAATCGAATTTCTTTTGGCATGTTGCGAAGTCAATCACGACGGTAAGATAGATTACGTCGCGTTTATGGATCGTTTCCACGAACCGGCCAAAGAAATCGGTTTCAATCTCGCCGTTTTGCTGACCAATTTGACCGAACACATGCCGAACGAGCCGAGAATCGCGAGATTCAACGAAACAGCGAGCTCGGTGTTGAATTACTTCGAGCCATTCCTCGGAAGAATCGAAATTCTCGGTGGTAACAACAAGATCGAACGTGTTTACTTCGAGATCAAAGAATCCAACATAGAACAGTGGGAAAAACCGCAAATCAAGGAATCCAAAAGAACTTATTTTTACAACACCGTCGTCGAGGCCGGAGAAAAAGAAAAATTGGAAACTTTTATAAATTTTTGCGAAGATGCGATATTCGAGATGCAACACGCGAGTGCATTAATGGCCGTCGAGGAAAGCGGAGGAATTGGAAAAGCCCGAGAAGCGTCGTACACTTACATGACCGACGACGACGAGGAAAGAAACAAAGATCCGATCAGACGTGGAATACAAGCGTCAAAGGATGGAATTTATTTCTTCTTTTCGATGTTCTCACCGACGAATATCAAAAATAAAATTGCGGAGATGCAACAAATGACGATACCGGAATTATTCGTTGGTTTTTTCAAGATGATATTTTACGCGTTTTATTATTCCGGATTTGGAGTAGGCTGCGTCATAAATTACTTCATGAGATTGCTTCTGACGCTCATGAGAGGACCGAATTTGGAGGAACCTATCGTTGAGATCAAGGAGGAGGAGGAAAAACCTTCGCGACATTTACCGGCTCTTCCTCCAACTCCGGACGAATCGAATTTACAAGTAAGTGAAACATTTTCGAAATTCATTGGGATTCGTTCGGGGGTTTTTTTTTGCTTTTCGTCAAATAAAAATTAATAAATCACTCAGTAAAAATTAATTTTATTTTTTTTTATTTAGTATAATAATTATAGTATAGTATAATAATAATAGTATAAAATAATTATTTTTTATTTAGTTTTAGTTTATTAATTTTTATTTTTTCACATTTTTTTCAAGGTTCAAGCTTTCGGTATGGACATAACCAAGGAAGAAGGGGGTCAGATAAAAATAGCACCGCACGAATCGGCAGCTTCGACGCCACAATCGAGCATGGAAGAAACCGGTGAGAGCACACCCGAGGAAGGAACCGCGGAAGAAATGGCGCGAGGCGACGGTACTTCCGGCGAAACGGAACCCGTCACGTTGGCCGACTTGCTGGGGTATGTCTAAATAAAAATAGACCTTTGCGATCTTTTAATTTATTTTTGTTCGAGCGATAAAAGTTTATTTATTTATTTATTCATTTATTTTTGCAGAGGTGAGCAGGCAAGAGCTCAAGCCGTAGCCTCAGCGGAAGCTGCAGCGGCCCAACAAGCCGCGATGGCGGCCGTCGAAGCCGAGGCGAAGCAGGAAATCATTGCCGAACCCTCGGCAGGTTCCAGCATCGATCTTTCCCAATACACTCATCGCATTGTTTCCTTCTTAGCACGAAATTTTTACAATCTCAAATACGTCGCGTTGGTTCTCGCTTTCTGCATAAATTTCATGCTCCTCTTCTACAAGGTAAAATAGAATAAAATAAAACTCAATAACGAATAAAAATATATTGATCAAAAATTTTATCAATAAAATATAAAATAGTTAATCAATTAAATTGAATGAAACTTTGATTCGCAGTCGACGATCTACATTGAATATCATTCGTTGAATATTCTCTTGCTACTTATTTTTTTACTTGTTTTTTAGGTAACGTCCTACGCCGTCGAGTCCGAAGATGGCGATAGCGGGGAATCCATCGCTGATTTGCTCAACGAAATGTCCGGGGATGGAATTTCCGGGTCGGGTTCCGGTTCCGGTTTGGGTTTGGGAGGCAGCGGTATCGAAAGCGGAAGCGGCGGTGATTCCGAAGGTTCCGAAGAAGAAGAAGATGTGCCGGAATTCGTCGAAGTCAACGAAGATTTTTATTACATGGCTCACGTGATGAGATTGATGGCCGCCCTTCATTCCATCGTCTCTTTAGCCATGCTCGTCGCGTATTATCACCTTAAGGCAAGCATCGTTATTCCAACTGTCGACAAATTCGTCAATCCGAATCCAAAAAGAAAGAGAAATAAGCGAAAATGTTTTGAATTGCATGGCTCGGCTCCGATTAACAACGTTTCGAATTTATTGATCTGTCGAAACATTGAATTTTTTTACCCGAATTATTTGCAACTTGTGATCTTTCAACAAATTTGATCTTTGCATTTTTTTCTCCGTATTTAAGGTGCCATTGGCTATCTTCAAACGCGAAAAGGAAGTTGCACGACGAGTGGAATTCGATGGACTTTACATTTCCGAAACACCCGAAGAGGACGACATAAAAGCACACTGGGACAAAATGGTTATATCTGCAAAAACCTTTCCCGTTAATTATTGGGACAAGTTCGTGAAGAAAAAGGTTCGACAGAAGTACAGCGAGGCTTACGACTTTGATTACATAAGCAATCTTCTGGGCATGGAAAAGACATCGTTCAGTCAACAGGAGGACGAAGGTTCCGGACTGCTACACTTGTACGTTAAATTAATTTTTTCAAAATTATTTTTATGTTTATTCCAGTGCTATTAAAAATCGACGATGAATGGAATATTGTTTTTTTTTTCGACAGCATCATGAATATTGACTGGAGGTACCAAGTCTGGAAAGCCGGTGTCACCATCACAGACAACGTAAGCTTAAGGCCGTAACAAAATAATTAAAAAAAATATTCTGAACGTTCCGATATCGTTTATTCGATTTATTATCAACGAAAATAATTCGCAATAATTTTATTTCCAATCAAAAATTACACGAATGATTTTTAATCTTGAGTGGGATCTAAAATATCATCGAGGAATTTTTTTTTCTTGAGACGATGGATGATGAAAAAACTTATTTTGCTTTCAGTCGTTTTTGTACAGTCTGTGGTACTTCACGTTCTCGGTTATGGGAAATTACAACAACTTTTTCTTCGCCGCTCATCTTCTCGACGTCGCGGTTGGTTTCAAAACGTTGAGAACGATTTTGCAGTCGGTAACGCACAACGGTAAACAACTCGTGCTGACGGTCATGCTGTTGACGATTATCGTGTACATATACACGGTCATAGCCTTCAATTTCTTCCGGAAATTTTACATCCAGGAAGAGGACGACGACGTTGACAAAAAATGTCACGACATGGCGACGGTTGGTGTTTTCATTCGGTCATGAAAAAAAATTATTCAATTAAATTCTAAAAAATTATTAAAATAATTCTTTTTAACTGAAAAAAATTGATAATTTGGTCCGCAGTGTTTCGTGTTTCATCTGTACAAGGGTGTGAGAGCCGGTGGAGGTATTGGTGACGAGATCGGCGAACCTGACGGCGACGATTACGAAATCTATCGAATTATGTTCGACATAACATTTTTCTTCTTCGTTATCGTCATTCTTCTCGCCATTATTCAGGGTAATTTTTATTCTAATATTATTTTTTGTTTCAATAGAGTCGAAGTCACGATTATGATCCACAATATTCTTTCAGGTCTGATTATCGATGCGTTCGGAGAGCTTCGTGATCAATTGGAGAGCGTAAAAACGGACATGGAAAGCAAATGTTTCATTTGCGGATTGGGCAAGGAAACATTAGACACGGTGCCTCACGGATTCGACACGCACGTACAGAAAGAACACAATCTCGCGAATTACATGTAAGTTTTAGACCCATCGAACTCAATAATATCATCTGTGAGCGATTGAAAAAAAAAAATTAAAAAAAAAATTAGATCTTCCCTTCCAACATTTTTTTACGACGAAATAAAATAAATTAAGCGCCCATCTCAACGCAAAAATAATTAATCGTAAGCTGAAATATTAATAAACAATTTTTATTCGAATCTTCAGACTGTCATCGAGTTAAAAAAAATTATTCACTATATATTTATTACAGAATATATCTTTCAATTAATTCAAAAAATGCTCAACAAATCAATTCAACGCTTCTCAGGTTCTTCCTGATGCATCTCATCAACAAACCCGACACCGAATACACCGGACAAGAGACTTACGTGTGGAACATGTATCAGCAACGAATGTGGGATTTCTTCCCGGTCGGTGATTGCTTCAGAAAACAAAACGAGGCCGTTGAGGCTTGAGATCCTTTTCGACAAACGACGAACCCACAATGGCTTCCGCTCGAAGCTGACGAACGAAACGCATTTCGTCGATCCCAATGACATCAAGATTCATAAAACTCTAGATTTTTTATCATGTTATTACAGCGAGTACCTCGGGGTATAGACGTAACATAGAAAAATTTCCTTCGGCAATCAAACGTATACATATATATATATACACACACACACACACACAAACGTAATTATACGTAATTCGCGATCGATTAATACTTTTGCAGTCCCGCGAACCGAAACCCACCCGATCGCAAAATTATAGTTAGCGAAACTTCATCGTCAAACGATATAAAATTTTGTTTTTTCAAAAAACAAAATACGCCGAGCGTTATCAAAATAAAAAAAAATAATGATTCAATCGTCGATAATAACGAGATCAATGTCTTTTTCTATCCTCGTTGCAAAAAAAAAAAAACCAAAATAAAAAAAATTGCAACAAATAAAATAAAATACAAGAAAATAAATTTTAAAAAATAAAAGTTACCTATTTTTCCAACTTTATAAACGGTGAATGATTCACGAAAATCGATTAGGGATTTTCGCATCGCTGACAGGTTGAAAAATCGTAGCGTGTGACGAAAATAAAAATCAAACGAACCGAAGGCGAAACGACTTTCTTCCAACTAAAAATAGTTTATCTCGTATCGTATGATTATTCGATGCCACGTTGAATGCACAAATTTATCGAAGAGTGTAATCTCTGTAATTGAAATTGAAGAAGGATTTTGACGAAGTTGTCCAGCGTCGTCGGTGATTCCGTGAAAAATGCGGACTAAACGAAACAATGAATATCGTCGGATTTTATTCTCGTCACGATTGAAACCTCGTCGTCGACTTCCACGTCTGACTGCTGGTGACAAACTTTGTACAAAGCGTTTAAATAATATTTTACCCGCGGAAATTTCGTCTAACGAGTCTGGACGACGTCGAAACAAACAATTATCGAATAAATAATTATACATAAGTTGAATATAACGAAAGTTTATATGAGATGCGAAACGTTCGGCTTCCATTGTGAAATTGTTTGATCATACTAATATCGTCGACTGAGTTTACCCATAATATATCATCTGAGAAATGTCAATATATTGTAAATAAAACTCTTCGGCAAAATTATCCCGAATCTGCACGTCTTAAATTATTTTCATCTCCTGAACCTAAAGCTCAATTATTTATTTCTTCCGACCTTCAATTTAAAAAAAATTAAAAACCATACAAACTAAAATATTTAAGAAACGATTGAAGACACGTAAAATGTCCCGATTTATTATTTTTACCTATAAAGACGATGAATCAACGTCGCCATCTTTAAATCCCGACGAAAAACGACGTTTTTTCCGGTGTATTCGAAAACTAAGGGCGGGAATTTGCGAGAGACGCCGTGCAGTAACGACGATCGACGGGGGTAAAAGCTTCGGAGCTTGCGGGGGTGGCGATAGACGGGATTCAAGCGCCTCGCGGCAGACGAGGCGGTTCGTGAATTCTATCGTTACGGATAAATAATCGTGGTCGCGCAAGCGCTTCCAAGTCCCGCCGTACGTCTGAGCGAAAATGCATCCTTGCATGGGAGTGTCAGCGGGCTCCCGATGTTGCAATCATAATTCCAATATGCAACCGAGAAATGGCATATGCGACAAAATCGAGAATTACATATCCGAGCTGAGTCAGTGGTGAGTTCGTAAAATCACAAAAATTATTATTTTTTTCTTCTTTTCTTTTGTTTTATATTTTTTTATTATTTTTTTTTTTCGCGTGTGTCTCGGGCGTTTCGTGTTCCGGCGTGCATGTGGCGTCCGGAGGGGTGGTTCCCGGGTCAAAGTGGCGGGTGTTTACTACGCGGCTGCAAGGCAACCGGTTATCCCATGGCAGCGAGTACAGGAATAACCGCATCGCCTACTGCATCCCACGATTATTCATTCGCGAATGTTTCGTTGGTTGGAAAATTAAAATAAACCAAAATACACATGTGGAAGATATAAATTTGTTTCTTTTCTGGTTCGATAGATTTGTCGGTATTTAATTTGAGCCGGCATTATTGCCGAAAGTACGGAGCAAATAATTATCTGAAAGGAATACGAGACTTCTCGACGAGACACTGTCGATTCGACGTGGTTGAATCGCTACATTATAAATTCAACGAATAAATTTTGTACTCTGACTTACGATTTTTTGTTCGTGCATGTATGTGAGGATAGGTCAGTATGGAGGACTATTATACTCGGTCAATTCCTGTCGATAGTCCTTTACTCGATGACGGAAATGAACCATCACATCAATACAGTTTCCAAACTCGGCTTGCCAACAGGTGAATATGTTAATATTCAATAATATAATATAAATAATGATAATCATCATCATTAATAATCGACTACTCATTAATTATTGAAGAATAAATTATTATCATAGAATATTCTAGTTACATTCATTTTTGAAGTGGTATTATCATTATCATCTTAAATATTATATTATATATTGATTATAATTTCCTTTCAAATTTTTTTTCTCATTCGATATAAATGAAATCGTTCGTTCCGCCAACAGGTCAAAATCTGCCGCACTATGCGATGATGTGTCTGGTCTACACGACTTGGATGTCCTGCAGAGGAGCCGGAAACGGGCTTATATCAGTGGTAAGGGCCCGAGGTTGGCGATATTTGCTCCTCGCGTTGATAGACGTCGAGGCTAATACGTTAATTACTTCGTCCCATCAATTCACCAGTCTCGCTAGTATACAGGTACGAACGACCCGATAAATCCTACGCTGCAATCGCAGTCATTCAAATCATTCGTACTCAAGTTTTATTGATTCATTTATTCATTTTTATCTGCAGCTATTAGACTGCGTCGCGATTCCCGTAGCTCTGGCACTGTCATGCTTGGTTCTCGGGGTTCGTTATCGAATGGTCCACATCGTCGGTATTTCCGTTTGTCTCATGGGAGTCGGTTGTCTCGTCTGGGCTGGTATCGACGACAACAAGGATCTCGGAGCTAATGGCGAGTTCAAAGAGAAAAATACTGTCTATAAAAATTTAAAGAAAAATAAAAAAAATAGCTCAACATCTCATATAAATCAGACGAATTAATACTGTATACATATAATTAATGTATAACATTTTCGTTTCGATATAATTCTTTAGGCAAGAATCAATTGGTCGGCGATATGCTGTGTCTAGGAGGCGCCGTGCTTTTCAGCGTTATCACGGTGTTGCAGGAGCTCGCCGTAAAAACCGTCGACATAATCGAATATCTCGGTATGATCGGCCTGTTTGGGACAATAATCAGCTGCCTTCAAATGTAATTCTTCTTCTAATTAGAATTTTTTAATTCGCTTCTTTCGACAACAATCAACGCTTCAATCGTGTCGAATCTCTTTAATGATTTTATTTTTTCCCATTCAAAGATCCGCCCTCGAGAAGACGCAAATCGAAACGGCTTCCTGGGGCGCTGCCGCACCGGTCATAATATCGACTCTAGTTTTTTATTGCATCACGCAATTCGTTTTTTTCTCTCTCGTGCCCGTCATACTCTTCGAATCCGGAGCTACGGCTCTTCAACTCGCTCTACTAACTGCCGATTTTTTCAATGTCTTGATCGGCATGCTCACGCACCACTACAGAGTGAGATGAACATTTAATTGTTTCACACGTACGCATACGTTGTGACGAATCTCGTAGCTCGGTAGCTCGTGAAAAATGATAATGTTTGTTTGTTTCAGTTTCACACGCTCTACTTTCTCTCCTACACGCTCACGATGACGGGAATATTCATATACGCGATAAAGAGGACTCCCATGTCGTCTAATTCGCGACGACAACACATCGACGCGCCTATTCCCGACTACAGGTATAAATTTCTTCGATAAGGAAACCAATTTCATAAAATTTTAAGATTCTACGATTTATTGCTTCAATCAAAATTTAATAAATTAGATTGATTACGATTAATAAATTTAATCAGCTTTGACTGAATTTGATTCAATTAATTCATTTAATCTATCAATACGGAATATATTAAATCTGGTCTTATCGAATAATTGATTCAATACTGCACGTCATACAAATAATGATCGATGATTATTCATAATTCAACCATAATTATTCCAGCCCGAAATTATTCGGTTTAATTCAATTGCATGCAATTTAAATCCAAAATTTCCGTGTAATCGAATTGGGGGTAAAAAAATTATTTATTTCCATGAAACTTCGCCATCGTTTTTATTCGATCATGGACCACGTAGCGATGTAATTTTGAGAGGAATGTCTCATCCCGACGGTGGCGAAGTCGAGATGGCAACGAGTTCGGGAATGTCAGCGGTCAGCGATACCCTCGACATGAAAGCTTCGACCCTCGGTAGCGAACACGAGACGATGCAAGCGACGCGTTTACGCTTGAGCATAAGCTCCGACACGGCCTTCACGTCGTTCTACGGTAGCCAAGCAAATTTGTAGATAGCCGACGACTACGATAATTCTTTAATGAACGACCCTGCGATGTAAAATTCACCATGTATTCTCATCAATCCCGAAATGTAACGCGTTATCGCGTTACGGTACGACTTCCGTCACGCAAGCTAACTGCTCGTTCGCTAATGAAATTTGACGAAAAGAAGATAATTAATCCAGGCAGTTAGCATAGAAATAAGATAATTAAAATTATGGATTGTCCGATAAATGAATTTTTTTTTTATAATTTTGCCTGTCGATGCGTGAACTTATTGAAATAAAACGACTGCCTAGGGATGTAAGTGTAGGGTTTCGTTGTACAACCGACAAACGCACGAAGGTCTTGCAGGAATCAGGAGAAAATGGAAAAAAAAAATGTATATCATCGATACGTAACGATAAATAAGAATAATGTTTTTTCTAATTAAGCTCGTAAAACGATGTAGCAACGTAGTCATGTATTTATAGGACGCTGGCCATGAAATTGCGACGTGTGGTTTATACAATTTCTATACATTGATTAATCAGCATTATAATCGATTGAACTATCGTAATTTTATACGTTAATTATTACACCGAACGAATTGTAATTTCAAATGATCAAGGATGATATTCGGCAGAGGATGGAAAAAGTATTTGTAACAAAATATGTGCCAAATTTGTTAGTTTATTAGTTCGGCAAATTTTTCATCTCAGATATTATTCGTATCGTCTATAGTATGTACTCCAGGCCAAACGCACTGACCGTTCGATTGAGATTGCTCCGAATTAGCAATCGCAGCTTTTTTTTTCAAGTGGCATTTCTCAATCGAACTGACGAGACAAATTTTTACATTCAACCAGCTTGACTGAGATTTTTTTAACTGAGAGAACAGTCTGATGTTAGATTATTAATTATTTAGAGGACGCTAGGGCGGCTAAACTCTGCAGGTGATTTAGTGAATATTTTGGTCGTCTGCTCAACAGAAATTAGGAGTTTGATTTAGCGCACTCCATATTGCCAATCAATCCATCCTTCAGTCCCTGAAATTTGCCAGCTGAGCAGATGAATTCAAATGTTCACGAAACGAATTTTTAAAAAACTTAGCTAAACACATTTATTCAATATAATTTCATTTGTTCGCAACAATACATTTGTGATGAGCGAATGTTTGTAGAAGCTTTTTGTGCGTACGTCAAGGTGATGCGCTGCATGTCTCTCCTGTTCTTTCTTTCGCTCTACAAAATTGCCAATGGCACGATCTCAGTGGCAAGTCGATACAGCATATCGCCTCAAACGCGTTGGTGGTTGCGCTGTTTATAAAAGATTGGGAACAATTCTGATGAATGACAATGCATTGCCGCCGTTTAATTTGTGCACAACATTACGGTTTTATTGATCTTTAAACTAAAACTTTTGGAATAAATTGGGTAATCGAAAAAGTCTGTAATCATTTTATTACAACAGTCAGGGAATTAATTTTACCCATTTTTATTAATTTTTTAGAGCTTTTTTTTTTTTAATTTTTTTGACTTAGGGTCGTCCCATGGGAGAACCTGTGCCAGTCTCGTTTTACAACTTTTTTGAGGTTATATTTTCTTCACAATAGCCCAACTTCGTTCATCCCACAATGTCAGAACGAATTATGTTTTGACAGATAAAAATTCCAAAAACTAAACCATAGGAGGGTCATAACTGTCACAGGCGTCGTTTGGGCGTCTGCAATAGTTTAAAACCTCCCGACAGCCCAGAAAAAGTAAAATGATTGTCCAACCGGACTTTCCAGCAAACTACGCAACTATACCTATATTTAGATATACATTATCTGAATTGTTTTGAAACATAGGCGTTCGGACTCTGCTTTACAAAGCAAAGCCAGTGACAGTCCAACTAGTGACATTACATTCATACCCGTTCTTCCAATGGCCTCCAGCTGCGTCCATGGCGGCCATATTGGCAGCTCTGCTCCATGAAGTCAGTCGAGTCGAAGAATAATTGTCATTCACTTAGTCGTGCGTTCGAGGTCTTTCCGGTGGTCCCGCGAACGCCGAAGATACTTTCGGATTTATCAATAGTCCATCAATGAATCCGTCGGGCGACGATAAAACATTGCGATGACGTTGAACGGCGAGTCGTCGGAGGCCGAGTTCTCACAACGAAACGATGAACCGTATCGCGTTTCCATCAGCGGATACCGACTCGCTGAGGTCACGCATGGCAAGCGTGTTTACTTTTACACAGTTGAAGTGAGAGATACAAAAGGCGGTGCCAAGTATTGCATTCACAGAAGATACAGCGAATTTAATGCGCTTCATCGCACGGTAACCTATATTTGACTCCTATTTTTCATTCATTTATTATTATTTTTTTTGAGCTCTCATGCTTGGCGATTGTGAGAAATCCGATGACACGATTTGTTGTGTTTTGTTTTTATACTTTTTTTTCTGAATATAAATTTAGTGATTGTACATATTTTTTTTGGGCCGTAAGGGCATTAATTGATTCATTGGGCATTAGGATATTATCACTTAAGGTATATAAAAATAAATCTGGGCTCAATCGAAGACCCGGACGATATCGTTAGAGGTGTTGCCGAGCAATTGAAACTTCTCATTCGAATAACATTTTTTATTTTAATATGGTTTGGAAAGTTTATTTTTTCTATTTAAAATTGTTACACCTTACTAATGGAATATGTGGTCATCGTGTGTGAAGCAGTGATATAGATAGGTGTGAGAAATAAAGAGGTTGGACCATCGTTACTGGTAGATTGAGAAAACAAACTTACTCTAAAGAAGATTAGAACAATGATTATTTATTTTGGTAGGTGAATGAATATGTTGCGACTCGAAAATGTTGGTCCCTTCGTCGGCATCAAAATAGATGACCTTTATATCTATTCATCAATTTTCCTTTCTCATAGTTGAAGAAGGAGTGCGACACGGCTCCGTTTCCGCCGAAACGAGTAAGAAACTCACAACCGAAAGTATTAGAACAAAGAAGAGCGGCGCTCGAGCTCTACGTTAAAAAAATGTTGAAGCTAGAAACGACCAAGCGACAGGTGTTGGAGTTTCTAGGTATCGACGGCGCTCAGCAGCCCAATTCCACCACAAAAAAGTCGGTATTCCTATATTATTTGAATAATCAGTCTGTCAACGCGTATAGATATTCACTAACAGTTTGTTTTGTTGCAGGATTATTCGGGAAGCAGAGCCCAGCGGTTTGAAACGTATTTACAATAATTGTCCCACCATTGGCCACCATCCCGTGATGACTTTCGCCCGCGATCCGTATCTCCGGAGAGACGACGGTCCGGGTCTTCCTGATATTGTTATTCAAGGCGTGTTGCTCGGTATTTACAAATCTGAAAATTATTAGGTTAAATATGTAATCTACGAGGGTCGTTTGAAATTTTTTTAATCTGGGAAGATTGCTTTTAGAGTGCAGAAGTTTAATTACTTCGCAATATATTATTTCTTTTGCTTTTACAAGTTCAGGTTTGATCTTCAGGTTGAGGGTGTGAACTTTGCGGGTGACGACGTAGTTTATAAAAAACATTCCATGTATCTAACTGTGATTCGACGAACAAAAGTTTTGTAGGGATACCGGATTTTTCGTATTTTAATTATTGACTGTTAATGTTTTCATCATGCTGCGAGGAAAGATTTTATATTTAGGTGATAATTAGAAATTAATGCGAAGAAAGATGTGAAGTTTAATAAAGATCTTGGAGAACGAAAGTCTCTACAGTCATTTGAATTACATCATTTTATCTGAGAAATCTCCTTGAAAAAAAGCCATTACCATTGCAAAATCGAGGAACCTACGAACCTGTCTTATTTTTGTGTTCAATGAAACAACAACCTATCAAATTAACGAAGATAAATAATTGTAGGGAAGAAATAAATAATTCGAATGAGTTAAAAATAAATTGTCCAATCTTCCCCTCGCCGATGAAAGAACGGTACGTCATCGAATGAAATATTTATTTTTTTCTTATTTATTTAATCTCTGGATTCATTTCGAGTACATTAGTTGTGACATTGATACTTAATCGTCTATAACTTATCGTAAGAATATCGGGATTGTAAATTTAATTAACTCGGGGGAGGGTTGGGAGGGGGGGGGGGGGGGGTGAGTAGCTTTTCCCATGCAATACGTATTGCAAACACTCTATCCTAATTAATGTCCTAAGTTAGGCATCATGACGCAATATCATTCGTAAAAAAAGGGTTGTTCTTTCGTATCGGGGACACAGCAAAAATATGTATAAATTACAAAGTCTCGCGACGTTTAACGAAATATGAGATACGACACGTGAGCATTCATTGGAAATTCGTCGTACACGAATGCCGCCATCTTCCTCAACGTCACAAAAAAATTGTCTTCGTTATAAAAAAAAAATAATAAGAAAAAAAAATTGTTCTGTCATCGCTTTTTCATGGAACGCCTACATTTCCGGTTTCACGTCAAGGTATTGTTACAATTATTATTATTATTATTTGTGTCAGAGCTTTATCGATATGCCGTTGACGTGTGGAAGGAGGATGAAAATTCTACTGTCATGATACCGCGATATCCTGCAATTATTATACATTATTTTTTTTTCTCTCTCTCATTCTCTCGTGAAGCATTATTCGAATCTTCGTTTATCCTCGTAATAATATATACAATTTTCGGAGACTGGAAAACAAATGACAACGTTTCGTACTGTATCGCAAAGTTCCGGTGTGTTTTGGATTCGCATCGTCCCGACGGATGAGTCTATAGTATAGATGATTTTTTTTTTTTTTTTTTTGGATTCATTCATTTATGGTATTTGCCGTCGCGCTTAGAGTATCAATAATTATTTTCAGCTGCATTTATATACGTATGTATTATATACAAACGTATGTATATATATAAAATACATATACACATATGCATATACGTATTTATAATAAATACACGCACGCGCGCGCAAAGTCTCGAGTAATTCGCTATACCGTTTTTTTTTATCTGTGATTATTTTGTTCGAGTTATTCGTTGATACATTGATTTTTCACGTGCGAACGGCAGTCAAAGTTCAGCCTGGTATAGCTCCTTAATAGAATATCCCTCATCTCTCCTTCATTCTCATCATTTCGCCCTCGCCTTCTCTCTATCTCTCTCTCTCTCTCTTTGCACTGTTTTAATTTACAGCGATCGAATTGACATTTCGACAGGAAAATTTACCGATTACCAAAGTCTACTTGTCTGCATTATTTTCACTTACACATGTATTTATATTACAATTTCGGTAATGTATAACACACGCAGCTCGGAATCATAATAAACTTCGCGCTTCAAAGAATTCGATAACGACGAAAAATCGAAATAAAGAATTTCTCTCACACAAAAAAAAAAAAAAAATGAGATGGAATCTATTGAATCGATAAGCGTGGATATTTTTGTTCGTGATATAAAAATCGAGTTATCCACGCTTTTGGGCAACGTTAAATGCGACGTAGCGCTTCGGAATCGGCGGATATAGAGCGTGATTCGAGTACATCGGTCGATCGAATCGTTTCATCTTCAATTACTAATTCTACATATATTTATAATATTTATAATATGTATATTAATGTTCGTTACGAATGTGATTATTTACACCGTTCCGCAATAATTTCGATCGACCCGCGTCTCAACGACGTACTCAATTATTATTACGAGCAATAAATAAGCTATTACCGGAAAAATCAATGTACGCAAACGGAGGAAAAACGCGTTATCAATTTAATTTCCGCCTACGGAGATACGAAATTGCGTCGTTAAAACGAAGGAATTAACGCAACGATGAATAAATTCGTGACGAGTCGCAGTTTTCGTCACAACTCCGGGGAAGATACGGAATTTATTGAACGTTATAGCGTATTTGGAGCTGGTGATAAAAA
Organism: Sussaba pulchella; assembly: GCA_963971145.1. Lineage (NCBI taxonomy): Eukaryota > Metazoa > Arthropoda > Insecta > Hymenoptera > Ichneumonidae > Sussaba > Sussaba pulchella. The sequence goes on along the minus strand of OZ020173.1, from coordinate 7,574,478 downwards.
AAAAAATATGATCGACATTCATCACGCTCGGTCAATGCACGACGATTCTATCGAAGTTATCGTCCGAGTATTATTCTCTCGTTCGCTGCAATTTTTTTAAAACTTTAATTCTTTACCTATTTACACAGAATACATTGCATTGGCACCGCGTTATATCGTGTGGGGGCCCCGGACTGCGATTGATTATACCTAATCGTCAAGCGTTGGTTCTTTTTTTAATGTATTTTGTTTCAATTTTTTTTTTTTTTTTTTTTTTTGCTTGCTTCATGTATTTTGTGGGGCCGCGTCGATGAAACATGAAACGACCGATCGTTTACGGACACGCTCGTTTCTGTGGTCTATCTACTTGCCACTGAAACCCGAATAAAAGCCTGGAAGAACGTAAAATATTCTCAATGCCGATAGGTACGTTTTTTTCTTCTTATCTTCTTCATATTTTTTCATCAATCGCGAATAATTTTGGACAAACGTCTTTGAGACGCAGATTTTCAAGGGTCATACGAATAAATAACGAGTCCAGGACCCGCGAAAATTAATTCAAACTTCAATCGTTCACTAATTCGATGCGTGCGTTGCAACACGCGTGGAACGATTTATTCGATTTGCTTATCAACGAATGGCCAAGCTGATATCAAAGATTATTTATCACGGTCGTTTCTTCGTCAGCCCTTCGAAGCTCGGCGCGGTGTGGAAGCGATATCTCACCCAATATGTTTTGAATATACAGTACACGTTCGAACGAAGCGAAAATGATTATAAAAAATTTCAATTGATCATACTATTCGCACGCATTCGTAATCGGCGAGGTTGATAAAAAGATTGCACGTCTGTTACACATCCCAAAATGTTGAAAAAAAAAAAAATGAAACAAACACATTCGCGACTCGACAGCGAGCTAGTGCTTGCGAGAAATGACCAGCGAGCTTAACTTTGATGGAATGTGTCTTTGAATAAAAAAAATAATTCAATTAACGTGGTCGGTATGGTTTATTATTATTATTATTATAATTATTATTATATTTATTATTATTATATATTATTATCATTATTTTATCGTTATTATTATTAGGTGATCCATCGAGGCATCACACTCCGCAACGGAGAAACTTTTGCGCTACCCTAAACCTTGTAAAATATATTTTATGTTCGTATTTTTTCGTCGCCTTTAAGTCCTTCGTTTTTAAAAAATTTTTTTTTTTTTTTTTTACATTTTTCGTACAGAGACAGTACGATTCGAAACTGATTTCGATATCGTAGCAGCGGGCGAGCCTGATTGCTCGTCTTTCGAAGAAAACATTTTTAACAATTTTTATAAATAGCAGATGTGATTTTGATCTTTCAAACGTGAATGATTTAGCTACGAGACGACGATTTAGTACGATTGATTATCATAAAAATTCTGACACAGAGTATTACTGTACACACAGCTGTCAGGAATTGATCGCGGTTGCTCATTCGTAACAACTCGTTCGATCAGTATAAAAAATTTAGGATGAATGTTTTTTTTTTCCAATAAATTTTTTATTTTCTTATCACACACGAAATACGTAAGAAAAAGTTTTTTTTTTTTTAACTTTCCAATTTAGTGTGCACAATTGTAGAATTATATTAATACCATTTCGTAATTTCGTTAATACGGCGAGAATTTTAGAAACATCTTTACTATATTATCTAATTATTATTATTTTTCGCGAACAAACAAAATAATCAATAAGCAATGGAACAATAAATAACGAAATTTTATAATCAATGTCATGGTTAAAAAAATTTTAAATCACGTTTCTTGTAATATATGTGCTGCGCAACAATTTTACAAACGTCAATAATCATATAAACGCTCTGCAATATAATCAGTTTCAAATTCGCACTCGTCCTGCGTAATAATTATTTTTTTTTTATATGCAAAAGAATATTTCCTCATGATCCTAATAAAATTGTCTGTATACATATACACCTTTTTTTTTTTTGCGAATAGCATATATATACATAGGGCGTTCCGCGCTAACTCACAAGAACTTGGGACCCGATCTCATCTGTTTGCAATAAAAGAAAATCTTCAGTCAATTCCTTCAACAATAAAAATACATTCGAAAGATTCTTTCGATGAATCATTTTAATGCGTGAATTATCGACTCGTAGCAAGCTCGGTTCAATAATAAAAAGCTAAAAATCATCAGACTCTAGCGAAAAATTAGAAAATTATTTTTATCATTGAAAATCGACTATCCAATGTTTTTTTTTTCATTTTTTCATTGCAATCAGATTCGGTCTTGAGCCTTGCGAATCGGCACGAATAAATCCCTCTCCTCGTGTGCGCGCGCGTGCGTGTCTGTGCATTTTCTCCTCTATGCAATATAATTCAGCGATTTACCTAAATTACAAACTACATAAGTTCCCCACAATATTCGTCGATCGATTCGATAATTCATACAATCTTCTTTTCTCGTTCGTAATCGCAAAATTGCCATAACCACGTGCCCGATCCATCATTTGCAACAACTTTCTCGCTTACGTTCGTAAAAACAATTTCGCTATTCGTCGGGGAATGCAAATCTTGATTAATTTCATCGTACAAAATATTCGGTAGGTACATCGGACACAGAAAGGGCACGAAAAAAAATATTATCAACATCCGGTGGACGATGGAGGAAGAAGAAAATATTTGAAATTCTCATTACGTCATTCGCAAATTATTTCGTAAAAATTGTAAAATAGCTGCCACACGCGGGAAACACGCGTTGTTTTCAAATGTAACCGTCCCAATTATTTCTACGTTGGCAAAATCGCCCAAAAGACAAAAGCGTTACGTATACGAATCGATGACAAAAGTAGCTCACTCGTAGCTACCCCACAATTCATCCCCTTCTATCTATTTTCCTCGCAGCTTCGCGCACAAGCTTCTCTCTCGTTTCTTGTGTCGCGTGAAAATTTTTATTCTACCCGAATTCACGCATTATTCGTCGTATTTACATCTTATGACAAATCAATTAAACCCCGACATTTTTAATCGCATCGAAGACGAGGGATGATATATTCTAATGCTAAACGTAATAATATTTACATCGTACATTGGTAGTAGTTCTGTCGTAATGGCAGTCCAGTTTGGGGGCGAACGTTTGGGTGTGTGTGTGTGTGTGTTTGTTCGTGTAAGATTACGCGAGTCTGCTCTTTTTTTTGTTCGTTAAATTTTTCATGGACCTTTGATCAACGCCGTTGGGCCAGGATTATTAGAAACTCCATCAACGAAATATACAGGACCAAGAATCCCCCGTTTTTGTTCAGTTTTCGTCCATCGTACCGCATTAATATCCCACTCCCGAGGATTCTAACCGAATTATATATATATATGTATATATTTTTTTTGTTTAATTATTATTGGTATTATTTGTTCTCTCATTCAAATTTTTTTTTATCACGTACGACAGGGATGCGATGTGATCAAACATCGCAGCTCGTCATTGTTTTTCCGTTTTTATTTTATTTTATTTTTTAAATATCTTCCTAATCCTGGATTGATAGTTATCGAGGAGGGTCCATGAAAATATTCGGCTGCGAATGCGCTGACAGAGGCTGGTTTATATTATTTTGCCATTTATTACGTTCGCAACGTCAATGTTTAATTATTTTTTAAAATCATTTCATCGAAAATTTGAATCGCATGAAAATTATACTTTGCTCAATGAATGAAGCACTTTAAGCTCTGATGAATGAAAATAATGATCGACCGATGTAAATAATCAAATGTGAGTATCAAAACAATTTCCATCTGTCCCAACGCATTTTTCAGAACGTCCAGATGAAGCCAAAAAAAAAAAAAAAATCGATGGACCAACCTCTGTTAACGTCAATAGCCCGAAAAATTTTAACGCAAACCCGAGCAAAGCCTCTTCGTCATACGGTCCCGCCTCATTCGTATTTTACTCTCTACCTGTACATACCAAAATGCCAACAAAAATACATGGAAGGCACGTCTCATCTGCTGAGAATGCTTATGTTTATAATACGCAACGTTTCCTCAATCATTTTGTTTCTTTTCTAATCTCATGCCTTTGTTTATTTTGTTTCGTTCATTCATTTATTTTTTTTAAATCATCATTATTCATTCAATCAATTAATTTTTTGTTTTCACCTAAGCACCTAACAGGCCACTACTGAGAACACAGTCCACCCAGTCGTATCACATTTGATAAACCGCGAAATACCTCACATCCACGTACATTATTCGCAAACTTCACGCGTCAACGCAGACAACACACATTTATTTATTTATTTTTAATCTCACGCCAAATTTCCCGTCCTCATCGGGAATTACCAAAAGCACATAGTTTAAAAAAAAAGAAAAAAACATCATTCGAAATTCATCCCCTTCGACCCGTGTTGATCGAACAGGGCCCGAATATTTTTTGTTCGACGTTTCAAAGCGAGCGAAAAAATTGTTTTTTTTTTTTTTTTTTTTTTTTTTTTTGGCAAAACCGCGTTTTTAAATCTACGAACTTCAACACCGTGTGCGCGCACAACAATTTTCAACAATTGTAATCCATCGTTCGTTGATTCGTAAAATTTGGAAAACCTACGGGATCATAAATGTTTTCACAGTCTTGATCTCTCAGCTGCAGATGGCTCGGACGATCGTTAGTTCTCAAACTCGCGTAGTTCGATTCTAAATTACGCGAAAAATCTTTGGAACTTTCGGATCTCGAGGATTCAAATCGTTCGCCATCGTTGCAACGTTGATCCGCGACGTTCGAAGATCCGTTGACGTTCCACGTTCGCGTATCGTCGATGATTTCGCAACCATAAACGTCACTTTCGCGATTGGGTGACGAATGTCCGACGTACATCAGCATGTCGTTGAAATTCGGTAAAAAATCGGGATTGAACAGGGACAAAGTGCGTTTGTCGGTCGAACGATTGGTTTCGTGGGTGGGTATCATGTAATGCTCGTGTTGCGCACTCGCGACGTTATCACCGTCGTAATCGCGTCTCGGTGGACAAGATGATGAATATTCGTACGAACTCGTTGATTTAACGGACGCTGGACGTTGAAAATTACGACTTCCGCCGCGTAATTGTTGCTGTTGCAACGTATTTTCAACGACGCAACGATCGTTGACACGTCGATTGCGACGAATCGTTGATTCGTCGTTGTTTCGCGTGTCCGAAAATTCACGATTCGTCAAAACGTCGAAACCCAAACGTTCGGCTTTCGCCGAACAATCGACGAAACGACGAAATTCGTTGTCCGATTCGCTGCACGAAATCATGGAATCGACGTTTCTCAAACCTTCGTCGTTCGCGATTCTACGGTTTTTATTACGACAAAACGTTTTGATCGACGACGTTGTTTTGTCGACGCAATCGTAACGTTCGGTGCACGAATTTTCGGTATCCGTGGCTTCGGACGAGCTCGAAGGGGCGATCGTACCGTCGCCGGTCGAAGCCAAACCTCAAACGGCTCGTCGTCTTCTGTATCATATGTAAGTTTTTTTAACTTTTTGCATTGGTTTGTTTTCCGCCGATGAATTGGCATTTTTTCCATTTGGATTTTTCGGTGTCACGTTTAGCACGAGATTGATGGATTTGTTGTTGAAACCGGCCGGTGATTCCGAACTTTCCGTCAAACGATTGAGTTGTTGACGTTGTTCGGGAGGTTCGGGATACGGTGCGCCCCGTAATCTTTGAGAAAACCAAAAACCCGAAGCGAAACCGGCTATCAACGAGAAGAAACACGTACCGATGAGAGCACCGGTCAACGTCTGAGCCGAATAAACCACCGGTGTCACGATAACACCTGCGAAATACACGAGAAAAACAAAAAAACAAAATACACGTTATTTTGGGTAGAATTTTTGTCACAAATCGCTAGCACCCCAGTTTAAACTGACTTACGATTAAATTTTGAGACGATGACGATAATATTTTTTTTTGTTGAAATTATAATAACGATAGAACTACGAATAATATTGATTAGACATGCTCCGGTGCACGGCCCGGATGGGAACCTCACGGCGATGAGTTAGTAAGGAAAAAAAAATGGTAATAACAACAAATGTTTTTTTCCAATAGCTTTCACCTGAGTCGAGTTGATGACGATGGGAACGAAAATGTGCGTTTTGTGATAATACGTGAGGTGGATGCTCGCGCGATCGTGGAATAAACAATTGATTGAACGTTTTTGGAGTTATTTTAGGATGATAAAATTCATTGACTATCGGTTGAATGAAGTTGGAATTGTTTTCATTTCCTCGTCATCTGAGACTCGTTTGAGGCTATTCGATTTGAAATGGGTTACAAGGACATTTTTATCGGAGCATTGCCTCCATTGCTGGTGTAATTTAATGTCCGTTAGTGAACATCAATTATCGAGCTTCACAAACGACGATTTTAATTAAATTATGCGAGTAATTAATTGAGCGGACGGACGATCCCAAGCTTCAACGAAAATTGGAAAATGATAAACGAGACGTGAAGTGGCTTCGTTGCCGTTTCCGTCGAATACGCAATGAATTTTCTTCTCTTTATCTAAACAGAGTAATTCGATATTTGATGCTGAAGAATCACGATAACGAGTTTCAAGTTCGATCCAATAATTTCAACATAAAAAAATTGATTGAGCTTCAAAATACGAGAAAATAGATCGTCCAAAAGATGAGAAATAATTGGAACAACAAAATAATCTTCCCAAAAAAAAACCCCCCAGTGGTTTTTATACAAAAAAAAATCCAGTAATAACGCAACTAAAATACGTCCAACCGTCCGATTTCGATTTCATCGTTCTTTCTAAAAATTACGCGAAATGCAACGCGTTACCACGACTACTGCGCTACAAAAAAAAAATAAAACCAAACATAATATACAAGTAAACGCTCAAATCGCACAAAAAACGGTGCACCGACGATAACCAAAGAAAACGAAAAAAAAAAACAAAAAAAAAAAAGATAAAACGAAGGAGATTGAGGATAATTTGGATGTTGGTTTTAAATTAATTTTTGTTTATCAACAATTTTTCTGCTGCTATTATTGTTTGGTAGTGGATGTTGGATTGTTTCTTGTTTGTTGTTGTTGTGTTTTGCATTACCTTGAGGTTCATTAGCCCTTGGCTGCGTTCGACTGTACTGATTTTCTCGATCCAACGTGATGACGATTTCATTGTCTCGTTCGTCGGGCTGCTCACCGACGCGCCCGATTCGGGGCGGTAACGCTGGTGGTACGGCCATCTCCGAGATAACATTGGCTAATCGACAGGACAGATACGGGTTGGTCACAATAAAGGACACGACGGCAATAAATCAAAAGAACGAACAACGATTTTCGTGCTTTGTCTCCATTAATCCAGTGCGAAAATCAATTTTTATCAACTCGATAATTTCTAATTAACATTGTTATCTATTTTTTTTTCTTTTCTGTTTTTCAAATTCATATTTTCACGATTTTATCATAGCGGTTCGCAGTTTCCGACTGCGCTGTCGTTTTACAAACCGTTTTGGTGTTCGAAATGGGAAAACAAATCAGAAAATATTCCGAAGTTATTTGGAGAATCGAATTTTTCAATCGGAATTTTGGGTAACGATGTTGTATAACCGCGTCGAGGAACCATTCTAGCGTTTTATTTAGTACAAATGTTATTTCGGCTGGGAATAAAAGATTGAGAAACTTCTTAGGGATGTCGCATGGATTCGGGGACGAAGATAGTACGATAAAATTTCGTAGTTGAAATTATAAACGATTTTCTTTTCTTCTGAAACGTCGTTTTCGAAAATGATGAAGGTTTTCATAATTTTGTTCGAGGCATCATCTTAGATCGGTCAAAAATATTTTATAAATGAATTTTCACGGATTTTGATGAATTTTTTTGGATGAAAAATAATTTAAATTGATTTTAATCTTATTTACACTTTGAAAATTCACAAAAATGAGGAAATTTTTGGAACCACCGCACTAGAATGGTCCGATAAGAAAGACGAAAGACCGTCGCACGATACGGAGACGACCCACATTCTCGTGAACTTGGCTGATGAATAACGCTCAATCCATAAGCAATAAGCACGATCTGATTTGTTTCCCCGCATAGCTTCTCTACACACCGACGTTGGGGCGCAAGCACGCAAGCGAGAGAAGGAAAATAAAAAAAAATAAAAAAATAAAAAAAAACCACATTTCACTATTCGGCCGCGTGAAACGTGGAAATAGAGTAAAGATACAGGCGAGTGATAACAGAATTTATCGGGCTGTCGGATAAAAGCTTCATTCACGATATGAGGTAAAATGCGCTCTCGTTATGCGAATGATATGACGTTGACGTAGATGTAAAATACGGTACAAGTATATACGTATAGATGGAGAACGTGCGGAAGAAATAAAAAAAAATAAAATAAATAAGAAATAAATAAGAAATAATAAAAAATAAGAAAAGAAAAATAAATTATTGATAACAAGCGACTAAGGAAAAGATCGATAGTGTTAGTCCGGCTGTGCTGGGAGGCTGGCGATTCGCGCGGAAGGCCGACGAACGAATCCTGTCGTTGACACGTCGAATCCGATGCTTTCATTTACGACAAAACAAATTTTTTATATTTCCAATTGAACCTCTCGAACGTTACGGTTTGGTAAGATAAGTGTGAAAATTTAAAGAAAATTATGTGCAGGGGATGAAATAATAAAAAATAAATTAATAAATTAAATACGTTAAATAAAATTGAAATAAAAAATTGAATTTTAGTGCGAGAAATTTTGTGCGCCGTTTTTATGTATAAATCCGGACGTTTGGTTTGATAAACCGCAAACCTGTACGAAGCGATTTTGTTCCAACGAAAATTATTCATTTATTTTTTTATTTACGTTTTATTTTTATCGTTTTAAATTTCGTCGCTGATAAGCGATGCAGTGACTGCAATGGTTTATTCAAATTGAGTTTTAAACGTCAAAGATACGAAAGTTGAAATATCTCAATGAGCATTTTACATCGGACTGTAACGCTACGTATTAAAAATAACGAGTTTTTTAATTTGTTTTCGAAAATTATAGTACAACACGGGCCGGTAAATAACATTCGTTAATCACGTCATAGATATTGATCGCGGTAACGTCAGAGCTCGTTGTGTCAACGACGGAAACTTCCAACTTTTCAGGGATAGAAAAGAAATATATATATATATATTTCCGTGAATTTTTTTTTCTTACCTTGCTCATAACCGCATCCTCGGTGTTTGCCATTGGCGATGTCTTGAAAAAGCGTTTTTCCGGCATCGTTGCCGTGCAATTTCGTCGGCACGGCGACGCAAAGACTTCTCGTTGCGTCCCAAGCGCAATGAGGATCTTGAAGGGCGACGCAGGCGAAACAAGAATTCGTGCTGTCGCAATGATGAAGCGGCACAGCTCGAATTTCCGAGTCGGCTATCACCACTAATTTACTCGCTTCGCCCGCCAAATGCACCACCTGCAGGTCTTTAACGGCTGAACCTGCGAATCGATTATTATTAGTTTTTTTAATTATTATTTTCTTAAATTATTATTTTCTTAAATTATTATTTTCTTAAATTATTATTTTCTTAAATTATTATTTTCTTAAATTATTATTTTCTTAAATTATTATTTTCTTAAATTATTATTTTCTTAAATTATTATTTTCTTAAATTATTATTTTCTTAAATTATTATTTTCTTAAATTACTATTTTCTTAAATTATTATTTTCTTAAATTATTATTTCCTTAAATTATTATTTTCTTCAATTATTATTTTCTTCAATTATTATTTTCTTCAATTATTATTTTCTTCAATTATTATTATCTTAAATTATTATTTTTTTTAATTATTCAAATTCGCAAATAATTATGAGATCCAGAATATTTTAATTTTTAACGTTGATAGGCGCTGCAGAAACGGTGTAAAAAATGTCAGAACGAAGTTTCTAATACGACGTACCAAAATTCCTCCGTACTTATAAAAACAATTTATAATTCTTATTCATATTCTTAATTCATTCATTCTTATTCATAATAAATTCTTAATTCATAATAAATTTTAATGTAACTAATTTAATCTGAAAATTAATTTTCCCGCAACAAAATATTACTGATAAAATAAAAATATTCACTCACCATATTTGAGCACTTGCACGTCGCTGACTATGACCTGACCGACTTCCGTGAGTGAGTCCGGAGCTTTGGTATTGAGAGCTTTTAAAACCCGACCGTCGTCTGCAACAAAATTTAATCCCAAACATAAATCAAAAACTCCATAAGATCATCGTGAAAAAAAAAAAATATATACAACGTTCCAACGATAACGTACCAGTTCCGATGTAGAGAATGTCGTAAGTTTTCCCATCGACCGATTCGACTTGAGGATCAACGGCGACCTTGGTAAACTTGTAACTGTAAATGTTCAAGAAACGTTTGAAATCGCGTCGAAATATCCGTAATTGATGGATGAATATTGGAATTTCGTGGGATTGCGTTGAAATTATCGTTGGCAAACGTTCGTACTCACTTGAAGCTAACTTTGGTGATGACCGGAAGTGTAAAGTTCGACTGTACAGCGTCGTCCATGAGTGGATGAGTCTTGACGAAGTTCACAGTTATATCAGGCAAAGTTCTGGAGTCGTTGACGCAAGCACCTGGACGTGGTTCTGGAACCTTGTCCGGAAGTACTCGTAACCAGTTACTGTTAATGGTCTCTTGTTCTTTGAAAGCACCCTGAAACACCTCTAACACGCTGGTCATGGAAAACGCGCATATGGCCGATCCTCCTATCGAATTAACCGGTGTTGTGAAAACTCCGTAAATCAATTGTTTACGTTTACCGGCGTACAAGCCTTCCGTCACGTCGCTCGTGGACTCTGTAAAACCGAATTAAAACCTGAATTAGTTCGTAGTCTCGACGTGGAAAATAGTACAGAAATCCCGTAACCAACGAATAACAAGATTTACCGACTAACTTCAACGACCGAGCATCAGAGATAATTCCGAAAAAATGCATTATGAACTTTTACAATTTTTTTTTTTTTTTTTTTTTGCATTAGCTTCCGTTGAAACTTCCGTACCGCTGATTAAGTAACTGACCCGGGATTCGGTTCGGTGAATTATTGGTAAGGGTATTGCGTGATATTCTTTTATTATTCAACGATTTTTCAAGTCATTTTTTTAACAAATAAGTCGATATTGTATTTTTAAATACGTTGGTGTTGGTATAAAATAGATTATGGGATTATTATTATTATTATTATTATTATTATTATTATTATTATTATTATTATTATTATTATTATTATTATTATTATTATTATTATTATTATTATTATTATTATTATTATTATTATTATTATTATTATTATTATTATTATTATTATTATTATTATTATTATTATTATTATTATTATTATTATTATTATTATTATTATTATTATTATTATTATTTTATCATAAAACAATGGAATTTTGATCTACATTTTTTAAAAATCTTGTACGATTAAAGCGTATTGCGGAAATCAAGGTTTGATTGTTGAATTTTTTTGATAGCCGACGTTTATCGAAGCGTGCCATCCGCTTTTTCCGATTTTTCATCTTCTCGTCGACATCTTTTTCCGTCCGATCGTTACACAATCCGCCTTCTTCGTTTCCACCACGGTCCGAACGTAAAACTTTCGCGAATCGAAGAGCTTCTCGGTACATTTGTCGATAGATGTACGCCACTTAACCGGTGCATCGATGCGGAAGTCTCCGGGTCTCGATTCAATCTCGTACTGTCGCCCCGGATTTCGAAACAACTTTTTCACCCAACTTCCGATATTCTTGCCACGTCGAAATCCGGTCTTTTCGCGACGTTCCACTATCCGGCACGCGCGTTACATGCAAGCCCGATGTACATACACTTTCGTTTGGAAACTGAGAGAAATGGAGGAACGTCGAGGATGGAAAAAGTAGCATGGGATCGAGTTTGTCGGAAGCTAAGAAGTTCTTACGTAGCAACCGGGCATGACGGCGATACACCGACCTTTGGAATTTTTCCACGACGAAAGATTTTCGAAACACGCAATAACACTTTTGTTTCACGACAAAAAAAACTTTTCGCGATGGATTTATTCATTTAACTTTTATCCTTTTTCTTAACCCTCGAACTACCGACCCAGATTTACGGTTAAAGACCGCGCGGAGGATTAATTTGACCCTGCACAAACTTTGACAGTCCGCCATTTTGAATCGACCACTGCCATCGGGGTGAAAAAATTCTCGGATATATTTGAAACATTGTTGAATCGATTGAAGTCGATAAAAGCGCGAATGGAATTATTTTCATGCCTGAGAAAATTTACAAAACAAATAACTTTTTTGAAAAAAAGTTTGCTTACAAGAAAATAACGGGGTCAAAATGGACCCCTGTTTTTTTTGTAACGGTTAACGTCGTGAACGTCACAATGGAGTTGAAAATCCAATGTTTTTGCAATAATCCGGTTGACAATCGATATTTTAGACGAAACCGGAGATTATTCTTCTATATTTAATTTCCGGTAAATTTACTGTAGACTTTCTGAACTTCCCGGCGGAGAAAGAGAAAGGGGGAAGGAGATTGTGTATATTATGCACGTAAGAAAATTGCAATAAGCAAGGGTGAAAACCGTAGTCGTGATGAGAGGCAACATCGCGGAATCTCGGTTGGTAGGTCGCAATTGAGGCAAGGGAATATCATGGGGCGGCTCTTTTATCGCTAGTAGAGTACGTTGGCGCTCGCTTATAATTACTGAATCTTAATTACTCGAGGCTCGAGACAGGCTCTTTGGATTTTCATAATATGGAAACCCGTGAAACTTTTCGAACCCTTCATCTTCGCTCGTACCGACTGGCACGAGGCAAAGAGAAACATTTTTCGAGGAAACTCGGATACGAAATTGTCGCGCTCAAGAAAGCTTGATGCGGCTGTAGTAAATAGCAATCAGTGGTTATTGCGTGAAAGGATCGACAACTTTTAAGTAGAATTTCAGCGATAATTAATTCGACGACCTTAGAGTCCAATAACGCTGGTATATTGGTACTATTGACTTTTTAAACAGACATGGCCGCTGATTGTGCGGAATAAGTAGATTAGGGGACAAAAATTACCGGCAACGAGACAAGACGGACAATTGAAAGTATGATTCGCGTCCTGAAGGTTTCGTGACGTTGTATGATCGTAAACATCATATCAGGTAGTTAATTCATGGCCGCGACGGTGCTCTCAAAATTATTATGTAGTATTCTATCGAATTATCGACAATTTTTTAATTAGAAAAATTTAATTCTTCAGAAATAATAATTATACATAATGGGAAATTAACGATTTCCCGATTTTCCCGCTACTTGCAATACAAGACCTTCCTCCGTGCCAAATTTCAAGATTCCAGGTCAACAAAAATTACCCAATAGGTCTTTTGTCGATCGGTAAGTGAGTCGACTGTACGACAACAAAGTGATCCTATAAGGATCCCATTTGGCGTTACGAAACCCCAACCAATGCCCAATCATCAGCATCGAACATTCCTCTATCCCATTTTCATTATTCCATCGCCTTCAAAGCTTCCGTCCACTCGCAAATGGATTTTTCTGAAATAGAAAATAGCCGAAACCCAATCCATCACCGCTGTGTGGCCATCAACTGTACCACGGGAGATTCTCCGATCTCGCTATCCAGTGGCACGAGTCAACGTACGAGCAGACGTTGTTGCAACGCTTCCCCGAATCTTGTTCGCCCTTTGCGTTTGGCTCGGCGCCAGATACGTTCTTGGACATACGGACATTTCGATTCGTCCGTGCCCCGTGCTTTCGCATACAGCCGAATCGGGCATTCGATATGTTTCAGCCCCCTCGTAACCCTGATATTCCACGTTTTTACGATTCGTCGGAGCGCGTCCTACGAAGCCCTCATCCACGACCCCGCCGTTCGTACGATTCGCGAACAAAACGATTGATCTCACGGAATCTTTCTTCCACGAAGGAAAAAATCCGAACGACGGTTAAACCAACGAACGTCGATTTATTAATCAACGTCACGATCAATTTAATTCGAATCCAATCGAGGCGCGTCGCCGATAAACCGCTCGTTCGAGGTATTTATTTTATTATGCCCGTAATCAGTCACGAAGCGGACAGCCAGAAATACATTTTCAACGCGAATACGTTCGTAATTTTTCTTTTCCATTGGGACGATAACGAAAAATCCGATGATGATAAAATGGAGGGATACAGTTTTGCGTTGCGGATTAAAAAGCTATTGTTTATATCGCGAATAAAAATATATCACGTGATTTTGTTGAAGAATCAAAGAAATAATTTAATCCAGATGGACCGGTGCGCGTTGCTATTTCATTGTTTATTTCTTATCCTTCGTTTTCGATATTTGAAGTCGGTTTGGCCGAATTTCGGTGCTTGGATGTATAATTTTCGGGAATGCCCATTGTGTACTCACGTATTTCGTTGAAATAGAAGGGATAATCCCCGGGGACGGAGCAATTGAGTCTCGCTTTCAGGAAACTCGTCCATCTGTCGCCAAAGGCGTGAGGGCCACCTTTATCGTGTTGGCACACTCTACCGACTCGTGAATAAACGGCCTGCGAAATCGAGAATAAAAGAATCGTTTGAGTGAATGGTTTTTCGAGAGATTCACGAGCGCATCCTCACGATCGGCCACTGAGCTCCGGTTCTTTTTCTCATGAACTATTCGATGAATCATCCGCACGATAACGGATCAGATATATATATATATATGTGTGTGTGTGTGTCTCATAAGTTTCGTTACGAACGTTTGATCTATAACTCACCTTGCCACAGTTCATGTACTCGACTGCGGTTTCTCGATAGAAGAAGAAGACATAGTCCCCGTATCCGAAAGAACTTACGAAGTTCGGACCTAAAAATAAATCACACGCTCGCGTTATTTTTTATTCGTTCTCCATCATGAGGATAAACCGTTACAGATGGGCTATTAATTTTTTTTTCCGTTGCATCGTCGTATGCTTAAAATTATCGAACTACGAAAGGTGTTGATTCAAATCGATGGAACGAAATAATACGCCGAACGATGAATTAAAAGAATTAATTGCGATGATAACGATGGACTTTGATTTATCATACCGTTCAGTTGATTGAGGTCGGATCTTTCAGTCCGGACCTTTTCTCTGTGGATGAGCGGCTCGCCACCGGAAAAATCGGCGACTGTGGCAGCGTACAGTTGTCCACCTGTTTAACAAATAAACAGTTAAACTAAATTTATGCCGAAGCCGATTCATGCTACGCGAAATTTTTAATGCGACGAGTTTATTCGTCGTTAGTTGATTTCTGGGTTTAAATTTCTCTGGAGTTCCTCTACATCCTGTAGCCTGTGTTTTTGCACACGAGTAGCAAAAAAATTTCAGCAAGAGTCTGCACGAATCCTTGCCAAATAATTTTGCAACGTAAGAAAGAAAATTGTATTTCAATCGGATGTCATTCTACAGCGCCTTGAGCCGCGTTTTACTCGAGTTACGCTAAAATACTCACCGGCAAAAACTGCAGTGCTGTTGTGCTGAGGATCGTAAGGACAGAGGCCCAGACCGTCGATTTCCTTCTCGCTGTGGACGTAAGCGCCGTCCTGAAAAAAACAACGAAAAAAGAAAAATTTAGAACGTTCAGAACGAATGAGGAAAACTGAAATTTGAAAAAAAATGCGAAGACGAATCGAGAGTCGAAAGATTAGAGAACAATCGTCGTTTAGTGAGAATCGATTTTTCGTAGAGCAGCTGCAACCATAGATATATACATACAACGAAACATACATGAATAGAGCATACATTGAGGTGGTTTCGTTGAATAAAATATAAATTCGGTTTCTAGACAATGAAAATGCGTTTCTCGGCGTTGAATATAAATGAGGAAAGAGTTACGTTTAGATCGAATCGATTTATTGTTGATCTACGAATGGTTTCGGTAAGAGAGCATTGGAGAAAAACGATCGTAAATAATTTAGAAAAAGAATAGTCGTAAAGTTTGAAGATTAGGTGATTTTACGATTCAATTATTTATAAGCTTCTCGTTGAATATTTACTTCTCTCGATGAAACTATCGGAGTATTGCATCGAATGTTGATCGAAAGATTTCATGACCTCGTTAATCAGAGGGGCGAGCAAGCCGAGAAGGCACGATGGGAGGTGAAACGCAAGAAGATCTCTTCAACTATCGATTAGGCAAACGATCTCTGACTACAATTATATTCACAGAAACAAATGCCCGTTATTCCGGGAATATTATCGGGGCACAATTTAGTTATGATATCGATGAATCCCTTCGAATGACTCCCTCATCAATTTACGAAGCCATTCTAGCCTTCATTGAATGGACTTGTATGGTATGAATAATTAAATTCATCGTATCAAATATTAATTGTAATATCGCAAATATTGGCACTGCATATAAAAAATTAGTGATCTCGTCGAGGACCTTCCGGTTCATCGCGATTACACTGCTCATTCACGGACACAATAGAACCATGTCCGCACGCCGACAAAGACTTCCCCCAAGCTCCCTGCAAAGGGCCTCGTGCGACTACGCTACTCTTCTTCGCAGAACAGATGCTGCCAGAACAAATTTTTTAGCTCCGGTTCATACATATCAGTGAGAAATAATTAGAGTAATGTTAAATGAACCAGAGAAATGCATGTAAGAAGTTGGTCGGACAAACGGGAGCGAGTGAGTCACTCGTTATCTCGAAAGCCCACAAACTTTTCGGCTAATTATCATTAATTAGAAAAGTTTGTGAAGCGAAGGCAGCGGCCTGAGCGTAGTACTTGGAACGAGCAGCACTGGAAACCGAGTGTGGCTTACGCCGAGCTCCGGTAATACGTAAACCGTAACGGCGATGCACAACCGGTCTCGGCCTTAAAAGTTTAACGCAAGAACCGGCGCCTCGTAAATCCACACTGCGGACCAATGACGTGAGCTTGATACGGAGAACGCCAGTTGTGCGCTCTGGCATCGCGTGTTTCGTGTGCGCGTCCCTCATGCCGAAACATATTGCTATGAATGTACTTTAGGGATAAAGAAGAACGTTTTTCAGAGTAGCGAGGACTAAATTCGTTTCGAGGATTAATCTTTGGCGAAGCGAATACGAATTAACGCCCAAATTTTCAGTGGTACGATCGTCGTGTGATCAGCCGAAAAACGGACCAGCGATTGAGTCCTTAAAAAATTAGACACTTGTTTTTAAAGAAGAGATTGAAGTTGCGGACAAAAGCAGAAACGTCGAGACTACTGTTTGTCCATTTCTGGATTTACGATTTTTGATTTAAAATAATTATTGCAGGAATATAAAAATCGTACATTTTTCCTGTGTAACGAAATTCGCTCGTTTCTCCTTCTATAGCAGCAAGGACCGATTTGGTTGCCGTATTTCACGTTACGACCCATTGATATGTAAAATGAAGATCTATCGATCGGGTACCGAAATCATACGGTAGTGCGTTTCAGATACCGTTGGAATATAATTCAACAATAGTCAACCCAAGCGCTGAAATGACACAGCTGGATACGCGGTGCATAAATCGATGACCATCGTGTCCGTTTCCGGTTAACTTCGGTCCGTTAACGCACACGGTATTCTGTTCCGGCGAAACTGCGAGCTCCGGGACACGTGTATATACCGTAGACAGCGTAGTGCTCAGTCTCAAGACTCTTGATTGCAACAATCGATTTGCATCCGTACGGAGATAGTTGAAACACTGATGCTGCCCGGTAGTTTCTGCACTCCAAGACACTTTCCCCAGGACGCATGTAATCATTGACGCGTTGTAATATCATTCGAGGTCGAATAAAATCGTTCTCTCGACGAAAACAAGATTGGTTGTTCGATGAGTTTCTTGCAGAAGCTCGCAGAAGTTTAGCTATTAATCTTTCAGAAGTGTCCAGCAACTTCGGAGGGAGACTAATCACTCGGTTTTCAGCTACATCTTTCGATCAAAAAAATCCCTCAACAAGATTGAAGACAATGCGATCCAACAAAACCAAAACTCGCAGTTCATTCTCAAGTCCTTTGACATTTAATCGTATCAACCGTGACTATAATATCCGGCTGCTCCTAAGACATTCGCACATTTTCCAGTCGCAATTCACTCTAAACTAATGAAATCTCAGTGTCACCGTGTCCCCCTAGCTGGTACCCACAAGACGAAGAACTTTCCTCCCACGCTCGTAGTTTCTCTCTTCGGCATGTATTTCTTCCCTCGTTCATTTCTTTTTCTCGTTTTTTCTCGTTGTTTTTCGTCCGTAGTCTCTTCAATCTCTCCTCGGTAGACAAACAGTGTCTACCGGTCGCCGAGCATGAATCCACCGGGGAAATCAGTTCCACAGTGAAACCTTGCGGTCTCGGGGGCGATACGGGCGTGGAAACACGTTGCGGGTCCGAATTCGTGCGAAGGTCTCGGACCGAACGTTGTGTCCGGGCATTATTGTGGCGAGTCCGACGGTGAGTCGACTTTGCCAGTGACCCAGATAGGTGAAGCGAGATACGCCGTTGTTATCATACCTATACCGTCCCTGCACGATGTATCTTTGTAACCGCGTGTCTTCTACGTTTCTTTCTCGACCCTGGGCAGTGATTTCGTCGTTGATCTATATACGTACACACACATATCTACGTGGTACAGCTTAGATTGCAGTCCTACCGGTGTCTATATCTGTAGATACTTGTATACAGGTACCGTAGCGGATTCTAAAGTATCGGACAGTCCGTGTCCGTGGCTTCTGGCATGCTTCAGCCTCCGCTGGTATCTGTCCAGAAGTACCGCTGTACCACATCGAAGACTCCGCCGCGCGCGGTCTTGCTCGTCGATTGTTACGAACGTTTGGCCGATGCTTTCGAGGTTGCTGAAAACGTGGTCGAACGACGATCTCGGTACCAAAAGCCAACCAATACGCGAATCCAAGTCGTGTTGTCGTGATTCAGCTATGGGTTTGCGAGGTAAAAAAGAAAACGTTGGAGAGAGGTCGTAGAACGGCAGTTGACCGGGGTCTCCGGTACAGTTTGGCCCTCACACAATTCAGAGCGGTCGCGACTGACGTTATCAAGAAAACCCGATAGGATCCGTCGTCGCCCCCGCTGGTCCGAGGACTTTTCCAATCGAGGTGAAGCCGCTACTCGTTATCGGGTTCCTACCAGACGCTGGACGCGATTACTACGAACCGATTGGATGCGGAAGGCACGGACTGCGTTCTTCGAACTATCGGGGAAGGTCTGTTGGTCGTGCGCAACGGAGTACGAACGGATCAAGTGTTCCCGTTTGTCTATGTTGTATAGAAGTTAATACGGTAACTTGAATATTCGATGAAGTTAAAATTTGTTGGAGTCGAACGAATTGTTTTTTCATTTTTCGATGTTCGAATGGAATTTTATTTCGATGTATGATCCATAATATTATTTTATACATGAGTTTCAACCAGGATTACTTATCGGGTGTACATAATAATTTGTTCTAGAAATAACGAATACAATGTCGATCGTGCCATAAATTCTGCAGAATTAAAATGAAACAAAAATGAAATTTCGACTTCCCCCCGCCTATAAAGTGACAAGTAATCTTCCGTCAGTTCTCATAAAAACCTGACTCGGGTGATAAAAATTAAAGTAACCCATTAAATAAATAAAATTTCACAAGACACGGGTAAATTGTTATCATTTTTACTTGTCGCACCACGACACAAAAATTTCACTTTCTATCATGAGGTTAAAAAAAAACTTTATTCTTCATGAGAATTGATGACCCTCTTCAACGACCGTAACGCACCACGAGACTATGTTCGTTCTCCGCTAATAATGATTTCACGCCGCGTAACGAAGCGTCATTGGATCTGGAATGCAGACAATGTCGCGGCAGCGGGATAGTGAATCAACTTCTGCATACTTCCAAGTTGAACCTACGATGTACCGTCGAGGCGGGGGGAATCGCCAGTAGGAAGCTTCGCCGTTGTACGCAGAACAGTGATATATATGCGGTCCTGGTGAATTCCTCTAAAATTAGTACCGCGTGGTACGACCAGCCACGTACGTTCTAACCACGGAGGCGTACATGCCGTATCAAGAAGTGCCGCACAGCATCGAGCTCAAACGATGATCGGATAGGAGGAGCACACATCGCATGGCATGCGTGCATATGGAGAATAGCAGAGCGTACTATCTATCGAGACACATTCCATTTCGGTCCATTAGCTATTGTTAAGGAACGCGACGCGGCTCGTATGTGACGTGCGGGAGAGCCGGAAAGCACACAGCAATGCTGTGCGGATGATGTCGGTTTAGGATTTCGATGGAGTTTAGGAGTTCGAACGTCGACTGGCTTTAAAATACACGAAATGAATAATCGATTATTCGGTATCGTCATTTCGAAATAGATCTTACGAAATATTTCATTTAAACTTCCCACATTCACTGAATTTACTATTATTTTATTTTTATTTTATGTTCATTTTTTTTTATCTTCTCCTTGATTAGAGCAGCGTTAACGTATTCTACAATGAAGCTGGGTCTGTTGGATAAGAATCGAGTCATTGTTTTAATCAAGTTGACCGACAGAATGCTGAGTGGGTGATTGGCGAAGAGTGCAAAGATCCAGTGATTGACAATACTCGTTTGATTGATAACTCATGTCACTGTAGCGCATTATAGTGCACTGTATGTACGAGTCGATGCAACGCCTCCGGCAGCTATCCGCAACGTTGGCTGGCGTCGTTCCAAACTACTCCACCAACTCCAGCCTCCCTTTTGGCCTCTTTTCTATCCGCACGACGTCCTGGCCTATCTGCCCGTAGCCGGCGTCTCCGACAGCTTGACTCGGACAGCGATATTGCTTCGCCCCGAACTCGTGCGTTTGCTCTCGTACACCTCGAATAAGCCCGATTCGTGTGAATAAGAAAAAAAAAACTACACACAGATGCACGGGACATGGCCCAACTCGGAGTTGAACTCGACGACGGTTATATGTCTGGTAGGAACCTCGAGGCAAGAATAAAATTCTGAGGAAATGAAGGAATGAGAATGTGTCGAGCTGCATTTAGAAGTGTATCAAATTACAATGTTTTGTCTTAATACGAAATGCAAAGTGAAAATTCTGAAGACATTTTTTGAGCTTTATAAAAATAAAAATGTTGAAGCCCATTTAGCCCCACATTTTTCCGCCAATTTTTTGTATTGAACTGTCCGGTATAATAATTTTCATCCTGGAGTTGGGAATATTTCACGGCTTTTCCCCCATGGCAATGTGTTTCGCAGCCACTGCTAAATGTCAAAATTAATTCGACTGTCCACTCATCTTTCAGGTATCATCACATTATCTCGAGTAAGTCCATCCGACTGACTCATGACGCCTTGAATCCGGTACTCACTCTACCATCCACCTAATCAATTCATATTGAACGCACTCCCCGCATGGCTCAATCAACATACCCGAATCGATGCACTAATCGCTTTTGAAATTCGGTCGAACGAGGCGCAGTTCCGCAATGAAACTATTTCCCCCTCCTGATATATTTATTTCTAATACAGTACAATCCTGTTGATACTCCGTTGATGAACAACAACATTGTCACGTTTCAAAAGCTCTCATATTCAAGTAGTTCGCAATCCCGGCAAAATCCAGTGTCATTTCCAATAGCGAAACCGAGACCGCGCATCAACGTCGAAGAACGGTTTCATGATTTCGTTGAATTTCTGAATCGCGCATCGAACGATCGTAATTGCACAAACGCGATTCGAAATCGATCAAACAGAGCGGGTGATAAGCTGGTAAACATATTGTGTGTAAATAACGAACATACGTGCGAATCTGTCGTATACCCAGTGCCCAAGATCGTATGAATACACGTGGAGAGTCACGTGGGAACGGAAACGGCCGGTGTGTTCTGATGACGAGTTATCTGACCGAGTTAGTAAGGGAAATGATAGAGCGAGAGAAGCGTTAGTTCCGGAGGTAGAGAACGCGGTGCAACCGAATGTGCGATCGATCCCGAGGGGATGGCGCACGAATGTTTGCCACTCGCGTCTACGGCTAATGTACGTGTGTCCAGTGACGACCGGACCGAGCTGCGAGCTGGTCAGTTGTTTCGACGATCCTCCGGTGAGAATCGACCTGACGAGCCCGGTTTAGGCGATACACGTTTCCGCTCTTGTTCGAGAAGATTATAGGTGGTTGCGATACTGGCGGGGATTGCTGATGGTCGCGATGCCAGGCGTCGTTACGTGCGGTCGCAACATTCGCCGACGCCACCATCGCCATCACTTTCTCCCCGGAGCGTCTCCGGGGACGGGACACTAGCATTCCTTGGGTATTCCGCATAATTGGGGTTTCGTATTTTTTTTTTGGTATACTGGGAATGTCAATTGATGCGGTCTTTATCACACTCGTGGTTTAGAGGGTATTTCAATGATCTATCGAAAGGCTATTGATGCTTTATGATTATGATACGATCTGGCTAAATTTATTGGGAATTCAAGTGTACGGCGCTATTCATTCTTATTTATGGATATTTTTCTCTTACTGATGGACGGTTCCACGATTGAAAAAATTTTATAAAAAACTTTCTAGAATATATTTGATTAATAAATTGAGCAAAATTCGGAATTCTTATTTTCATTCCTATTTATTAAACAATAGAAGATAATTTCGATTATAATTATCCTGTGATTTAATTGCTTTTATTTCTTTGAGTTATCTGGGAATGGCATCGGTCAATTTTTTATATAAAAGCTTGAATCTAAGTTTCAAGCTACATTCAACATTAATTCCTATCGTTCTCATGGTTATCAGACAGAATCTAATTAATTCCATTGCTTGAGAAGTTCCGCCTATTCTAGTACTTCTTTAGAGGTCACAATCTTTTTTCGGAAGCTGCAAACTGACGTTGGATAATTTTCTTTTCATGCCTTCAGAGACTCCGCGGAAACGCTGAATGTCGCCGACTGTCCTTCGGCGAAATTATCAAATTTTCGTCGGTCGAAACTTCATTCGCAGCATCCATGGACGCTGCGCGAACTTGAGAATTATCCACAGATAGTTGGCAGCTTCTAAAGAGAGCTACTAAATTGTACGAAAGCGCCATAATAGCCGGGACTCTATTTGCAGCGTCCACAGACGCTGTGCAAAGTTTCGAGGATTATCCGAGACATTTTCGCAGCTCCTGAAGAAAGTTTGTGACTTCCACGGGGTCGTGAAAGCGACGCGGCGGACAAACAACGTCTCGAGACAAGTACATTTGCTGCACACGACGTTGCAAGTATTTTTACAGCAGCCATCTCAAGTTCAGTCACATTCCGAAAGATTTAACATCGTCAAGGTGATCAAATAAAAAAGTTACGAATAAATATTGTTCTTCACTTCGATGCATCAGCTCGAAGCACGTTGAGTTATTACGCGGAAGAGGAGTCAATGGCGAGAATTCAAGGATTGTGAGTTGTCAACCGTGAAACATCGGAAATGAAAAATAAAGGGAGAGAAAAATAATGTTCGTGAATAGTCGCAGCATCTCCATTATATACAGGAGATCCGGATCGTCGGTTGAGATGATTGTAGGTGAGGCCGGTAATAAGAAAATAAGTCAAAGACGAGAATGTAACAGAGCCAATGGTAGAAAGGAGCGAAATCAACGGACATTTTCGATTTATGTATAATGTCCCTGAAAGCCTCTCGCCACCTTTTTCTCTTTATGCGATTGCGGCCAACGTTCCGTTCGATCATGACTTACGATTCGCATTTCGTTTACCGATAAGTACCTTCCGGAAGTTTGACCTCGCTGCGGCCACCATTTTTCCATTTCATCGTTTAATTTTAAACCGTCGAACCTTGCACACTGATTTTATCACCTCCTTTATTAACTCGCGTGCGTCGTTTCATCTCTCTCGATCAATTTTTTTTTTCCCCCCGGGTTCTCTTCATTTTACCGGTCATTCGTTCGATGGCGCGATCGAATCTCGATTAATTAACCGAATCGTCGAGCTGTGCGAAAAACTCGATTTCTGCTTCACAAGCGGATATACAGCAATTCGACTGCGAAGTGATGGAACTATGAGGGTGAAAAAAATACCGATATGATTTTTCATTCACGGGTTCTTGGGTTATACCCGTCGACCTCGTTACTACCTTCACAGCCCTCGAATAAAAACGCTTCGACCTTATACGACGGTGAAAAAAAAAAAATACGATAAAAAAATATTTATATGAGTATAAAATACGTGATATATTGACTATAATTTGCGACGGAGCACCATTTTATACGTTGACGAAGCTATCCTACGGCAAATTACCGAAGCAGCTCAATGCTGTCATAAATAGTTGATTGGGATCGTAATAACCCGTGTAAAAGCAGCAGCGCTCATTTCGAAAAATAACTACCACCGCTTACAGAAATGACATGCTTTTTATTAACTAATTATGTGCCAACGTCAAACGGAGATCCAAAACTCGTCGATCTTTCGTATCAACGAGAAATCGTTCAATCCACTTTTTAAGCAACGACGTCTCTCCGAACTAACTTCCGTCGTCGCCCGAACTCCCTCGAGTAGGTGCATCTATATGTACATGTGCTTTTACAAGTTTCTCCAAGACCCTTCGTCGTCGTATAGCTATATCACATAATTACCCGAGGACTTAGGAATTCGAATATCGGTGTTTGATGGTTTCCTTTGCCGGTGTTTCGCCAAAGCTGTTAAGTCGGGGCGGCGAAATTTTCCGGAAGACGAAGACTCTCCGGGGTTGTAAGACGGAAAGTCCCGGGAAACCTCTCGGTGCGTCGTAATCGCAAGAATTTGTGAGTCGCGTTGGGACGTCGACAGCGCGAATCGAGGCGGAAAACGAAGATGGGATAAAGATGGTTGAGGAGAGTCAGGTGTTGTGACTGGTGGCAAATATATATATAGGCGGTGATGTCGAAGGGGTAGGCCTTTTCGGGGTTTGGCTTCCAACAGTCATTCCGTGCGGGGTTTTGTAGACCGCGCCACTCGACCGGCAACACAGTGTACTCGATGTTAAAACGCTTGCTTCTCTCTTTCTCTTTCTCTCGCTCTCTCGCGAGCTTCAACACGACGTAACAGAAGCACTGCTTTCCAACCGGTACCAGCTTCGTCGTTGAGAACTCCTCTCGCCGCGGCACTCGAGTCTGAGCCATTACTCGCTCTTCTCTCGCGACTATGCCTCCGCTCTACCTCACTATTACTGCTAGTTCTCGAGTTCGCGAGTAGCCAACAAGTTTTAAGAAGAGGTGCACGGCGCCAAGACGCAATCTAAGTACAGCAGTCTCCTTTTACCCAGTCCCTCAGCTCTTACCCTTCTTCGTTTCATGTTTCCTTGACTTTATTTGAATCGTTTTTTTTTTTTTTTTTTAATAGTTTTTTTTCGTCCACTCTCGGCGACGTTTAAGGTAACATCCGCTCTCATTTTCTATCCGAACGATGTCGGCTTCGCGAGTAGGTTAAACAATCGCTCGCAGTAAAATAACATGACGTGATGATTGAGTGTATTTTTTTGTATGGTTCGTGGAAAGGTTGGAACAATGTTTGCTCGGACGGTCTCAATGTGCTTCGGTTCAACACTGGCTTGAGTGAACTTTATTATTTTTCTTTAATTATGTTCCTCTGCCAATAATTCTCTTAATTATTAAACCTTGTTATTGAAATTAAATAGTTTTGTTGAAAAATACTTGTTACTGGAATTATTATTTCAATCACAAATATGATATCATTTAAATTCTAAAAAAATAATAGTAATTCTCACTCAGCAAAATTCACCCATCCTAAGACAATACCAGTTGAGAAGTGCTCCTAGGTTTTTGCTCAACAACATCCGGTAAAAACCTAATTAATCATGGACCAAGAATGTTTTGGAAAACAACATTGTTGGAATCGAACGTCCGTTACATTGTGTTCGATCGAACCGCAATCAGAGCGACCGTGTTTCCGTCCGCGTTTGTTGAAAATTCATTCAAACAAGAATGCCACGGGTCACAGTACGATTCGCGAAAAAAACTATTTCGCTGTACATCCCACCCAATTTCACGGATTTCTTCATTCGCGAGGCAAACGTTGTAGCTTTCGATGCGATACTCGTTTCCCCGTGTTGCATCGCTGTTTCTAGAGCGACGGTATCGACGTTGGAAAATCGGAAGTGTCGTTCGAACGTCGAACCGCTGAGCGATGAAGGGGGACCGCTCACGGGTGGTGGCAGGGAAGAGGAAGGGGTTTGTGCGTGATTTCCCTCGACAATCAATACTTTTTCCATAACGATTTCCAACGTCGAGTACCGGTCGAATAAAATCTCTATTCGCGGTTTATTTCATTTTTTTTTTATTTCCAATGGTTATCATCCGCATTCTGGATTTTGCATTTTCTTGTTTCTCTCTCGTTTTTTTTTCTTTTTCATCTGTATCTACGCCGCGTATTCAGTCGCACGGTTATCGTCGAAGCGTTTTTTGTTTTGTTTTTTGATTCTTTTCGACCGCAAACGAGCGATTCGCGAGTGAATTCGATCGCGCGGTCGGTGATGCCGCGGATACGTACAGGTCGGTTGTCATTCGGAAATATCGGTATTGTGCTCCATCATTTTTCCTCTTGTTCGGTGATGTATCGATAATTCTATCTCGTTCCCGGTACCGGTTCACCAGCCCCGATACGCTTCGGCACCGCAATCTCCATTAGCAGGTGAAATTTTATCATCGCAACTCGACGCCGCACCAACGCGCGGGTTTTCCCATTGCCCGAACTCAAACCCGTGAATCGAACGTTTTGTGGGCTCTGTGATGTTCGAATCGAGATTCGCGTATCCGCGAGCGACCCCTTTTAATCGTTGTCGCGATAATGTAAAAGTATAACTGTCGAACAACTATGAGAGAAAGAACGATCGCGTGGCTAGATTATACTCGACGATTGATGTTTCGCGAATTTCGTTCAGTTTGTAGAATAATCGTGGACGATAGTTTTGGTTTGCTGTAGATTTATCAACGGTGATGCAAAATTGGTATGAAAACGGTTCGGCGGATGGTATGTGAAAGAATGGCGCGTGAATTTTTGTCGATGGAGTCATATTTGAGGTTTGGAAAACACGATGAAAATCATACTATCCGAGTGAAAATAAATATGTGGAGTGTATAAAGAATATATAGTTTTTTTTTGCGGGATTGGACATCTATATTCGGTATAGACACTGCATAAAAACTATAGACAACCCGTGTACGGTAAATGGAACGGGAATTGATATTCATCGTTGATATATAACATGAATAAAATCCTATCGTTGTACATTTCATCAACATTATGACTATACGAAAACAATAACAATGAGAAAAAAATGTTCTATTATCATTGTTATTTTACCATTATATTATATAATTATAATACAATACAACTAATATCATAATAATAATAATTCAATTATTTTATATTTATTTTCTACTTCATGATAGCAATAATAATGAGAACAAAAATTACTATTATCATTATATTACATATAATGATAATAATAATAATTACATTGTATTATCCAATTATAATTCATTATAAATTTATCTTTCCTCCACTTGGGTGCGCATAAGACGAATTCGTAATAAATGTATACATAAGACTGCTACGGATAAGCTCGAGCCCAAAGTTTCATCGTATTTCGAACAGCGACGGAGGTTTGGATCGAATAGACAGAAGCGTATCGCGACTACACTGCCGCGGGAATTAACTTACTTAGCCGCGAGACCCCGAAGTGGCAATGGTCCACTCGGATCTCTCGAACAGCTTGATGTTACTCAATTTCTCCTCCGCTTCTTCGCTTCTCTACCGTCTCTCGCTCGACTTGTTACTCGCTCGATGCACTTTGGCAGCCAAGTTTGCCAAACCCGGACAAGGACACTGCTTAGCATCTATCGTGGACAACCGTCGAGGAGTCCGCGATCAGTCTGGACATTTTGCCTTCGATGGCTTCGATGCTTCACGATAAGTGAGCCAACGGAGTCAAAGTCAGTTTGAATCTCACGTTCGTCGCGCAAATTGTTATGCACGTGTTTCGGGAACAAGTGGTACGACCAAACGTGCAGTCAGACGGGGCGACAATGCGCGCTTGCGGATTTGCTCTTTGAAATTTGCGCTTAAAATTTTCATTCTCGCTTTTTTTGACCCTCACAACTATTTCCGTGGACCTTGATTGATGGAACAACAACAACAGAATAACACAATTGACTTACCTTCAACGTGAATTGTCGACACTGCGGTTTGTAGGCATTCGTGCCACAAGCGAGAAACTTGTCGGGAGACTCTCTGCCGAAGACTCTCACATAATTTTGACAGTCGTCATCGTTCTTTCCCTTGAGAGTACAAAGTTCTTTGTGCGCTTGCGTACTCGTCCACTGCACCTTCTGCAACACGAAAATTGTACCAAAAAAAAAATTACGAAAAAATCCCAGCGAGTGATACGAATAAATGTTATTTTTGGAAAAAAATTCCGATGCGACGTAAAGCAGAGTACGAAAAAAGGCGTAAGCAAAAAATTGTAGCAATGGATAAGCCACATTCGAGAGGGAATTAATAGCGAAAGCAAAAAAGTTGGAACGCAGCTCGCATAAGTTTCGAGGATAATCTCCGTGGATTATTTTTCGCACGAATGCACTTCCGGCTCTTCGCCCGGCTTCAGCGAAATATAGTTTGAGGGGGGTGAGAGGGACCGGGATTGCGCGCTCGTGGCCGCAAAATTTTTGTTGGAATCTGGTGATTTATCGAAGCCTTACCGACCCAACATCTCACGTGACGCTGATTCAACGTCGGCATCACGACGAAGCGAGCCACGATGGTTAAAAGTAGTTCCAAGCGCACGAGGCAAAACCGTGGATTCTGTGCCGCCTGTAAAACCGTTCTTTCTTTTTGCCCTAATTAGAATACGAAGTCATACGAGGGAACGGTGGCACCCTCGGCGATGGGTTGCACCGGCATCACCACTGCCACTACCGCGGTAGCAGAACCAGCAGCGGTTGCATAGCGCAGCCACACCGGGAGCGCCATCGTAGTAGCACCGAGACTCGACGAGTAGCCCGGAGGCCCGGCCCCGTCGCACGTTTCGCCACGCCTGGTGTACCCGGCTAAAAGTTTAAACCACAAAATCGCACTGAATATTCATCGGGTTAGAGCAACCGTCGGATGGAAAGGGACCGCGAAAATGGAAGGAAAGAGAAGGAAGGTGGCTGGCGGCCCGGGATTTTCACAGTTTCGAGCTTCCACCCGGATGCGCCGGAATCCACGGATAAATTCGTGTGTCCCGCTTCGCGCTCGTCCATCTGCCATCCCCCCGTACGCATCTATTATATACACGGCACACATAACGACGACGGAACGAGGGTAGAACCGTATGGAATGTCCAACTTACGTACCAAATGGTTTTCAGGTATTTTTTATTTTCTTTCTTTCCATTATTATTTAAACTCGGTGTTTCATTTATTCATTCGTGCCGTTGGGGTATTTTCTCGTTCGGTGGTTTATGGTTTATCGCTGTTCGCGGAGCTCAGTCGCGTTCGTACGATCCCAGTTGGGACGATCGAGGTTATTTAATTGTCTTGGCAGATGCGGGCATGAGGTACCGGGACAATTCGCGACATATCCTTTGGGGCGAGGAAATGGGACGGTTTGGCTTATAATTTCATTTGGGAAGTATTTGCATGGCAAACTGCGGATGAGAAACGTAAGCATCGTAATGTGTGTAGAACGTTTAACTCGTTGATGAATATTGTATCCGCGGGGACACCGATTTTTAATCGGTTTTGAAGGCTTTGAAGGTTCTGATTGTCAATGTGTTTGAATTATTGCGATTTTTCGTTCGGAGAAGAATTTCCATTTGGAATTGAATAATTAAAAATTGCAGATCGAAAACTGGGAACGGAAACGTAAGATGTTAACTTGGTTTTAATGAATCGTGATACCACGAAGTTATTCCAGTCGCTGACTACGATCCGGAGCTCGGAATACATAAATTTGACTACATTCTCGTTTCGACCCGACTTCAAACGGCGACGGAGATAATTGATATACTTTTCCCAATCTGATGCCCCATTCCTTTCTATAAAGGTACAATGAACGTTTGATAATAGACAAGAGAATTTGCACGAAGGTGTCAACGACTAGCATCCGGGAAAAGTCACCGGAATGAAGAAAATTGAAAGGAGAAGCAACTTCTGGAATGAGAAAATATGATATGCAATTTCTCCTAGTGGGACGACAGAGAAGGGTTGAAACGTATTAAGGTCGAGCTCGGAGAAGAAGGGTGGGTCAAAAAGGTCGAAGAGTGAAGTACCTGCAGGCGTAGCGAAACAGTAGCGAAAATCGAGGTAGTAACGGAGTCAGAGGGAGCCGAAGCTCAAAGCAAATACAGTTTATAAATGGCAAGAAACGTTTTAGGTGTTTTAGTCGAGCGAAGGGTACTCTTCGAAGTGACGTGTTAAGTGTGCTGCCTCCTAGGGTTCCCCTTCAATGCCTCGCTCGCCCTTCCTTACTTTCTGGCACACTCTCGTTACAATCGTTACTTCGCGCTGCGACTGCTTGCAAACGCTCCCAGTACGACTTTCCTCCTCGAGCCGAACACTGTTTCGCCCCCTCGGTTGTGCTAAATGCTCCAGAATTTTGCAGATCCAACGGCACACTGTCCAACTCGCCGTTATACGTATATGCGATCTGAATAATTCCAACAGCGCGGGCTGCACTCTGTATAATTTGAATGTCAATCTCGCAGAGGGATGTGTCACGGAATTACGAAATTCAAAGTTTTTCTACGATTTTTATTTACGGAAAAATCCAATTTCGAATGCATTGCTCGGAGTGTAAATTCGTACGAAACTTCTGGGTCGTTATTTTTAATTTTTTTAATAGCCCGGAATTGTAAAACTCGCGATCAAAGAAATCCCGAATGTATAATCGATAGACGAGAAAGGTACGAACAATGAATCAACCTGCATCAAAGAATTTTATTGTTCGTGCAATTCGAAAGTTCATAGTTCCGAAATTTTAGTATAAATAGACAAGTTCGCGAAAAGTTGACCTTTCTAAAAATGAAAACAGCGTAAAAATGAGACGTTTGACGAGTAAAAGTGTCGAATTTCCGAGCAAGACTAATTAAAACATGATTCAGAGCTTCGACCCGACTACACCCTGCGAGATACCGCAAATGTGACATTGATTCGACCAGCTTCACCGTGTCGATTTTGCTTCGAGCACCTGCTCTTCCAGTTCCATGCAACCCAAACCGCGTTGAGCCGATTAACGATATTTTCCAATTGCCTCAATAAATATAAACAATACACAAGACAATAATTTACGAGTTGATAATAAAAATATCGGGTTTTAAACATATAAGCTCTATCGATTTTTCGGCATTGTTGGCGAAAGCTCAAACGCATAAATCGTCGCCGGCCCCGTGTGCATATAAATTTCGTGTATGATATATCCAACTTTGTTCGCGATAATGGCATATTGCGCGAGCGAGAAGAGAATTTACCTGAACCGCCGAATACGCTCGCAAGCGCGGTATCACAAGCGGCTCCCACCCGGTTGGTTTACCTGCGCAGCCTGAGGCACAGCTTGTATGTTCCCGCGATTGAGAAGGATTTTGCGTTGTACCAGTTTGTAGCAAAGGGCTGACTAATGGCCCGAACTAATCGTCCCTCCGGTATAACAACAACGGGGGAGAACGGTGCTATGGTTTAATCTCAAAGCCTCTCGCACTGTTTGGTAATGCATCACTGTGACATCGACTCGGCGAAAAACAGGACAACATGTTGTGAAACCAATCAACCATACTCCGAGTTTTAATCAACTACCAAAAAATTCTGCTAATTTTATAAGCCCGACTGGCCTCCGGCCAACCCCCTAAACTGGCAGATTCAGGGTTCACGTTTAGAAAGAAGTGACTAAAAACGTTCATTAGTTTTACTTCCCAAGAAAAGGTGTCCGTTTGGCTTTTACCTGTTGCCCTCCCACGCCTCCAGAAGCCTTTCCAAACTCCTACTTTCCTTCTCGTTTGCTCCTACCTATGTACTCAAATTTCTTTCCACTCACTGTCACTCGGCACCCTCCAGCCGTGCTCCACCCAACCAGACTCTCCTCCCTCTCGACAAAGCCACGTACACCATCAAGGCTACCACACCACGAGCACGGTTCCGGAAATGGATGGACGGCGCGTGACTGCACCGTAACCCGTTGACGGGACCACGACTGGCTCACGTTTTCCCCGACCGACTCCTAGGCGGCGAGGCTCGCGAACGGAGTCGCGGCCTGACGCGAAAAGGTCTCACCCTCGCTCACGCGGTAATGGAATGACGGGGCTCCCCCTCGCTCGACTCTCGCCTCTTTCCAACACGCGCTTTCTCCCTTTGCCATATTCGCTCAAGTGCACCGAGCATAAGCCGGTCACAGTTCCGTACATCACGCTAACTCCGAGGCAATAATCACGGAGATTTGCTTTTGGTTCGCGGAAACCAACGTCGACGCTTTACCCTGAGCAAGCAATTTCTCGACTGACCGACGACTTGCAATACCCACCCTTCTACGTCAACCATTAAAAGTTCAGGTTTAATTGCTTCGAAATTCAACTGCGCAACAACGCCTTTCCACCGAAAATACATTTCGATGCTTCTTCCGACGTTGATCGGCGAATTATCGTCCAACTCTTCCCACTATGGCTTCCGTGAAGGAAATAAGCGCAATGACAGCATTGGCAGCGCGTGTCCGGTCAATGGCGGTCGGAAATTGGAGGTGATCTCCGCTGTAACACGCTCGGTTGCACGCTCCGTGATAAATACGTCTCCGGCTGTGTTGAAAAACCGGTTTTCTCGAGCCCCCGTTATGGTTCCCTTCAGGATTACTCAGAGCATAATGCAACCCGGGGAAAAATTATATGACCCGCGACGTAATGACTGCACAACGACGGCGCGTACAGTCGCGCGAGGAAATGAAAAATTGCTAGTCGCATTTCACCCGGCGTTTTCGCATTTGTTTGTTGAAAAAGAGTGTCGGGAAGCGTGTGGCTACAGGGAAAATACGAGAGCTCTTCAGTGAAAGCACAAAGTAGTATGGCACTATATGGACGTGGATGTAGTACGGAATGGCGGAATGTTCCCTGCCGGCTGGTGTGTTCCTGCCGCGACCGCTGCGGGAACGTTGCGCGGTCGCATAAAACTGTGAACCGTGAGTTGGTAAAGACCGAAGAACTGGGAACGCGCGAGAGCCGGGCGCTCAAGCAAAGAGAGATGAGAAAGAGGGAATGAAAAACAAAAAAAATAGCTCGAATTCAGAGCACAAATCCATTTGGAACTTGGCCAGACTTGGGTTTATTGTCTGCCACGTTGCTGTTACCCCACACTCTCCGTCATTTCCACTCTCAGCGCCAGCATCATCAGTGGTACATTCCTTTTTTTTCCTCTCTCGGCATTTTCAAGATGGCCAAACGATTTCGAGCCGACCGGACTGATGGGCCCGCGTGACGTGACGCTACTTATCGCGGACGAAGGGACGTTTACAGCACATATTCGTCGACGTTTATGGTGGAGCGGAGAACGCTGCCTGTTTGGAGATTTCGTTACGATCAATTACTTTCGTCCAAACCCTACTGAGTCAACCTGCTGAAGAGTCAGCGACGATGTTATTCGCCGCTTTTATTGAATGAAACTTTGGGAATCAATTCAATGGAGAAAGATCTTTAATGGACATACATTTAATTCCAATGCGACGAAAATAAATCGCACCTCCGTCGAATTGACTCCGAATTAGACTCGAAAAGGGAACATCCGTACGGACAGAAGATCGGCTTCATTAATGTCACGATGATGAAGAGCGACACGTATAAGCTCATACATTGTGCGGACTGTCCAGATCGCCCGATATCCAACGAAAGATTATTTCTCTTGTGACTTCGTGGAGCTCGATGGCAAGCCAGAAGATACGTCGACGTATCTCGTGTTGCGCCCGGAGTTATGATGCACCTAACGTCGCAAAGAGGGTCGACCGGCTTATTAATGCGCGGCGAGGATCTAAGCCACGGGTCGAACGTTGCTGTGCTTCATATAAGAACCCAGTCGTGCGAGTCCCGAGGCTCGAAGAGACGGCTTTGAATGCACGCTCGATGTGTAGGTTTCGATTATACGCGCGCGTCGAGAGTGGAGCGATGTTGCCGGTCTCGTATTGGCGGGTCAGAATCATACGCGCGCGCGCGTTACTAACGTTAAGTTGGTACACCGCTGGTGTATGTGAATGACCGGTCAGAGCCGCCTCCTTCCACCGCTGCGCGCACTTGGTCTAGGAGACCACGAGAATCTTCATTCGTGTGTGTAACTAATGGTACGCTAGTGCCGAGCGACTACTAATGCATTCATGCGGAAATCAGTGCTTGCCGGTGACCACTAGCACATGAAACTCGATGAAAATTCGAGAGGATTCAGATCGCATTAAAATCGCAATATTCCTGTTTTGTATTCTTATACTTATAGATCATAATTTGTGGGAACACAAATTGGGCATGAGGTTAGTTGCATGGGTCAGTGGGACAATGTGTCTACTTTCGTGTTGTCGCGATGAGTAGGAGAAATCGATTTCAGATTAAATGGGATGGGAAGCTTATGGAAATGAGATCAAAGATTCGATATGAGAAAAAAGGGAGTACGGCCATTATTGCTAAATTACCCCGGAATTCACCCGAATGGTTCGAGGGAACTCTGACGTTTCAAAGGGACCAGGACCGAAAGAGGAATGGAACGAGTTGGATTAAGCCACCAATTAAATTGCGCAAAGGGAACGTTTCGATGTGATTTTTCTTTCGTGTTATCGCTTCGATATGCCATTTTAGTCCCGAGTTTCGTTACAATATTAGAATATCCATCTTGGAAGATCTTGGACCGAATTACACACAAGATTTCTCTCGAGATCCACTGCGGCGTTATTTTCGTTCCCACGCGAGAAAATTCGTTTCTGGACGAATTGAATCGAGAAACCGGTGAATCGTTTCTACCGTCCGATGCGAAGATTCTATTACGACATAATTCTCCTTCAACCACCACAATAATAGTCCTCCAAGTTGAGAGCAATCGCGCCGACAGTCCGAACCAACGACATGACAAGTTCTGAATACCAAGATCCGCCCGGTCGGAGCGGGAAAAGTCGAATGACGCGAAGAGGACAGAAGTTCGAAGAAAGGTGGATAGCACGGTTGACTAATGAGAAAATTTGCGTAACGATTTTTGGATCAGCGAAGGAAAAACGAGTGAAAACCGTCCACGGCGAAGAAGGCACGCGTTTCATTTTGTTCGTCGGCCGTCTTCGTTCCTCGAGTTTCTTCCGTCGAGCCAAGGATTGCGCGCCGCGCGGTCTGGAAGACCGCGCTTTTATCGTATTTCCGCCGCGGAAGAGAACACGCTTGGCCGCGACAAGCTTGTTGACGGCGTAATCCCCTTTGCAGCCGAAGAGCGGCCACCCGCGCCCGTAGAAACTTTTGCCCTGGGACTAATTAAGTCTGGCTCCGCAACCAAGTTTCGACGTCGACTTTCCGGCCCGTTGAGGTGGTATAACCCGGACCGCGGGATCGCTCGCGGGCCATCCGGTGCTCGATTGAAACGCGGTCGAGTTCAGGCGGCGCGCGTGGCTATCGGAGGATCGATGACCCGTCTCTCACTTTTTCATCTCGCTTTTTCCACAATTTTTAGGTTTTCCGACCCAACTCGCGCTCGTCGTTCTTACTTTTTTTTTTTTTTTCGTTCTTTTTTCTTCGGCCTTACTTTGCCCTTGTTTCTCCCGACCTTATGGCACTCTCGGCTACTTTGCGGTTTCGACGAGTTCTCGGAGGTAAGATTATTAAAACTGACACGGTTCGCGTAACCTATAAATATTTTGCCACCGTGATCACGGACCTTGCGGACTTTGCCGCTTGCGGTACAAAGTGCAAGTTCGCCGTGCACAGCGGTATTGGGTACATCGTGTAAAGTGCGGTATATCGATAACCATCTTGGCCGGCACCGCGTGTACGAGTTTTCCGACGCCGAGGCACAAATTTTCCTCGCGTTCCGCATTCGCCGACGCAATAACTTTTGCTTCGACCTTTTCCCGAGTTTTCGGTTATATATTATCAAATCAGATACGCTTGAGAAATTCTGTGTGCATATTTTTCCATCAATATGTATTCGTGTATGAATGTATTTTTGATGCGGTAGTGAAGAAAAACGGCGATACGAGATGCAGAAAAATTTTTACTCGACTTGGATGGAAAGATAAAATAATAATAACGTGAAAATGTATGCGTCGCAGCCAATGAAAATGGAAGAATATTAATAATAGAATAATCATCAAGACTGGAAGATGAACTTTTCCGGGGCCCTGAAATTGAAACGACCACGAGGACGAAAGTCGGAACAACCTAAGAGGGTTCACTGGCTCGCGTACTTCATTCAAGTTTTATTACTTCAATGCATACAAGTCAAAGTCAACGTGAGTTACCGTAACCCGATGTGTAGGCAGATGGTTAAATATTGCCTAGACTTGAAGTCGTTTCACGTTTGGAGCGGTTCCAGCTTGAATTACGCTATTTTCGAGGCGTTGCCGCGTAACGCTTTTTCTCTCAACGTTTCGGAATGTACATTCGAAACAACTTCGGGTGGGCGTATACGGAAACTTTTGTTGCGCGATACATTGTACGAGTTCGCGTACTAATATATAAAGCCGAAACCGTACGTTCTCCTTTGACACGTACGAATCCACAAATTATTCTTTCTAATTCAGTTACGCCGCGCACTATTTCCAAGTAAAGAGTAGAGTGGGAACAGGAGTACATACGTACGTATTATGAATATGCTTACCTGATCAGTTATCTCCGAGAGGTCATGCAGGCTGATGTTGTAAATTGCGTTTCTGTAACAGACAAAACGGTTAAATGTGATATGTATTTTTTCGAAACTTATTATTGCATCCGTGTCTACAAAATTATGAAGCAATCCAACATATCAGCACTTTATACATTGCGGTCAAATCAGACTCGACTTTATCGTCGGTCAGTTCCTAGAGCTGTCCAATTAGGCCTAACCTCATTTCAAGATCTTGAGACCTCAACTTGTCACGGTATTTTTTTTAACAATTCTCTGCAGCTGTGGATCATGAGACCGTCGTTCACGCATCAAAGTGGGAGATAAGATGAAGCATATTGCCAGACGAATATGCGATTTTGTAAGCAAAATCATTTCCCGTCTCATCTCGATGCGCTGAATGTGTCAGTCACGTATAAAACCACGATGGGGGCAAACGAGTGAATATCTATTTTCGAAGGAATATATATGGCTACCGAAGCCACGTAGCTCATCGATCTTCCTCAATTAGTACCGCTGAACGTAATTAGAGAGTCGGCGGCTTGGTGTACGTGTCGTGAAAACCGTGTGCATCCATTATCGGATGTTTGCGACTGGTCTATACGATCGTGGCTTCTCCCCCGCTCCTCCCGTGGCCGTTCGCAGACGTAAAATTGATTACGTTGCCGCGACAGCCGAAACCTCGTTCCTCAACCGAGGATTCCCCTTTCGATACGATTCATACGCTCGCAAGCTGAATTATACGAATTATCCAATTATTCACGACTTATTCTTATTCCACGTTGGATTTACCTCGTGAACGACTTTCTGTCGTATCCAATTTTATTTATTTTATACGATTTGCCATTCGTTATTTTTTTTACGTATATATTTATCAAGTAATCGTGACAAGTTGATGTTTATGAAGGCACGACGGGAACAATTGAGTTCGGCGACAATTTGATCATTTTGACTGTAATTGCGGTAAAAATAGCAGAGATGTGAATCCCAATTATGAGTTGAACGAATTATAATATTTTACGACTGAATCGAATAAAGAAGAACGATTAACGAATGCTTAAAATTTTTTTGATCAGCATAACGCTGCATCTTATCATTAATTCACATAGCGTTAAGTTTTAATTAACTAAGCAAACTACGTGGTAATGTCGAAGATTAATTACTCCATCGTTAGGCATTTTACTCGCCGTCAGAATGAGCAAAGTTTTGGTTAATTATACGCGACAACGAATACCTCCACGGGTTTCAGACCCTTCATGTAAGACCTAGTCAACACTGGGTGAAGCACCCGCTCTCTCAACTAACATCAGAACCCACGATTACTTTGCAAAATTTATCTACCGAATCTGTACGACTATGCGAATAAGGAATAATGAAACGATCGATAATTTAATTCAGAATATAATTACCTCGCTCCGATCAGTATGAACGTGGTAGTGCGTTCCAGGAGCTTGAAGTGTTCCACGTGACTGTCGTTACCCACGAAGCGTTGCCCAACCACATCGCCTGAAACAAGAACGAAGATAAAGAATAAAATTAACCGTAAGAATTTGTTCAAACTAGTATCGTGGCGCTATATTGCAACACATGTACATGTAACTCAACTCCCCGAGCAGTCCCCTGACGTAACATTACGTTATCTTATCTTAGTGTATTACATTACCGTTTTATTGAAGAAAATTCAATTCAATTTAAGAAAGCTCTTGAAGATTTAGCGTTCGTTCTTGTGTAAGAGTGTGCGTTAGCGTGTCATGGGTCGGTCGATAAGGTAGGTAAATGTACTTGTCTCTCTATTACTATCTCGCCTTATCTCCTCGTGTCGAGTATGTTTATTACGGACGCAAAGGGTAAGACAACTGCAGCAGAAGTTTCTTCGTACACGAAATCAGTAGTTGTACTATCATAGATGATTGTATTAAAGTGATACGACTGTAATGAAAAAGACCGAGATAAATATCAAACGCAGTGACAAGCCAGACGTAGGCAAAGAAACTAAAAAAGCTTCGGGGGAAACAAACGTCGCTGGTACTCTTTTGCCAGAGAACGCGCGGACGAAATAAAATGAAACCATTGAAAAAACTCCAGCCAAGCGCAGTGACGACGTGCTGTCGGAGCTGAAAATATAAAGGAGATGCAGCTACGACGACACCGTACGGAAGGTGCGCGATTTACGGGGGCGAAGAAGGAGGAAGGATAAACTTGTGAAATTAAAAAAAGACTCCGACCTCGTGACGCATAATTCTGTGCGACGTACAGGCGACGTTTTTCTTTCTCCTTACTTCCACTATCTTTATTTTACGTTTTTCTTCTTGCTGAGACTGGAACGACGGCAGCCAGTTAGTAGCGCATAATTAACTGTCTCTCAGTGCGGGATTTGAATTATTTCCGTGAATTTTCATTAAGACAGG
This sequence comes from Sussaba pulchella, assembly GCA_963971145.1. Taxonomy (NCBI): domain Eukaryota; kingdom Metazoa; phylum Arthropoda; class Insecta; order Hymenoptera; family Ichneumonidae; genus Sussaba; species Sussaba pulchella. The sequence continues at coordinate 7,535,230 of OZ020173.1, read as the reverse complement.
AAGTCGTAAGAAATGTTCGGAGAGATGGAAAGGAGACACGTAATGAAAAAGATGAGAACAGTGAAAGAACAAAAACGAGAGTGTATGAGAGAAGAAAAGATAAAAATATAGACGAAAGGTCATAACTGGGCGGAGTCTCGGTATCCCCCCCCCCCCCCCCCAGCCGCCCCCAGAAAATAAAATAAAAACTCCCTTAATCTCTTCAATTATCCCACAGTGACATTTTGCTGGACTCGCACTTCGAACTTTCATTTCCAAGCTGCCGCGTACGGGAATCCAGCGTGTTTCGCGGGAAACGATGAAAAATAAAATGAAAGAACGAGCAAGAAGACACCCCATCGGGAAGGGCTGGACCGGGAGGAAGAAATTATTACCCCTGTCGGTTCGGGGGAATTTATGTCGGTCACGCGACTAAACGAAAAATTGGGAGAGGGTTGGAAAACTGCGGCTAGGGGAAAACGTATAGTTCGCAGAGAGGAGGATGAGGAATGACGGGAAGATGCAGAGATGGGGGCAGCAGGGTTGCTCGAGCTCCGGGCTATCGGTTTCAATTATCCCCCGTGGCACTTTGCTGGCCACGCCACTCTCGATTCAAGACCCATTGGGTCGATCGATCCCATCTCGCACGAAAGACTTTCGATGGGGATGTACTTACGAACTTTCATCTGCACATGAACAAACGCGATTCATATTTGTGAGTCACCCCAATATCGTTTCGATTCGATTGCATGGAACATGAATTATTCAATATCAATAAATTCGTCAAATATTGCTCGAACGTTAAGTGACCATGATTCATTTCATCAATTCAATCATAAGATAAGACGACGAGGCAACTACTTCACCGCAATTCCACAAAGCCCACTACGAATCCGACCTTTCATTCCCAAATCAAATTCATTCGCACACGCAGACGTACTTGTCATTAGAAATGCCGTTTCCCAGATATATAGCATTGCATTAGACGAGAAAGCAGTGAAAGGCGAAAGAGCAGTCACAGAAAGGACCAAGAGGATCCGTTAACAGGAGAAGCTGCCACAGCAGCATCAGCAATCCGGGCGAGAGAAACTCTCGGGCGAGAGACGAAGGGAGCCGTGACAGAGACGTCGATATGGATTCGGTGGCTAGGCAGACGCTGGGCCACATAGCGTTGCGCGCGGTAGTGGTCTTTCCGTGCAAGGGAAGCCCCTTAGGCCCCCTCGTTATCAGTGCTAAATGGGTTACGTGCTCGAGCGTCAGTGCGGGGTAGGGCGTTGGGGGACAACACACCAAGCCCAACGATCCTTCCCTTCTGCTCTGCCCCGCTTACGACGCTCTAAAGTTTCGCTTCTTTGCGTTTTCTTATCTTCCGGCGGGTTCTCTCCGCTACCGGTGTGCCACTATGCGAGCCTCTAAGCTTTGCCTCTTTTTCTCACTCTTTCTTCGCCATGCCTTTTCGCCCTTTTATTACCTATCTGCCTCTCGTACCTCCTCCTCCTCACTCTCTCGTCGTGCCTTTATCCTCTCTTTTCATCTTCGTTTCTCGGTCGCGTTTTCTTGCTCCGCTCTTCTCCCGCGGCCTTCCGCTTGCTCCGACGTCTCTCCTTTCTCGTGGCTCGGGCTTGCTTCGACGAAGTACACAGCACCGCCATCCGCCTTTTATCGGCTCCGTGCATTGTGGCCCGAGCTCCTTCAACGGCGCGTATCCTCGCACACACGCTCAATGGACCGCACAGCGAGCTGTGTAGGACGAAGAGTGAAGATGCTGGCTGTTACGAAGCAACGGTGGAACCGCAATAACGCTCGTCACGGCTTCCACCGGTGTGTCGGTTACTCAATGAGCGACGAAGATGCGACGGCGACACCGCGAGAAATTGCGGGAGAGCTGATGCGACTTGAAACCCTCCCCCTTTGGCGTCTCTTATCGCGCCTCCGTACCCGGAGTAAACTGCAAAGTGTGTTTTGTCGTGGAGCACGGCTATCTGGGTTTCATTGGAATGATTTACATTTTTTTTGTTGACAACTGAGCGTATTTTGCGTCGCGTTAAGATGATGTGTTGTTGTTCGGTGGATAGCGCGAAGCGTTTTTTTCGGCCATTATTCATTTCTCGGCCAAACGACCAGAACGAGTGACTGTGGTTTGAAATTTTGTAGTCAACCGTTTTCGTTTTACAACCGAGAGATCAACGATGACGGAGAACAACAATTTCGGAGCATTCGTCTATCTCACTCGCACTTGCAGCAATCTGTGGTAGAGACGGACAAAGTGTAGCACATCATCTCAAATAGCATTGCCGCCGATTAGTTGTCTTCCCTTGTATTGCGAATTCGAACTATCTTATCATCTTATCGGTGACCCCGGATAATTACTATTCGTGAGAAATGAAAGTCAATCGTAAATTCTGAATTATCTCGGAGGTCGAATCTCGATATGCGAAACAAAAAGGTAACAGTAGATTTTATTATCGATATCGCAAACGAAGAGTCGAGCTGCGCAGGGGTTGGTAGAAAGTGTCGGCCGAATACACGAAACATTGGGCAAAAGGCAATGGACGGAGATTAAGATTTCACGATGGTGAATGGGTCTGCGACTGTGTATATATGATTATTACGGAGGATATGTATATAGTTATTATATTTGCACGTAGACGTGGATATGGAGAAGGAAATAAGAGCCAAGCCCGGCTCGGAGAGCGTGAATCATCGAGTCACGCGAGTGCGAGCTGGGAACTCGAACAGCCCCATCGCCGGAAGGATCATCGTCCTCGTGGTTGCCGGTCGTCCCGACGTTGCTGATACCAGTGTTCGCCGTGGTACCGCGCTGTGCCACTCGGCTTTACTCCTGGCCTCGCCTGCCGCTACACGCTTCGACTCACAGTTCTCGACCTCGCCTTAATCTCCACTCCCTCCCCCTCGCCCTTACCTTTTATTCTACTCTCCTCTCATCCTCACTCGACCCTAAACTCTCGGGGCGCGTGACCTAACTCAACGTTATGATTAGCCGGCATCCTCCGTACGAAGGACTCGATTGCGACGTCCATTTTCATCCATGGAAACGAGACTACAGCGCGGAATTGGAAATTGTAGAAATTAAACCTTCATTTTCATTCTCATTTTTTTTTTTCAAGTTCTTTCAAACGAATTTTTTTAGATTTTTTCGTGCAATGGTCCGATCAACAAAAACAAAAGTTCATGTCGGTGAACGCGAAACGTTTGCGAATACAATATCGCGTTCTCTTACGCAGCGGCTTATCGGAGTTTTCCAAGAGTCACAGTTTGATCGATACAGCGGGCGCGCGATGTGTATGCGAGAAACGCGTTGGCCCGTGTGCCAGAAATAACTCGAGAGTTCGATGCGATTTATCAAAACCCGAACAGCTGGTGCACGATAACGATGGCAACGACGGGGCAGCCCTCATTAAATATCGCCGAGGGTGTTTTCCTTTCGCATAATTCGACCATTTTGCTTTCGAGAGATCCATTCTCGTGTAAAATTGTTGAAAATGAAATTTCGAATGAAAATAAATTTTCAATGTCTTCATCGATAAATTTTTTGCAGTACGCTTAGCAACAGTATCAACAAAAACGTTTGTAAACCATACAATGTCTATTTCTGGGGTTCGCACGGGGATAAAGATTTAAATGACATGCGAATAAAAATCCTAAATCCAATAATTGATCCCATTGCGTTTCCATTATTTCATTAATTTTTTTCCATCCCTACACAATGTTTCGCATCATCAAATTCTCGTAATATTTTAACAATTAATAAAACCGAAGTTTGCCCGAGTCAGCACCGCTGCGCCTTGTCTCCTGTCGTCTATGCTTGGTTGGTGCAAATGTGATAATCCGCATTATACAGGCATCAGAATCATCGCAACACAGATTCCTCGTCAATCAAACACGATACTAAACTGTCCGGCAAACTCGGCTACCGTGGCAACGATGCAACTTGGTACGACACGAGCAGCAGTGGCAGTACCATCAGCGGGACTCGTGGCGTACTCAGCAGCACGTGTAGCCTTCTCATCGCGTGTGACTATGACGCACCGAGCTTACTCGTGAAATCGATCTTCCCGGACTATAGGCATGAACTAGCGAACAATCGAGGGGAATTTCTCATGACGTGTGATTGTATGCCACGATTGAAAAGAGAAAATTATATTGAAATCGCTGTATTTACTAATAATGGTTTTTAGATATGGTTTAGGATTTACTTGACCAACAATCTCGTGACTTTGGCGGCTAGATTCTTGAACTAATTCTGTACTGTTTATTTTTAGAACAAAGATTTTTTATCAATTATTTTCTTTTATTTGATTACTGTTCTATTCTCAATTTCTTTATGTATCCTTTGAAATGTGGTTACACTTTAAGAACTCACAGTCCCTCTTCGCTTTTGATGTTCGGTCAATGAAATCCACTTCTCATTACCCACCGGTCGGTAAATTACAATTATCACTCACCCGTCAAGTACCCCGGTAAGAGTTTACGCGTTCTCGGAAAATGAGGTGCCGTCCAACATTTACAAACGAGCGATTCATCAAACTAATGGCCCTGGCAGCCGTTGACCCAGGCCGCGCCAGGTGATAGTTTCAAGATAATTAAATTCTATAAAATATCCGATCCAAACGAAAAAAAAAAAACCCCCACCCTATCTCAGAGTACACCAGCAATACCGTTGCATCGAACAAAGCGACAAACCGTGCGAGTTCCATGAAAAATCGTTGTATTCCCAACGAAACGCGAAATGGCTGAAAGAGTAGCCGTGTTACCGCTGGTCACTATCACGGGATCAAAGGGATTCGAGGGCGCCGCGTAGGGGAGAAAGGCGAGGGAGGGTGCGAGGGAGGTAACGAAGGTTCCGGTTGCGCGAGGTTGTTGAGGTCAGGATTCAGGACATCGAGCACTCGATCGAGTGGCGAAGATTTGCTGATGCTGGTTGCAAACGGAAATGCGAAACAGCGAGGAAAGGGAAAAGCTGCAGTAGCTGCAGGGGTTAGAATGGGAGAGAAGGATTGGACAAATGCGGGAAACGGACATGAGTGCTGGAGAGAGCGAGAGAGAGCTGCAGAGAGACAAAGAGAGAGAGAGAGAGAGAGAGAAAGGAGATGGATATTGCATGGACAGAGAGTACGCGATGAAGATAGAGGCTGCAGCATCCCTCCCATCCCTCTCGCGATTCTCTCGCACACATCCGAACGTGCAAACACGTGTGATGCCAGAAGAGACGATCAGCGGTTCGACCGGTGTACACGATTCCGAAGGACCAAGGGGCAACTGCGGAACAGTGAAAGAGATATACGTATAGTGCGGCACGGTGATAGTCAGCGGCATGGAAAAGGAAAGTTCCATCGGAGTGTACAGGACAATCGTGCTACTGCGAATTGCCTTGTTTTTCCCCCCCTCGGTTCGGCGTATACGGTAAACACGATAGCGGAGTTAGGGGACGGTGACACAACTTTGTACACGTTGTCAGCCTCACTCTGTTACGAAATGGTGAGAGCGACGAAGGAGGGGAAATGTACAGCGAATGAGAAAGCGGTGCGGTGAACAGGCATGCACATACAATACACCGTTTCGCGTGTGTTTGTGGAGGGGCAGAAGAGGGTGGCAGCAGGGAGATGGATACAGCGATACGGATTATGCTTGATAAGCACGTCTTGCTATGGATCTTATCGGTATTTACTTTTTCTCCTCTTCACATTTTGTAAAATTTGTTTTTGACCGTAGTGAATATTTGTTATACCAGAGATTCGTATCAATTTGCGAAAAATACATTATTCCCGACAATTTTGTCTTCATGCTGACTGAGTATTGTTGGATTTAAAAAAAAATTGAACGTTATAATAGACTAATAAATATTCCATTTTATATAGCATGGAAAGAAAGAAAGAAAAAGAATACAACTTTCGTAATTAAAGACAGTATAATGTACCCGTACAGGTATATATAGCTCAACGTTTGCAATATCATAGTACACCGAAGGTAGAAAGAAAGTTCTGCGGGTCTGCGTCCATCCGTTAATTTCCACCCGTTTCTGGGGTTCCCGCAGGTCGCTCCTTTTGTCTCCTAATATCTCCTCGCATGCCACACGTTTGTTTGTTCATTTTTGTTCCTATTTTCCACCGGTGATTCCAGCGGGGACCGAACCCGGAATTTGCAGAGCGAAGATAAAGGATGGCAGAGAAGTTTCGGCTGCGCAATATAGTCTTACTCCGGAGACCGGAGGTTGAATGAACGGAAAGAACGAGGAGATGAAGGGGGGGGGGGAGGAAAAAACGGTCGAGCGGGAAAAGGTTGAAACGTCTCGGTAAATTGAATTCTTTCGAGTTTCTCTGCCTGGTTTATTTCGGGATAGAAGGAAGGTGTGGACTTCTGGGGGTAAGCGGACGTGCACGGCGGAAAGTATCCTCCCAGCACTTTTTCGCTTTCAACCTGTTCCGAGCCACGTATGGCATTCGAAACATGAAGCGAAGAGAGACAGAGGGAGAGAGAAAGAGTGCGAGTGGAAGAAAAGGTGCATTGATACCAATGTCGTCTTCTACGAAGAAAGGACGAAAAAAGAACTCATGGAATCCAATGTCCAAAATTGTCCAAGCTGTTCCACAGTTTAATGACATATCCAATTGTAATTACAGAAAGATACGAATGTTAATAGAGCGACATGGAAATTGGATAATATGGGAGCGTTTATTGAATCTGCCAATTTAAGTTGGACGTCATTGCCAATCTCATTGAGTGTTCAGCCGAAGATGGAGAAAATGGATTTACTTTGTACCCAAATTATATAATTTCTAGGTGTTAATTTTGCGCTTAATTCATTGCTTCAGTACTCTCGAACTATACATCCCTAATATATATCTAATATTAAAATATCCCCGAAACACGCTGAATATTATTTTGCCGCTCCAACACCCTCCAACCGGAAATCTCATCCTCACCTCGAAGAAATTGGAGGTTCGAACGAACTTTCCGAGTTCAAGTCATTTGGCATAAGCTAACTCGCGCAAGGTGCATGCGACGGGAAATAAAGTAAACCGTATTCGAATTGAATTTTGCCGGAGTGAAATTGGTTCCCCGGAGGTAGAGACTTCTTCGAAACGACTATTCGTTTGTTGGTGCCACTCCATCGCGCTCGCGTATCGAAAGTATATTTTGCTCGGTCGGTCAAGAATCAAATTAAATTTCATACACCAACGTATCTGCACTGCATCCTAGCTTGTAACATTTTTTAAGTGTACGAAACGAATTGTCCGCTTCTGTCGGTTTGCTCCAGTATGTTTCCGCACCGGATATCCGGTTTGTGATCAGAATTTGATTGGGAGCAATGAATTAACATAGATAAAGGAACCGATCGAACGATTCTGGTTTACGCTGCTCTACTTGAATCAATTCAATCGGTTTGTAAGCAATTCGACGAAAATTACCATTCCTCTTTCTTTCTGAACCTTACCCGATATATTTTCCTTATTCGCGTACCAATATTTTTCCACATCGTAAAACTTCTTCCTGACGTATCTCAGAGTGCAGTAGTGTGTACATCGTATATCGTGTACCGCATAAAGATATCTTACGGAAGCTTTACGTAAATATAGGTAAGGATAGTTTATTATTGATACTCGGGAGTATGGCCTCCCAGGAAATCGCGACACGATATATTTCATGTATTTTACGTATCTTATACGTGCCAACGTACGAAGACGAAAGTATCGAATCAAGTTACTCCTTCTTTTTCCATCGACCGTGCTTCCTTCCTTTTGTCTTATGGAAAAATTTTACTCGCTGATTCTGTTTTATCGAAATTTCATCAGCTTTGCGGTTGATTCACGAGATTGAAAGGAAGTCAGGTTTGCAAGATACGCAGCTGAAGTTTTCACGAAGATCTATTTATCTCTTGTTTTTCTATCAGGGAACTCAATGAGCTGGAAAGCTTTGGGCTAAGTTTGTAGCAGTGATTTTTTCAAAGCGAGACAGGATACATTTTTTTCCCTTGCCTTGACTCGACGATTTTAGAAAAATTGATGGGCTTGCTTCGATCATCGAGAGAAAATCTTGCTTCAGGTTAGGGTTTATCTCGTCTCAAATTACATTCGATCTAATTGAATTTAATTTATTACGTCAACCGAATTCCGGCTCATTCAAGCTCAGAATTTGAGGGCAAATGAATTGTCGATGAAGTCGATTTCCGTTCGAGATCAGGAGAAATAATAGTCGACAATTACGATTTCCGCTTATTAAAATTTCAAAACTGAATTGTTGATAAACTTTTTTTAAGGATTATTATTTGCTTAAGAAAAGGATTAACCAGGACAAAAATTTCGAAGGCTCTTCGGTTCGAAGCGTTTGATATCAAATAACACAAAAAGGGATCGTTAAAAGCTAAAAGATACCTATAATAACAAAATTAAAAAAAAAGCGCAAAAGAAAAAAAACTCTCGGTACGATAATAGATACCAACAATATAGCACAAAAACGGAAGATCTGGAGCAGCTGTCATTTCCAGGATAGATTGCATACCCAGAATAGCTTCCAAAGGACGCGAAACACCATCGAAGAAAGCTCACCAAGGATCAAGGTATATAAAAGATCGTCGATAGAATGCCAATGTATTGAAATCGTCAGCATGAGACTTATCATAAGAATTGAACCTACCGAGGAGCAACAGCTTTCATCCCTTCTTCTTCGAAAACCATTATACCCCCGGCAAGACGACGCCATTGTGGCCTTCGCGTCCACGAAAAATGATTTTAAAGCTAAAGTTTACAGGGCGCGACGCACTTCGCTCGTCGTCGCCGTAGTCAGAGAGGAAAAACCGTGAGGACGAGGGAAATTGATAGGACGACGGAAAAAAAAAAAGATAGTAGCGGGAGATCCGGGCCATTTGCCGGTCGGACGAGGGGCGGGAGGAGAAGAGTGATGGTGGCTTCGTGCGAGTGAGGCTTGGCGAAGCAACCCTTCTCTACCGGCACGCTTCGACAACTGAATTAATTTGGAGCGTGAGTCACCGCTCAGCCCGTGACAAAGTCAAAGGGCGCCGGAGAGCTCCGTATCTCACTCAGATTGTGTCCATTGTCGTGCTCTGTCGCTTTTACGCTGGGTTATAACATGCCGGAGGCCCGTGAGCCCGTGAAGCTATGAAAATAATATGGCACCTACGTTGAGATTAAAATGCCACAACTAACTGAAAGTGAATTAAAATAAGAGCGTGGGAGTGCGTACAAAGGTAGCCAGGACCCTGTGTGATCCGGAGGATTCCACCCCACCGCCTCCCCCTCCTGTTGTCTATTGTTTCGAGCTTCTCTCGCTCTTAGCGTTCTTTCGCAGTCTTCGGACGACGAAAGCAGGTATTACACCGTTCATACTCGTGGGAGCCGAGCAAAAGGAAGAAGGACGAGTTTCGCACGCAAACTCGTGTGTTCCGGATCTTCCACGTCTATGCGCAGCGAGAAGGAGGAGGAGAGAAGGTAGTGATGAGGTAAGACAATGCACGAGAAGGGAGAAGGGGAAAGGAAGCGGAGAGAACGAAAGGTGGAGAATGGGCAGGGCAATGGGATGGAGGGAGCACATTTTGTGATGGTAGTGAGTGGGTTTAATGGTTCAGGGAATTTTAAGATTTTCATTATCATATTGTGGTTCAGACCGGGTATTATCATTTTTGTAAAGCGGTAATGTATTATTCAATAATTTATACTGAGCAGAACATATTTTTATTGTTGAAACAGTTTGTAAAGTGTTTTCACAAGAGTGTTATGATTTTTATACAAAAAATTGATTTATATTTTTCCTTTCAATACTGAAAGGTGAAGAATTATAGAATTACCAGCAATGAAAATTCCAATAAATTCGATCTCTGAACGAATTCTTTTTTCTCATCATGGAAAAATGCTTTCTTGGTGACAAAACCAACAATGGCACTTCCCCTCACGGAATCCTTTCTTTCACCGACAATGACTATATAAATCAGAATAATTATGTGTTGTTTTCTGAGCGCTATCCTCGGGGATCGAGCATAATAATATCGTTGCCTGCAGGATCGTGACGCGGAGCCATTATAATATTGCACCGGTGCGTAGCGTTGCTCCTCATTGCAACCGCGGAATTGAATGGACGTTTCTTTACATGTCACATACTGTTTTCCGTGTATTCACGTTTAGATTATCGTCGACACAAAGCCGATGAAAATCCGGCCCTCCGATGGTAACCCTTCTCTCTACATAACATCGATGTCAGTAGATACACTCCATTCTCGCGGGATTACGTAATTTTAATTGGAAACAAACGAACTATTATAACGAACGCATAATGGAAAGTTATTGCTCAAACGAATACACGAATGTGAACACCAATGAACGATGGGTTAATGCAAAATTATCCTTCTGATTTGTGTACCAAAATTTGTACAGCTGCCTATGCCACTTGTAAACTTTGTAGCAGGGCACATTTTGCGTACGTAAATTCGTGGAGTCGTGTTGAACGAGCAAAGTTCATTTGTTAAACAGAATAATTGGAAATTTACTGATAATAATCGTATGGAATTTTTATTTCTTTGTCAAATGAACGAATAGAAAGGTCAAAAACCCTGAAATGAAATTGAGGTGCGATGGAATAATTTTATTAGAAATTAGTGCAAAATTAATAAATTCAGGGGTTGCTGGGATGGATATTTTTATTTTTCCAGAAATTAAGGAAAGACGACATCGTCAAAAGTATTTTTTTACGTAGCTGGTTTCGTGAATGATTAATTTTGATACAATATTTAATAAGTGCAACGGCAAGTAGATGTGGAGTTTTTGTTGAGGAATTATTTCATAAAAATTAAATTCAGAGAATTCTATGAAAGATATTTTCTTTTCCTGTATTTGAAAGGGCAGGTAGAAAAGAAAAATAAATTTGTCAGAGCTGCATTCTCAAAAAGACCGTAAATAATTAAATAACAATCAGCAAATGTCCATCGCAACCGTTTTCCATACGTTTACGAGACCGAATGGACGGCGTACGAATTAAAAAAAAAAATCTCCAGCTTTTCTTTTCTCATTCTCATTATCCGTCAGCGTTTAATTTTATTTTATTTTCTTTATTTTTGTGACACGTAGGTCCGTACGCGAGAAATTCTGCAGTCGCGAGGGAAAAAAACTCGTGGAATTACGGCCTCGCGATGATCGAGAATGGTTGGAAAGGGCGCGAAAACTTCTGGCGTTGACACGTAGCTAGTCGGATGTCAGGTTCGCGCGTGTGGGTTGTGCGAAGATGAGAGATGGGGGAGAGTGCTTCTGTTTCAGAAATTCACAGAAAATACGAGATACGAACAGAAATAATTGCGAAAAAAATAAAAATACCTCAAACAAAACGGGACGTAGAAGAGTATAAATGTTGATTGATTATTCATTCACTGCAGCTTAATTGTAGTTCGAAATAGCTAATTCGTTATTTGTATCCGAGTTTAACATCGGTAACGTTAATTGATGGTGACGGATTGGAGGGACAAAATAGTAGCAGTGAATTATCGAAATGTAATTAACCGAACCGAAATCGAAATTTTCGTGTATTTCAGCGAGCTTTGTTTCGGGAATGGCGATTTGTCCAATGATAATGTATCGGAGATACTCATATTCCTAAATTATCATGGATTATAATCGCTGTTATATATTTAAATCCATTGTGAAACAATGGATCCAATTTATCCAAAATATTCATTATTATTTCGGAAATGTGCAAATTTTAATTCTTTCATGATAATTAATCATAGTTACTTATTTGAAAAATTTTATTGAACGAATGTTCATTTCTACTTTGTTTCGTATAATTTATTGGTCATCTGGAGTAGCTCAAAATAATAATATAAAGAATTAAAAATAATAATAATAATAATAATGAATCATGATCACCACGAAAAAATAAAAAAAATATCGAGCTGACCCAACTACAGATCCAAGCCCTCAAAATTGGAGAATGACACGAAGAAAATATCATATCCCTTCATTTTTATATTCTTCAACTGTGTAATAATTTGCTGTACGGAAAGAGAAGTTAAACTCCAGAGAAAATTTAGAACATAATAATTTTTTCATCCGAGTAAAAAGCTGGCAACGATTTTGTGCGCTTCAAAGTTCTCACGACTGCTATTTTTCTCTATATTAGTTTTTCTCGTTTCATATCTCACCATGAGCCGGACCTCTCCACACCACCGCCATTCTTTCGTTCTCCATTCGCTTTGCAGACCTCGCTCGAACAAAAATGTGCAATAAGCATATTACCACGGAACAGGAAAGTTTACAAAAAATCCAACGGAGCAAAGAACTAAATGAAAATATGAAGAGTTTCCCTCGAGGCTTCCGGCGATCTCGAGAACGTTAAAAACACATTTCCGCGATCAGGAACGTTATTAATTCGTAATAACGTGGTGACATACCTTTTAGAAAAAAATTCCAAACATTCTCTATGCTCGTCATCGTCCTCAAACACGTTGGAAAATTCGTTCCGGACTTTGTTACCAGAAAAACATCGAGAATTTGTCACAAATTTTGTATCGAAGCTTTTAAAAACTTTACTCGAGTCGTTCGACTTGAACAACATGCTGCAGATTCTTTCTCGATATCCTACAGACTCTATTCTACATAGTCGAATGGACACAAAGAGAACAAACTAACGTTATTGAATCTTTTCCTTTCCACGTTCCGCCGAAAATCTGCTAACTTCCAATGAAGTCCGTCCATAGCCGTTTGGTCTTCTTACGGCCATCCTCCACACGTCCACGGCTCAATTTTATATACGTCCCTCAGCCACACCCAAACCCCATACATTTCCGTACATTCGTACCAACATTCTCATCGTCGAGCTACGTATTTCAAGCACCGATACGCGACAACCGTAACCGCGTACACGAAACCACCTCGTCTTCTTGGATAAATAGCTTCGTCCAAGTACGAAGATACGTTGCGTACGTCTGGCCGTATAGCCATGACTTCCTACCCCATACATCGGTCGTGGAATCAAGCCTGCTCCCGAAACTCACGATTCCGGGGGATGCTAGTCCGAAGTTGGCTGCATGCCAGATAAACTAAAAGCAACCCCTCCGACCCTCCCGCGGTCTCTCGGACACATGGCGTTGTGATGCCCCGGCGTCGATAGACTCGGGGCACGGCTCGGGCTGTTTTGGCTCTTGCTTCGTGAATGCCCGACGAAAATCCACATGAGATACACTCGAAAAGGGATGAGAGAAGAACGCACGCACGCACACGCGTATGCGCACACACAGATACGCGTCTATGATGTAGAAACGACGCGCGGAAACTCGCCAGCAAGGATGGAATATGTAAATCGGGCTTTACGATCCAACGTTGAATATACACAAATTGCAGGATGCGGATGCCATAGGCGACCCGATATAAAAAAATCCGTGCGGATATGTTGTTTTGGTATACGAGATTCGTATGTCGCAGTATGGAATGTTCGATGTCGTGAAATTATATTGCTTCGGGATGCTCGAAATTTGATCGTGAAAAAATATCGAGTACATATTGATGTGGCGCACATGTCAGGTGTACGGCTAGTGATTTTCCAATGAGTTTTGTCATTGTTTATCGTCATGAAATAAATAATTGTGTTTCCAGCGTATTTGCTTGAAGCTTGGAGCGTGCCTGAATCGATTCGATGAAAATCTGATAATCAATCAATCAAACGCTAATCGCGAAATTGCGACGCTAATCTCACAAGTACATCAATTTATCGAATTTATTTCAATTCGGACGCTTCTTAGTCTTCAATCACGTCATGTACGGATTACAAAAGTCCGAGTACGTTACTGTAACGTTAAATCGACATACAACGATGCAACACTACTTGAATATAAAAATGTATGCATCATGTATTGCCTTCTTGCTGTATACACGGTGGACATTTCAAAAATAATATCGTAACAATAAATTTAACTTTCATATTGAGTTTTATGTTATTGCGCGTTGCAATAAATAAATAAATAAATAAATAAAAATGGTACTACGAGACTGACGCATCAGTCGCGGTAGCAGCTGCGACAGCAGCCACCCCTTTTGCTTATTGAGTGGTTTTTTTCTTATACGTCGGGAAACGTGCCGACATCACGTCACGAACGTCGCTGCTATCGGAGCGTCCTCGAGAGTCTGCTCGGATTCTCAACCGAACGTCACTTTTTTCCTGCGATGGCGAGAAATTTGTTGGTTATCAGTCTCCGCCCAGTCTCGCGAGTTTCGTTCTCCAATATTCCATGAGACAACCGTTTTTTCAGATAAGATTATAATAGATTGTGTCGTGTTGTGTCGGTGAGGTACAGATATATTCATACGTTAACTGTACTCCATCACTCGAACGAAAAGGAAGGAGGAAAAGGAAAAAATAAAAACCAAAAGGAAGAAGTAAAACGTCCAAGATATGTGTTATCATGCTTTGAAATCAATTTTCCAAAACTTGTCCTTGGGGGCCCTGTCTAGCATATAATGAAATTTACTTTTCGCAATCGATCTATATATATGGAGTACAGGATCCGTGGGTTTGTTTTTTATACAAATCTAGTTTTATTCCGAGCTCGATGGAATTTTGTACATTTGACGTTCGAAATAAAGGAATAATTACGTCAATATCTGATTACGAAGAGACTACCCCTATCTTCATTAATGAACCCTCTTGACTCTGCGTAGAGGCTGGGCAGCACCGAGTTCTACGGCTAGGACTCTATAGAAAAAAGTTACTTCGACAGTTACGTTCTACAGTAGCGAAGACTTTTCACGAGAAAACTTGAGGGGTTTTATGGCAATTTTCTATTTATTACAGTTTAATTGTCAACAATTTCGCGGACGTAAAAGACATTTATCGAAATTCGATAACCTATTTTAACTTCCAATTGTAAGTTATGGTTCCGATGATGCCGGCCTATAAAATAATAATCACCTCTCGTCTAGTCATAATAGTTTTTATAGACGTATAAACCCGGTCGTTTGGGCGAACGAATTACGGGTTCTATTATAAGGATGAAGGATTTTACAAATTCGGCGGTAAGTATTTTCGTCGTAAAAGCCAATTGTTTTATAGATCGCCAGGGCGTTCGAAGGAATTCGATCGTTGTTCCTTGTCTGGTACTATGTACAATGCAGTTGCCAATGTTCACCACATCCGATCTGTCTGAGTTCCAACCTTACCCGTCCATATCGCTTCTCGTCGCGGAACACCCTCATTACGCACAGTTGAGCGAATAGCAGGAAACGAAACGTTATAGACCTAGATATCGAATTATTAATCGTGGTTCGGAATCAGAGATATTTGATGACAGCGGTTAATTCTTTTCTCCTCTTGTACTGTGTCTGCCTGTTTGTCTGTCTGTGTACAGTACCAGAATAATAACCCAATAACAACTCAATAACCAAATAATAACCCAAAATAATTAAATTAAAAATAGCGAAAAAAATCCAAGAACGTTTATCCAATGACACTGCATCAAATTTAACAAAATTCACGAGAAACTATAACATACGAATGAATACATTGCACCGCAGAGTGTATGAAATTTCAGTGAGGTCGTATTATTTTCGCCGGAAAAGTTGGCTTTAAACCGCGGCAGTCGGCACAGGATAGCTGCGGCCAAGTGGAAGAGCCGGATATTCTGCAACCCGGTGGTAGTCAGGTTTGCTTTGTACATGTTTCGTACGCGTTCGTTACTTGTCCTTTATCCTTGCGTTCTCGCTCGAGCCAGCCGAGAGGATAGTCCGGATGAAGGCAAGTTCAACGTACGTTGGAAAAGCGAAGGAGGAATGAATGTGGGCTGGCTGATGGTCCGCTTATACCGCGGTATCGACCTTATCCCCGTACCCGGTTCATGGAAAATGGAAAGAGCGAGAAAGTGTAAGGACGAGCGCGAAGCGCCGGGAAAAGAAAAAGAGGGATGAAACCCGAAGGACAGGGCAGCGAATCTGCCGGGCGAAGGTAACGCGAGGGAGATGGTAGACGCGGTTCGTTTGGCAGCGACGAGGGGAAATGAATAGCCACATTGAGGCGGGCCACGGTGTTGCGAGCGGATCTCCGTGAGGTAAAGTGCGCTCGGTGCGGTACCCTGGATGAAGGAAACAAAACGGGCGGAGGATAAACCGAGAGGGATAGGGAAAGAGGATTGCGAAGGTAGAGAGCGGCGCGAGAAGGCTGAGAGAGGAAGCGGGAGAAAAGTGCCCTAACGATGAGCCATTCAAGTCTGGCGCATCGACCTGTGGGTTGTTTGGTGGGTAAGAAGTATATGCTGTACGCGTGGAAGTGATCCGGTTCATTCGCAGCCGTGTCTGCGGGGGTGCTCGTTGTAGTCGAGGAATAGACGCGAAGCATGTTTCTACGTAGACGTATTTCCGGAATATCGTGTACGCTGAGATGAAAGTTCGGCGATGCCACGGCATCACCCAAAATATTGTGTGACAGCAGGACTTTTGTTGAACAAAGGAAACAAGACGGAGACTGAAACTCAGACCTCAAATATGTATCAGATGTATGTACCAGACCATAAGAAAAGCGAGACTTATCGTCGGAAACGAGAACTCACCAAAGTGCCTGAAGAAGAAGTAGAAGAGGAAAATTGAACAAAGACATAGTGGTAATAAAGGAGAGTCTCGACGATGGTGAAGAAGGATCTTTGCCACGGTCGAATATCTTAATAACGAATGAATGAAGAGTTGAAAAAAAAACGTAGAAGAAGAAAGGAAGGAAATGAAGAGAAATTGTGAGCGTTAAAACCGACGGATGAATACCGCTAGTCGAAATGTATCACACTGGATGGCTTGGATAGAGAAAAGCACAATCAGCAGTGCTACGGTGATGGAGAGGAGAGAGAGATAATCGCCGCAGAGACTGGCGCGGGTACGACTCAGGTTCGAAACCCAGGACTGGTCATCAACGAAAATGTACTCCGGACCGTTGAGAGGTCCCTGATCCTGGAGAGCGCATAGTCGAACAATGTAGCGCAGACCGAGATGCAGGGTTTCGAAATGGAGGATATATAGATAGCGGAATGTTACGAGCAGAGTATATGTACGTATATATATATATATTATACGGGTAGGAGGAAAGGAGTTCGGGAGTTTGGTGGTGCAACGACGAGACACTAGTCGCCAGCATTGCTCCGACGAGGAAGTGGTCTTATGGTCTTGATGTCGTTGAAGTGGAGCTGGTCCGAAATTGCGAGTCGCGAGACTTGTCCAATCTTGAGCTGCACGGGAGAAGTGCGAGAAGCTTGAGAAAGCTTAGCCACTGGCTTAGACCCGAGATTCCGCTACGACGCTTTTCACGGGTTCATCTACCCCGGTCTAAGTACACTGTCCATGTGTGTGGCATGTGTGCAGTCTAAATTTTCACACATGCGCATTGACGACCTGTGTGAAGCCAGAAAAAATCCAACAGCAATGGTATTTCCGTAAAATCACGGATTTTATACCACGTTTGCGGTGAAGGATTGAAGGTACTTCAGTTAAAAACCCGCATCGATGAAACGTCAGGTATTCTAAAGCCTGATGGAAAAAACGCAATCAATCCAACAACCTCGGTGTTCTATTTGCGGATTATATCGTTTACCCAGCTATGAAGGAATAAAATCGTTAAAAACGGTATATCGTTCGCGGCTGCGGGCGCAAGGGGACTGCTCACCGGAAAGGGAAAGGGACGACTAGTAATCGAGAGTACAACGTAGCAACCGCAACGTTAGCGGAGAGCGAGCGAACAATGGTCAGTGGTCACTGGTGTCCAGTGGGCGATGACTCGTACTAATGGGCTAACAGGCTAATGTCGGCTCATTTTGCCCTCTGATCTCGCCCGAGCTCTTCTATCTCATTCGTTCAAACGTACAACACTACCGCGCAATTATCGAAGTCAACTGGCACAAGTTGACCCAGCGCGGGAATTTTTTTTTTCAGCTTCATTCATGAAAACGTGAATGCATGCGCGAACGTAACGTCACGAGCGTACGCATTTGACCAATAAACCCGGAGTGTGCCCAGATGACGGTAGCTATTTATAGATCTGGATGTCAGAGTGCACACGCGGAGAACCATCGAGGGAGTGCGGAAGAAAAAACTTTATCAGGAGCTGTTGGTAATTTGTCACACGTGACGGAATGTTCCGATGAATAATTGTATAACGGTCCCTTAATTCTGATACCCGATGGATTTTATTTCCTATTGAGGAGGTTCAGCAAACGTAAGATGAAAATAATGAGGAAACTACGTGCAACACCCGCTTCGTCTACTCGGAAGAGAAATCAATATTACCCAATCAAAAACTTAACCAGATAATTCAACAGCATTTAAAAAGCAAGAAGAAGCATATCCGGAGGACCTTTGATAAGCTTAATTCACGACCGAAGTGCTAAGAATTGCATACAAGACACATCAACGTCATTGTCTACGATAACCTCGTGCCGCTACCTAATCCTCCCGACAATCTCCGTGGCGAATTGATTCCTCGACGTATACAAAGAGGTTATAAACGTGAAATGATGGAAAGCACAGGCTAACAGCAGCCACGGCAGTCTGCATAGGAGAAAAGCGTTCACCCGTGAGGCTTATTTCCCTAAAAGTTTGAACGAAGACGGAAGGATGCGAGGCAACAGTCGAGAAGCGTGACTTAGAAGACAAGGGAGCTCTCGGAGGAAGGTTCCGAGGAAGAGAAGCGTAACAGCGTTATAGGCTAGATCGACGGGCGAGGGGATGTTTCGGTGTCAGACAAGAGGGTTGGAACGGGTTTGGCGTTGAATTATGTCACATATGCAAAGTGCAAGCTATCTTGCCGAGTGATAAGGGAGAGACACGCGAGTCGGGCTGCGTGTTTCCGGGATGTACGAACGGCCGCGACACTTTGTCGCTAGCGAGACCAGCGCGCGCAGCAAATCCCGTCGGTTTCACTCAAGTCCGCGTTTTCAGCTCCCTAATTATTCGCGATGATGCGTTGGTTCCTTCGCAGCGGGTAACCCATCGTGCTTTGTCGTTGTTCAAACTTTTGATAATTTCTCGAAGTCGATCGAGCCGATGTGTCATGCATTAAAAATGTTAGAAGTGAAATTGCCATCGAAAACCCGGGTTTTGATAACTCACGGTTCTACTTCAAGGACATATCCTTGAAGGCTTCTGCGTGCATTTTCCGTGATGACGTCTATGATGAGGGCGTAGATGAAGCTGGCTACCTCCTAAAACCATCGACCTTGTTTTGCTCGCTATTCTTCCCATGCTAGTGAATATATACATTCTATTCCTCATCACCGCCATCGTTCCGTCCATCTAGCAACGTGCCTCGGTGAAACCGATAGCAATAGTCGACGGGCACCGAATAGGACTGGCGCATTATAATGCATATATCTATCTATCTTTATCCTCTCCGTCTCCCTCACAACGGACCCTCAAGGGTCCAGAACGATATACGATATTGCCTACGTACATCACGTGTATACAGAACCGGGACCCATATGTAATGTCAGCTCCGATACAGATCGGCGTACATCCGTATATCACGTCGGTCGAAGACAAAGGACGTCCCGGAGTACAATGGAAACGGGCGAACTGGCGTATCCGATTTCACGCTCGACTTTGCATCGTCAACGGCAAAGACGTTGCGCCCCGGCGGGGTTCTTTCGAGGCCCCGGTGCCAAAGATCAATTATACTGCACCTGCGTTCGGATAACGACTGCGACACCGGAACTCGGAAGAAATTCGAGTAAATCTGTTGCTTCTGGGACTGTTGGTTCTGCGGAAAACGAACCGGAGACAGAAATTGCTTCGATCGGGAATTAAAAACCCGGCGACGAATTAACAAATTAGGAAAAACACTGTGGAAGACTGTAGTGTATAATTATCTAGAGTTTTATAAAATAAATAAAGTACGATGGGTTTTAAATCTTTTCATCAACGCTCAACGAGAAAACGCATTTACGCAGAGGCGTTACGAGAAATTGTATTATTCCAACGGATATGAGGTTCACGAGTAAACAAAATAAATGGAAAATAGTTCCATTAAAGCTTCAATTTCATGCTCGTAGTTGCAGCAAAATCAAACATGGCTAAACAACCGTAAAAACGGTAGATGGAGTCAGCTGCATGTAACTTTCAGTCACACCATTGTCGGAACAAATACAACGTACACGGAAAACAAATTTTTTTTCCATTAGCAACATTTGAAAAAATATATAATGCCTCGAAAATACTCGATGGCTCAACGTCCAACCAAACTAACCATGTTTCATAATGACGTTAACAGATTAACGAATATTTTTCTAGTGAACCGTTTCGGAATAATATCAGAAGCCGAGAAGAGAAGTTTGAAAAACGAAGATCGACCATTAACGATTCCGAACCGGAAATAGTCAGAAGAACGAAGAGTAGGAGAGTAGAAAGAATGTAAAGGGATAAGTCACAAAGCCGCGTGAAAGCAGATGAAACTGCAGAGCAAAGAGTCGGACGATTCGTGAGTAGATCCAGCACGTGATCTCCTTGGGTTTAAACACGAGAGTGGGGAGCGGAAGAAAGGGGAAAGAGCGGTAGAGGAGTAAAAGAGAGAATTGCAAGCTCGGGGGACGGGAGGACTGGTCGAGTCTGGTGCAACGTAAATTGCAACGTACATTAGCAGCGAATGCGGCCAGGAGCGAGAGCGGACGTTAGACGTGCGCTCTGTGCAGCGCGCCTTACGAGCTATATATACATATATTGTGTATATCTATATGTATATACACCAAGCGGACAATGTCGACGCGTTGTAATGTAAAATAAGAGTAAAACTAAGCACAAGAAAAGGAGAACCGATCGTCATTAAAGAAAGTATCGTGCCAGTGACAAAGTAACTTGAAATAATGAAAAGACCGTTGTTGCAAGTAAACTGTACCTACATTTTTGTAAGCAAGGGGTCTTACCTTGCAAACAATTGCGTTACGACCTATGTAATGACTCTAATCATCATTCAAAGCTATTGTGCGACTGCAACTAAACGAATAAAAATTATCCCGAGGTGGAAAAAGGTGGACGCTTAATTTTGCGTTTGTTCGGTTAACGAATATAAAAAAAGTAAATCGTCGATATTGCAACGCTCTGTCCACCGTTACGTAGGTACAAAACATGTTTTCCACAGAGTCTAGCGGAAAGTCCGCACACAGGGTCGTAAATAAAGGGGAAAAAAATTCTAACGAGTGATTATACACATTGTAGGAAGCGACTGTAGGTATCATAAACATGAATATTTATATCGCAGATAATTACGGTACATTTCCGCCGTTAATGGAGTTCCAGCGAAGATGGCATCGTGTTGTCTCATGCACTTTGCCGAGTTCTCAGCTTTCGTCAACGCTCGTTGGCAAACGAAGCTATGAAATCTTGGCGGTAAATAGTTGCAGTTGCATTATCGTCGCGGGTGAGATATGCGCGTAAACGTGAATATGCACGTGTATTGCGCACTTGTAAAATCGTTGTGCGTTATATATATATTTGCGAGCGAGGGAGGATTGTCGAGTTGTGAGCAAGCGAGTGAGAAATTGAGGGAACGCGGTGGAGAATCGTGCCGGGGATCGTCCACATGCCGAGTCAGGCTCGTCCATGAGAGTACTCGTCGGCCGTCTGTCCAGTGGTAAGCAACCCGGGGAATCGCCCGACGACAAATTGCACCGAGATATCGCGCCTGGTCTCGTTTAACGGGTTCGCCACGAGTCACGACACCTTAGTCGTCGCATCACATGGGCGAATCGGTGCAGAGAGAGAAAGAGAGGACGAGATAAAGAGAGGAAGAGAGACAGAGAGAGGGAGGGACGGACAGAGTCAGAGGCAGAGTTAGAAACAGAGCCGGAGAGGGAGTCAGCGCAATGGAGTCGATTGGCATAGACGGCAAGATAGCGCGACAGCCGGATGAAATAAAAAAACCGATGACCCAGAAAACCGTAGACTGAGTCGAAATAGAACTTTGGAAAATATATATAGCGTATCATAGTTATGTGAAACGTAGAATGAACAAATAGAACGCGATCCACTGATTGTAATTGATTTGCTCTGCATAATCACGACGATGCCTGACGGAGATACGGTAAACCAAATTTGCTTATCCGATTGTGGTCTATATAGGATTTTAGAAGAACGAATTATCGTCGTTGGCAAAACTAGACAGCCCGTGGTTTATTCTAGTCTTGTTCACATCTTCCAGCATATAAATCAATCGTACAAACGGATTATCAATATTTTCATCAATTGCAGACATTGATTGCACAATAAAATAATTCGTTCTATTCTTTTCGAGAACGCATAACGTTTCTAGGTCAAATAAAATTACGCAATTCCGACGAAGCTCATCGATGGGGCGAGTCAAAAATGTTGTCTGTAAAAAGTTTTCGTATAATCGTAGATGCGACGGATTTAGATAGCAATATTTGGAATGTTAATTGTAGAAAGATAAATCCGTTAGGCAGACATCGATTATTGGGAACAGCGTACGTCACCACGCCGAAACTATATTTTTCGAAGAGATTTCGGATACGTTGGAGCTGCTCTTCGTTACCAACCGATGGAAATGGAGAACCGAGGTTCAAGCTCGCAGCACTCCACGATCCATCCTCTCATCTCTTTGTAGGTAGCAATCAATCACATTCTTCGGCTTTCAATCAACCCGGACAGGTGAATAGCGATGGTGGCTCACCGAGCTTCGACATACGTATTCGGTCGGAAAACCCGAGGCGACGGGGTGCGTTCGTGAAGTGAAACGTTTGTCGTACTTGATACTATATATAGATAACCGTAGTCGTATCGGCTGTCGACAACCCTCGGCTGCTAGAAATTTCATCGAATTTTTCACACTACGGAGAAACGTCAAGTGCTTTGGTACATAGTATATTTATATATCTATATTTATATATCTATATATGTATATCGAAGGTGGAAAACGAGGCCGATAAAAGATTGTAGCCGAGGACGAGAAAAGCTTGGACAACGACAACACTCGGTCGAATATCAATTCGATGCTGAAATTGGAGGCACGAATTTCGTAATATTTCGACGTGCCCGAACGAACCGAGGTTGAGGTAAGAAACGTGCGAGAGGGATGAAACGTTCGATCGAGTAGAATTAATTTCCAGGGTTTTGCATTTATAGGTATATATAAATTTATGTTTCAACTTCGACATATATTACATATACTACCGGATATAAGTATAGGCAAATATAGCCGGTACAGATTAATAACCGCGGTTTCATCGATCGAGGGCGGAATGTGATAACGATCGTAGGAATGGCCAACAATAGCCATGAAAGAAATATAAAAATAATGGTCACAAAATGAAACAGCAAATGGTAAGGATATTCTGACTTCAATCTGTGTGAAAAACTCGATAGCAGTATGATTAATTTGATACTGGAATGGTTCCTTCGTACGAAAGCCAAAGTCTGTACAATCAAAACCTTTTCTTTCGATATGCCACACACAATATCGAATATCCTTGAAAATTTATTACTTTAGTGAAGGATAATCAATTTCGATATCTCAAAAAAAAGTACAATACCGCAGCTACCCCTCCAACGTTGTAACATAATTTGAATTTGGAGAAATCTGTCGCTCAATGTTGTTTTTCGAAACAATGATTTCAAATCGATTATTGTCCGTCCCGGATTTCATAGGAAACGCGCGAGGGCCATTGCGTTTTTACAGACTGACGATATCGACATTATAAAAGGTAAAACAATCAGCAATAGCAATTACAACAAAAAAAATTGCATCAGAATCTTACTGCCAGCGTATCAAATATTTACGGTTCGTAGCCATCCAGGTTCGGGAACTTACCTGCAACATAAAAAGAAAAATAGAAATTATTGAGTGATGACATTATTATTAACCGCTACTGAGTAAGCTACATTGCCGACATTCAACGGTAACGATTGCATTTCGAACGTTTTTTACACCGTGTAGTTACGGCCGACTGACTGTACAGTTGAAATTACCGCGCCGAGTTTAGCGCTCTAATGGCTGTCGACCTTTTCACGCCCATTTTGCGATGGATCGTCGATAAAAAGCGTTCCACAACGTAGCCGGGCAAAGGGGTCTCAACTTTTCTCAGGCAAAAAAAATGTATAACCGTTTTCAACGCGTCGTATTGTTGGCGATACTGTTTTACGTCCTGCCGCGACGATAACTCTTCGAATCCACGTATCCATAAGGACTCTCTATATAAACCGTAAATCAGATAAGTCCCGACATGTGATGATAATTCAGTTAACCTTTTCCATTTCTGGCACAACATATCTGCCCTACATCGTTCGGCGAATTGTACGTTCTAGTACGTTAGTCTAACCTTTTTTCACTGACTTACTGTGAAAAAAATCTCCTGAAGATCGATATCTCTAAAATAAAAATGGACGTTTCAACGTCGGTTGAAAGAATAATGATCGAGAATTTTTTTGTTTTAAAAATTTTTTTAGGTGTATGGATTTGTTATTCCGAACTGGAATTTATCTGCCAGACACGTAAATGTCTTACCGACACGGTCATTAATGTTGTATCGTCGCAGAAAACTTTTATTCAAATTCTCAGCTTCAGCATTCCGACCTAAATTGGTGACGCTGGATTGAAAAATCGATGGAATATCTCATATTCCCGGCTAACCGCATTGTCCACAGAGATAGGTGATGAGAAAGAAAATGGAAGAGGACGATGTGGCCACGAGAAATCTACCGGGGACCCGTTTCCCGAGCGTTTACTCGTGCAATTAATTAATTGACGTTTCTCCCGTACTTGCTGTCACCCACTTCGGACGTTTTCATCTAGTTGGAGCACTATTTTCGAACTTTCGTGCCCAGAAATCGGGTGGAGGGGCGGATAAGCGAATAATAAACGTTGACAGTAGGTAAGAGAGAGAAAAAAAGAGTGACGGGCCCGGCAAAAGCACTTTTCACACTTTGCTAGCCCACGTGACTCATTACTATTTTTATAGTCGCCAAAACGTATGCATTTCGGTATGCAGACTACTAACGAATAAGAGATAAAAAAAACGAGTAAATAAAAAGCGTCTTGTTCTGTCTCTGCACGAATGAACATTAAAAAACGAGAAAAAAACAATAGTGACGACACCGTGAAGTAGTGTAGTTTGTGGATTTGGAGAAGGCGACTGCAAGTACGTGTGGAAAAGAGCGACCAAAGCCCGCTGCGAGGAATCGCCTTTGGCTTATCGCGTTGTTGCACTTTTACCTGCAACCACGCGAGCAGTCTAACGCTTTGTGCGGCTCGAATAGTTGGCTCCCTTCCGGACCTGCGCCTAACTTACGCTTCTCTTTACACTTCGCCTATCCACCTCTTTGTATCTTATACCACTCCCCCCCCGCGAACAGACCTGCTAACTCACCGTTTCTACCCCATCTCTTTCTCCAGCTGAGCCGTGCTTCGTGGTTTGCATCTAATAAATATTCCATTATATTGTCGCGTCTTGGGCATGGACGAGATTAAAATAAAACACGAGTGCCCGGTGTATTCAATCTGCAGCTAGTACATTGGGTACGAGGATTACGAGCAGGCATGGGTATGGGACGTTCCGTGACAACGAGCACGGTTTAATGCAGACAGACGTCGTCTCTCGAACGTTTTATTTTTTTCTCAAAATAAGATAATTCGATGCCGTTGAAATTAAGCTTTTATCATCAACTCGCAATAATCACGTCACCAAAAATAACAGAAAATTGCAGGATTTCTGCGTCAAGTATTTGAAATTCTCAAAGCTCTAACGACGACGATAAAACCATTGTTTTCAGTTTTTATTTACGATGAAATTTCGGAGTAAGAAAGGTTGAAAATATCATTGAAATGCCACCTAAATCAACCCTGCGAAATAGCTACATTTGAGTATGAAATTTGAATCGTCCCAGAGACAACGAAAGAAATCATCCAGGAAAAATTACATGATTTCACGATAATTCGTCATGCGTTTTCAAAAGTATTCTACTCAAAATGTCTGGTGGTTGGCTGAATGAGTAACCATACCAAGCCGGCAGATGCAACACCCACACGGTAATGGCGATGCGGGATCGCGAGGCAACGGAAAGATAGAAGAGAAAATAAATTCAGTGGAACACGAGATCAATCACGTTGGAAGAACGTTCCAGTGTCGAGCTCGTAGAACCTAAGCTCGCCTGCAATCTACGAGGATCTGTTCATTCCCCGAGCTTCCCCCCCTAGGCGAGAGAAAATAAACGAGGGCGCGAGCCATCTTATGACTTCTGGGGCAGAACTTCAGGCTGTCCACCAATGGACCACACGCTCGCGCCCTCTTCCACCGTGTCCTTCAACGCTTGTGGTATTCATTTCTTCCTTCTCCGTTCTTCATTCTTTTTCGTCATCTCTTTTCACTCTGGTTCTACACGATTGCACGAGCTCCGTGGGAGGTCGATGTCACCTTCGTCCTCACCCTCGAGCGGTAGATACGCTCGACGATGTCGCGCAAATAGTCCATTATTGCGCTCTTATGTTCACCTTTCTTCTCACCGATGTTCCAGTGTTTCCGAGCGTAAATAACAATATTGCCTCCCAGCGACGTTAGTATAACGGATTTTACCGGAAAAACAACTTCCACTTAAACTGGATTCCAAACGTTGATAATTCATTTTTTTTTTCTCGCCCGGAGGTGTTGGTTTTTAATTAGGGTTTGTTATTGAATTAAATTGCTATTTTTCTACTACACCAGTTTTCAAATGAATCCGACAAAAATTGTGAAATGACGTTAAAATGGGTCAAACCGAATGATTCTCAATCGAACAATGAACTATACGTGATTCTCTGAGAAAATCCAGATTGGCAATGGCTAAGTAAAATTTTTGTGCTACGTTTAAGAGAAACGAACGAAAGGAGACAAGGGATCTAATACGGTCTAGTCAAGCTCCGTCACCTTCTTCTGCCACCTTTTCCAGCACGGACGACTCCTCAAAGCGCACACGGGTCGATGTCTCCTTATTCCTCGGCGAGTTGTACGTGGTCGGCATATAACCTCGACGCCACCTCCGCCAGCACCGTCTATGCCGTCTATTGCAAACATCGGATTATGACACGCCTCGGCTGTTCCAACCGTCTCCTATATACATAGTCATACCGCCATAGTTGTGTCCTGTATTAGTCTCCTCGGGCTTTTGTGTACATAGACATGCATATATATAACACAACGTGTATGTACATAATGCCGGAGACTGAGGGGTTGAAAACGCAGAAGGAGCTCCGTGCTACAGTTTGCAATATTTATCATTGGGTTCTCCCCCAGCGGTTCGAGTTCTTGGATTCAATATTCGTCGAGATGATCCTAAACGCGGCTGGACCACGCGACAATAACCATATTTAAAAACAAAAAATCAATTACCGGATCATCGCAAAAATGGACGGTCCTCGGTCATGTTCAGCGATGACAAATTATCGCACGCATTTGAAGCAATGAGATCCAAATGCCATCCCTAAATCATGCTTAAGTTTAAGAATAGATATTTCAACGATTCTCGAATATTCAATTTCATAAATCTTTCATTTCCTCATTCCTCACTCTCGAATTAAAAAAATAAATATAAGGTACAATGGAGAAGCAGAGTTTGCTTAGGCCCTGTCGTCGCTGTGAACAAGCTTCGCCCACCACCCCAACCCTTGTCCTCCACCGTCGCAACTCTTCCCGATGTCTACACTCGGTAGGGGTGATTAGGCGAACATAGAGAAGAAGAGAGAGGAAAATAGCAATCGAGAGAGATACCGTTGGCTATCCAGCGAGCGAGCGACGCTTCTTTTTTTTCGAGCCGTGACGAGATGGGCAGCGTCGAAGTATAATGCGGTAGGAGTGAGGCTAACACACGAACCGAGCGGTGAGTGTGCCTGATCGATAAGAGTGAGTTGAGAACGAGAGAGACGGACGCATCGAGGGAGCGAGAGGCTAATGGAAACGAGAGCAACGTACTGGAAGTGCAAAGAGAGGGACAGAGACGGAGAAAGACGGGCGATACTGATAGACCGAGAGAACGGGAGAAAAGCGAGTGAGAAGGCGGGGAGAGGGAGAGGTTCGTTTTGCCTCGAGTGGCAATAAGCATTGTCCGAGCACCGAGCCCCTCTATCAGCTGCCACTAACCTCTTCCCAACACACAGTTCTCGGCACACGCCACGACCAACATAACCTCTGATACGTATACATATCAAGTACCTTCCCTCACGCTGCCACACACACGCACGAGCGCGCGCGGACGTACTCGCCGTGGATATACGTGTTTACATATATACTACCCCGTACCATACAGAGCCATAAAGTACCACGTATGTACTCGTGCCGCGGTCCGCGTATATATCCATACTACCCGGTCACATAGCGAGTCGTACCGAACTGTAGTAAAGTTTTATGCAAACTATAGAGCCCGTTTGGAACACGAGGGTTAGTTGGAGTGTTCGGATGGGTGACTTCCCCAAAACCGTCAGGATCCCCCGGGCGCCACGACCTCTGCGAAGCAAATGGCGTAGTTGCTGGTCATCCACCCGTGGGGTCGGTCGAGTCGCAGTCATTAGCCCATGCAACCAATTGCACTGGGCAAGACGCGGGGTTGCCAATAAAGGCATCTCGAGTTTTCATCAATGAGCCAATAACCATACCCCATTTATACTAACCTCGTTCGAACCTTTTTCCGTTCTTTACCAAAAAACGAAACGCCCGAACGGAGACCTCCCTTATTGGCACTATGTCCGCGCGAACCTCTTCTCCACTTCCGCTCGGATACGTTCCACTTTCATCCACCGCCATTTCTTGCTCACCGGCTTTGCTTTTCCTTCACTTTTCCAGCGATGTACAGCGAGCTCCGCGCTGATGCGGCCTGCATAGATGGTTTTGTATCCACGTTCGCGTTTATCTCGTTTTCCTTTCAGTCTCGAAACTACCGACGTACCCTTCTATTCGCCCACGGGTTTCTCCACATGCCACCCTGTCTATTGTACAGTTGTACGTAAACTCTGAGAGTCCCACCGCACCGTCTGGATTACGGTCCGGGTAACGTTTGGTCACATTAACAGGATCCCGGGGAGGATCCTCGCTCTCGACCCACCGTCCGATGCACGTACCGGAGGTTGCTCGATACATAGGTGGGGCTGCAAGCGTGAAGGTGTAAACTCCAGAGAGATTTCAACCGTGCGAATGGTACATACACATACGGCTATGTCCACATTCGTGGATTTTTCACGAATGAATGGTACTCTCGTGTATCCGCGTTACACAACCAAGCTCGAAAATGTACATTGCACCATTATGAACGTGCAGCGAGCACCTTGCCGATGTATTAGGTGTGCCGTGTGCAAGGAACTCGTTAAGCGAGGCGTCGACCGGGCACCGCTTCCACTTTTTTACATCAACCACGGTTATTGGATACACCCGTGCACATATAGAAAGTCTCGAGCTCCCCAACGTGCTTATGCTACATAGTTAAAGGTCTTAATGTATTACAATGTTTGTCTGGAATTACAGTTAACGGACAATCATGCCTCGTTCGCGTAACCACCATGGGCATAACCACATCGTTTTCTCGCAGTTTCTTCCGCACTTGTGAAGTTCAGTTGCTTCTAATATGAGGAAAAAAGTTTTGGCAATAATCTAGAATGTGATATCGCCGGAGTGTAGCGAGTACAATCCCAAGTGGGTCTTTTACATGGCCGAAATATACCGACCATTAAGTTATCAAACGTCGTCCGGGGGGTTTCGTGATTCTGTTGCGAACCCATCGATCGGTGTTTCGATCTTACCAACTATCGAAACTGCTGGGAAAGTGAACCAACAACGCGGATCGCGATGGTTTACGAGCATTATAGTTGATTGCACAGACGGAGAAACATGTATCTCACCTCATGTATCTTGTACATAAGAC
Organism: Sussaba pulchella; assembly: GCA_963971145.1. Lineage (NCBI taxonomy): Eukaryota > Metazoa > Arthropoda > Insecta > Hymenoptera > Ichneumonidae > Sussaba > Sussaba pulchella. Next base: position 7,505,384 of record OZ020173.1, on the reverse strand, counting down.
ACATGTACACCATGAATTGTAGATATCCTAGTCCGCTGAATTCGCAAAATATATGAGTCGTAGTTATTTGTGACGCGTTTCGGGAACACACCATCGGCCCAGCCCCGAGCCTTCCCCATCCTTCCAACTCCGCACCCCGGTATTATGCTCTTGTATACGGGAATGAGCGGAAAACTCTTATCTCGTCGGTGATTTACGAGTGCCAGAGCGTTGTACGAACCGACGCGGCCCATTTTTCCCTTCTTCGTCTACCTACTTACTTTCCCCCCCGACACCGAGCACGGTCTTGCTCCGCGACGCTGGCAAAAGTACAAGCAAGAAGAAAAACAAAAATAAGGCAAAGAATACATAAATAGAGGTGCAGCCACGGGACTCGACGGCACGGGGTTGTCTCTACCTAGTGGTACACGTAAAGATATAAGTAACCGACATTACCCGACCACTTACCAAGAGTACACACCGGGTGTGCCGCGTTACACTCGTGAATTAGAAGAGCATTACCGTTTCGTACCGAGGCCACGAAATTATAAAGAATGCGGCGAACGCTCCCGTGCCTCCGAAAACTGGAAAACCGTGAGGCAAGAACGGAAAAATAAAGATTCGAAGCTTGCGAATCGGTCGTGAATCGAGATCCCTGTCGGTAGTGTTGGGAGAGGGAGGTGGTGCCTTCCTTATGGTCTGCCGGTCTGCAGGCTCTGCGGTCGTACGTGCCGCGACTTCGCACGAGGTCTTGATAACCTTCGGGCTCCGAAGCTTCCACGGAAAATCCCGGAGAATTGTACGAGACCGCGGACGTCGGTGCACGGAGGCAAAGTCACGAGATTCGCCAGCAGCCGCTACAGCGGAATCGATGAGAAGTGTATGTACGCCACATGGAAAGCTTTAATATAATCCCGAGCCAGTACGTTTTATGTGTATCCGTGGATGGAGTATCTCGCGGTCACCTTAGCGCTCGCGACTCCCGCGGCGGAAGACAGACGGAAATCTCTCCTCGCGCACCTAGGCCCCCTCATCGATCCGCATGAACGTGACCCCGCCGCGTGCACGACTGGACGCGGAAACCCAAGCCCCGTAGGGGCCTAACCCCGTCGACTTGCTTGCTTTCACTTTATTCATGCGCGATACCACTCGCTCCGCCCGTACGGTCGTATTGTCTTCACAATCTGTGTTTGTGGGTCCAATAGCGGTTGTCGTTTTCACCGGTAAAACATTCTCTTTGACTTAGGTCATAGCATTTTACGTTTTGCGAAACATCCCACGAGAATTCGACCTAATTATGAGGAACCGCAAGAAAACTGAGTATCAGGAGAGAAGAATTTTCCATAATGGTAGAACTTCCGCGATGGAAGAAACCCTTAACGTCCATCAGCTCACGTCTCCAGGTAGCCATAACGAAAAAAAACTCTCGGCCAACATCTCACCAAGTACGTGCCAAAACCTTCGATGGCCGGCTGCGTCTCTGCGCTCTTCGCTTCAGACACGTTTACCTGAACAAAGTGTCTATTTTTTTTGTATTCTTGCATGGAGCGCAGCTTAACGTGAATTTAGTGAAACCAATGAAGGTAGACGGAAAATATATTCCAATGCGACTGCATGCTATGACTTCTCACGCTACGTTTTACGGAGATAAGCAAAAACCACGTATTTCAAAGTAGTTTTTTTTATTGCTTAACAAGGCTTTGGGCTTACTGTGAGGAAAAAAAGCTATTAGTTTGCTAATCGTATATCTGAATTTGCCCAGTTTTATCACATCCATAAAGATGGCCGACGTTGATTATAACTGTTTCGAAAGCTAAAGCTGCTTAATGTGGATTATGAAAGAAGCATGGGTCGTTCTTCAACGGAATTACCTGGCCCATGGGCGTTTCCTCAAATGCAGTAATGACTTAACTTGACGAGCACAGCTGTACAACGCGGAATTGTCGATGCCACTCGCGATGCACGAAAGTTATGGAAAAAACATTCGATAAAATCCGCAAAGCCTTGTCTAGTATATGGACATACCCTTGTTTGAAGCACCTGTGAACCTTCTGCACAACGAAGCTCTGCGTTATTTATTCTCTTCACATTGTTTGTATTGAAGCTTTCCACGATTCTCGAAATAGGGCAGCAGAATTCTGTTTCCTCCGGCTATCTTCGTTATCAGACACATCGCATTTTACTTTATCCTGCATTGCGTAACTCTGTTGAAAGGGATGTTCATTTTTTTCGTATTTCTACACGATTGCGCATTATTTAGTTTGTGATACATGGATAAATATTTTTGCAGCTTTCATACAAAGGGAATTTTATTGAATAATAGAGGAGAACGCGGTTTCGAAATATACGTCGAGGGATGCATGTACGTACACGCAACGGTAATGTTAACGTTTCATATGAAATAATTTCCATTTTGACGAGAAATTTTGAACACGGTAGGTGAGCGGATAGTTTCGAACCAGTTTTAGATTTCGAGCGAAAATTGTTCAGCCAATCTAAGGGTGGGTGATTTCTCGCTGGACAGAACACAATTATACCCCGGGGCAATTGTTTGTGTATCTTGATTCGTTTCGTTCACCCCGAGCTTGCCTTCCAGGCTGCAACGCTCCGATGACTCAACGGTCGACCATGACCCACGATATCCGGTCGATCGAACTCCGACGACATAAAGCAGGGCACCCCGATGAGTCGTCGCTGCGTCATGGGAAACCCACGACTTTGTCAGGCTACTCCGCCATCGTCAAAGTCATGCTCTCATGACTTTTACAAGTTATCGAGTATCACTTGAGGAAGTAGTACGACACGCTCGAAGTTTACAACTCATTGAATTCAAAGTTTAAAAAACCAATTTGATCTAATTATGGGAATGGGATAGCCAATTTTGCATCCAAGACGTTGAATGGAATACGGAACTTATTAGTGCGATCCTGTATGTTTTCTATTTAAGGAAATCCCCGGTCGTCAAACTTACTGGCAAGGTATGGCATGCAATTGCGGTTAAGTACGTAGTTAACCTATAGCCTACAGTCTGACCTCAACTTCGTATTTGTCGTCGAGGGTGACTTACTAGAAAATAAAGAAATAAATAATAAATTTGACAATAAATCGCGGAACCGGTAGAAACTGCGGCCGTTTCAAGCGCTAACAGGTTGTCGGCCTATAAGTGCAATTCTAAGATTTTTTAAACGATACAGAGATTTGTGACTATTCGCAACCGGAGCATTTCAAACAATTCAAATGATCTACCGAAATATCATTTGTGTAACGATGTCTAGGGATGAATAACTGTACCGCTTATTGCAATAAGTACTTCGATGCCGTCGATCGTCTCCTCGCCCTGGAAAGTTGTTTCAAAAGGCTCGATTCTCCTCCCGCACGTTAAGTTTTCTCCTCGACTATCAAATCCATTATTTTCTATGCTCACGGTAAATCATACCAAGCCTGGTTTCAATCCATCCATATTATCCGGTCTACGTCCGTTAATGAGGCGCCGATAGTGAATCCGGAGAAACCGGGTCGGCTCGAAAGGAAACGGCGAGTCCCGGAGGCTGATTAAACTTCCGACGCTTATCCGCTCCCGCGAAGCTTCGGAAAAGAAACGATAACTCTCTTCTTCATTCGTCTCCTCTTCCGTTTGTCGAGTTCACGCGCTATACCCGCCATTCGATAAGAGTCGAAATGTTCACTATTCTCGAGAACGCTCAGACCCACAGCTTCGTCATATAACCAGAGCCACGAGAAATCCCATCGCATTTGCTCGGTTCCCGGAATTTTCGTCCAGAATAATTCAACGATCGCAGGATCTTCACTTTTCGTAGGAAAAATTGCTTCGACTGTCTCTTAGAAATAAGCACGCTGCTGATTTCCACTCCTTTTTATTTCCGACCCATCGACTTTATTTATGGATGACAATATCGATTTAATGGATAATTTCAATCGACTCACGGCATTATATGCTATGTATATGCTTATAAATTCGATGATGCTGGCCACTTTATTGAGAGTCGGAAATGTCGAACGGTCTTATTTTTATATTGTAATATTGAAATAGAAATAACGATTGAGCTTATATACGAGTACGTGATTTTGAAATAAAGAGGGACAACTTTCGCTCTTTTATAACTTCTTGTACATATATATTGTCGTTATTTTTATTACTCATACTTTATTCGAGCGAATTTGAGGGAGAATGATAGCAATATATCAGTAAGCAGATTTTTCTGACAGCAAGCGCCTAACTTTGCTTACGGTTCGATACTGACTCGATCACTGAGCCAGCAAAGTTTCGAAACAATTATGGTAATCGAATATCGAGCGATCTACAAACGCAACACATCGCTTGAATTCAATTTCAAACGTTTCCCATCGTTTGTACATATTTTCCGTACAATAAGCACACAGTACAAACACAAATAAGCATATGCACGTCAACGTTGGATTCTGGAGTAGAAGCGATACCGCGCGGAGCAAACTGAAAGCTCGTAAAAGACCAGGAAGCTCCTGGGCAACCACTTCCGGAATAACTTGGTCTCTCGCCCACCCTCGTGCTCCCCTAACCTAACTTTGCCCACTTATACTGCGGACATATGCATAGTGCATAGTAGCACTCGTAACGCTGCTGCGAACTCGAGCTTTCATACTCCGTAGATGCTTCTGGGCTTCGTACTGTCCGTCGTTTCTCGTTTCGGAAAGTTTACGTTACCTTCGGCACTTCGCGTGCGCTGCACCGTACCGAAAATTTCGTTTGAAAATCTACGGCATTGGGTGCGTTCGTCGGTACCAAGATTTGGTTATAAATGAGATAAGAAAAGTGGAAGAAGAATTCTTTGGTCGCTCAAAGCTTTCACCCTCGGATTCGATATCCACCCCCACTGGCTGCGTTTGAACGCGGTTATTATTTGAACTCGAGCGTTTCTTCCTTTACGTTCCCTCACGTGGTAGCGCTAGGGGGGATCTCGTCGATGGGAATCAGCGAAGGGGAATCTGGCACATGAGATAACAAATGCCAAATTCAAGCGTCATGTTCAAGCCCAACTTTTCCTTCGCCTTTCAACCCCGACAAAAAGTATACGTCATCACCTGTCTCGCGTGCCGACTGCATTTCCATCCAGATTGCTGAGACGGTGGGTAGATTTAATCGTGTCTCAGAAACAGACGGATAGTGTGTATAAGGTATTTCACGTGAAATTGGCCAGTCTGGGACCTCGACCTCTCCCGATTCCAGTCATGATTTTTTCATGGCTTTTATTCGACCGTCAGAACACCCTCAAGTTTTTTGTAGAATTCACGGATCAACCTGGAGCTCGGGAAAAAATTAAAACTACCCCCGACCGGGTCGCCAGACGTCAGGGTTGCGACTGGCCGATTCAGAGCACGATTTTTTTTTTGGCTCCGGTTCAACCCTAAAAGCAAGCTTGATCTTTTGCAAAAACTTCGGACCAACCTGAAACTCGTAAGAATCAGAAACGCGCACATCGACATACACAACGAAAAAAACATTTCTTTGTGTTTCCAGTAGTTAAAAAAAAAGTTTTCAAAAGTTTCGGGCTCGAGATTGATTCCCGCTACGGTTTTTCATATGGGCACCATTCAAAAAATCGGAACTCGCATTCAACCGATCATTCACAGTGTCATACAATCATTTCCATTCCACCATAGGATCCGAAAGATTTTAAAAAATCCCGGTTATGGAAGACACCGAATATTCTGGCACGATTCACCATCCACGCCATGGTGGGTCCGTTAATATCGGCTAATCGGAAAGCACGGGACTAAACGTCGAAAACGGAAAAGGGGGCGAAGCGAGGGCTGGAATTGCTGAGACCGATACCGACGAAAGAACGTACAAGCGAGCCAACGGAAAACCGAGGACCAGACGTGAAACGCGAACAGGACCACGCAGCAGCAGCAGGAGCAGCAGCCGCAGCTACGGGTGCCAGCTTTACCGCGTTGCGGAAACGAGAATGTGCGCGGCGGCGTGCGGACTAATCGCGGGGCTGCCACACACACCGAGTTTAGCGTTCAACACACCGGTGAGGAGAGAATGTGAAATTTTGGCGATCCGCCAGAATCCTTGGTTCGACGTTACGTGAGCTTTGCCAGAAGCCGTGGACGGGATGGGGGAGAACGGGGGGAGCTGCTCCTGTCAACCGAAATCGATGCGATACCTATAGCGCTATCCGTAAATTCGCCACCAAGTCCAACTTTCCGACGAAACTTGCGATAATTTCGTTGTCCGATTAATTCGGAGACGGAAATTAATCTGCCGGAGTTGGAAGATTTATGAGGTCTTCGGTGTAAATTCGAGCAGTTGATAAGTGTTAAATCGCTCGATCGAATTGTAAGATTCTTTGGGTGTTCGATGGACAATTTTAATGGCTGATGAATTACCTGACATTTTATATATTATTATTATTCGTGATTGTTGACGATGCTTGTCACGGGTTTAATTCTTTTTCGCCGTGCGTTAATTGCTCCATTTCATTGTTCTAAGTGTAAGTAGCACCCTAAGGGACTCCATTACGAGTGGACTGAAGATCATCTGTGGAATGGAAGATCATCGCAATAAGGCCGTTGATCTTGGTAATGAAAATGTACGCCAGCGGCTGGCGTCCCCGGTGCATCTGTTGTTAATTATAAAAAATACGATGCAATAACCAAATCGATCAGATAAGAATGTATCTCATAAGATCTCATACCTTTCCGTCGTCAGCAGTTCATCGCTGTATCTTTATCGTAAAAAATGTGATTCGTTCGGCATCCAAAGGATCAACGTCGTGTGACCAAGACTCTTACCGAAAGAACTCGATGCCGAGAAAGGGTATTGATCAGCGATTTTTTTCCCTTTTTTTTTTTGCACTTGGCACTCGACGGAACCGGAAGAAGAATAAGAAGAAGAGCGAGTACGTTCACTCCGGGTTCATAGCGTAACATCGAGCCTCAACGGCGAAGCAAAAGAACCACGCAGCAGCGAATCGTGTGTTATTAACAGAAGAAGAAAAAAGACGGTAGGGACTTGAAGAAACGAAACGAAAGACGGAAATCGCTGAATATCGCGTGTTTTCTCTGCCGTGGAAGGAAATATCAGCTTGAGTTGTGCTCGCCAGCCCGCGTCACTCGCGCTTTTTCGCTTCTTCGTTCTTTGTTGCACTTGCTCATTGCCGTAAGTCTATACACGGAATGCAATATACGTAGACGTGCTACTGTCTCATTTTCGTTCACTCTTTTTTCGCCGTCGTATCACTCCCCCGGGTATGCAAGTACGGACGGGCAAGGACGGGGCTGGGGGTTGAGAGTGAAAAGTTTTATGCGAAAACTTTTCGATCCACACCAGGCGTCATTTCACGCGAGATTGGCCTTATGTACTCTCATGTTGCTCATATTATGAATACGAATGCAACGTTTCGCAGCCAATCCTCCAAGATGGCACGCTAAACGACTCTCATCCGTGACGCGTACGATGCTGAAGAATTGAACATTTTTGCGAGATTTTCCGAGACGTATACGGTATCGTTTCTTCGTATCGCTAGATTAATTTACGCCCGTGAAATTGGAAATATTACGGCTTTGCGAATATTTTGCAATTTTTCTGAGGCATTAGACATCGACCCTCCACTCAGGTCTATTGAGGTGGCGCCCCCACCGAGTCAAAGGGATTCATAAAAAAATCTGAAAATCATGGGCCCTTCAACCCTGCTTGGAGCAATTTTTGGGCTCATCCACTTTTCGAGAAAATCGCAATTCAAGAGTGGGGTGTCAGCTTTATGTCAAGTCAGCACCAACTGTTAGTTCTAGAAGTTTAAAATCTGTCTCGTTGGTTCTATATTCATGGGCTTTTTATGAGCTCCTTAATCTATAAATATAGCATTGAAAGCCGATACATGAAGAACATAGTAAAAATACATTTTTCACTTTTCTTCGAAAGAAGAAAAATGTATCGCTCTGAAAATGACAAGGACATAAAAAATGTAGAAAACTTATTTCATCACTAGTACAACTAATAAAAAAATTTCGGCGAGCCGGTCAGAAAGTTATGAAACACGTAGCAAAATTGCCAGAGACAGCTCCACGCGCACGATATTCAAATTCGTTAAAAAGAAATTTACGATAAAACGGGAAGAAAAAAAAATACGCGAGCCAAATTGTTTAGGAATATAAAAAAATTTCGCCGCGGCGTCGTCATAATTATGCAATACTACCATAATCGGACGCGCAAGCTTTGGGGCGTCAATATTCCGTTTGGACGGCACAAACTTGAATAGCTCGTGCTCCCTCTTTGGCCGAATGCACCGCGCGGACGCGCGTAAAACTAATTTCACTCGTTAATAATACCCGAACGGAGGAGGGAGCGCGCACCAAAGTGGATCCAATGTACATTGTGGAGGTACGAACGAGCGTACAACTCATCGCCACGAGGCATCGCGTGTTGCGGCTACATGCTAATGAGAATCGTTCGTTGCAACGCAGACTCTTTCTCTTTCTTTCTCTCCCCGTCCCTCTTCATCCCTCTTTCTCTCAACTGCTGCTCGCACGCTGAAGAATAAAGTTATATTTAAACATCAAACATCGCGGCTGCGGAAAAGCCGGAGAGAATTGTCGTTCCAACGCTCCATTCCATCTCTTCTGCTGTGTCCGCGTATTTTCTTCATAGCGCTTTATTTTTTTTTTCAACGTTACTACACGTCTCACATCCCGCTTTTCCTCGAGCACTTCGTCAAGGTTCGGTACCGCCTGTTTGATTATTCCTCGCTGGTATGAGTAAACGTTTATGTATTTTTTTCCTTTTTTTTTTCAATTTGCCGACAACCACTCGTCAACTCTGTTGAAGGTCGAATAATCGTGAGAGGCCTCTTTTATTACAAAATTACCGTACGGTCGTTGCGAAATGTTTTTTCTTCTTTTTGTTTCATTGAAACGCGAGATGGATGGATTTCTTTATAATTGTTTAACGTTAAAACTGGTATTTGTTACCGCGGCTTCCCGGATGTCCCTGTCGGTAGGTTGTCACACTTGGAATCCATGATTAAATCGAATCGATAGCAAACATGATGGAACATTTATTTGCAGTCGCAACAGTCGACTCGGGAGGTTTTTTTTTTTGAAAAACACTTTTATGAGCGGAAAAAAAATCCAATCCTGACGAACATAAAAAAAGATATTTTCAAAATCTCGATATGATTGACGAGTATATTCAATTGTTATCATCTGATCGCACTGACACCGTTTGACTGAATGGTTTTCGAAAAATTTTATCATCGTTCTTTTTCGGCTCAACCCCTCTCACAATTTAAATCCTCGTTTTCTTTTACGCGTCACAAATAGCACGATCGTTAAAAAAAACGGACGCATAAAAAAATATATTCATTAGCAAATTTAACGGACTGTTCGTTTGTTAATGAAAATACGAGTTTGACGTTGAACGAGGTCGTTCGATGGTATTCAGTTAGCTAAAAGTGTGGCACGTGCGATACAGCACGCTGTTAATCGATACGTACACGCTCTGGGCGAGTTGTAAAGTACGCTTATAGAGAATCGTTGCGGGTGCCGGTAAAGCGAGCCAATGACGGCATCCGCATGATGGAGCGTTTCGGATAATACGCGAAATACCTTGTTGGCAATAAAGCGGGGCCGTATGCCGGACTAATAGAGGAAGCGGAATAATAGTCGATGACGAGCAGCAATGGGAAACCGCGAGTTTATTTTGAGTTTAATAGCGCGAGAGACAAAGCGAAAAAGCGAGGGATAGATAGAACGGGTAAAAAGTACGGTTTGGGAAAAAGAAAAATGTGTCAGGGAATAAGCAACGATGGAATACGATCGCGATGTGTCAGCGAGACCACGGTAGGGAACTCGCTTTACACCGGAAGCGGAAACGGAAATGCAGCGTAAATATAACGTAGCTTGATGGATCAGCAATCTTTGAACCAACGTTCATTGATACATCCATACCTGTATGTACTATAATGGACTATGATACTATTTATAGTGAAAAAGCACAAAATTGTGACAAATGGAAAGCACAGGTTGGATCTATCTAAAACCCAGCATCCGATAACGGTTGACATTGATGTATATGAAAAATAATTAAATTACCCGATGACGTGATAATAATTGATGTACGAAAGAATATAACATGGATTGGATAGTACGGTAATAGTGAAGTGGACGAGTGTCATCGAAAATATACGAAATGTCGAGGGAAACGGAAAAATGCGGCACCCGTCCGAAGTATGCACATGTTTGCTGTCATCGTTTGAACGCGTTTTGAAGGGGCGGAAAAAGAAATGTTAAAATATTATTAGAAATGAATGACACTCGAGAATTGACCCAGAAACGTATAAATATGATTGCCGCACAGTAATTCAATTAAAACGAATGTTTAAATTCCTATAAATGATGTGAACGATAATTGAGCCGCAAAATCAGCTAACGACCGATTCAATGAAGATTAAGAAAAATAATCCAAGCCACTATGGACCTAATGCTAATATCGCGCAAACGTGAATCAATAATCGACGTCATAACAAGGAGCAAACTGCCGCATCCCAAATGATCCAGCATCGCGACCGAATTACGGTAACCCAGTTATCAAAACAAACCAAGCCAATTTTTGTTGCAATAAAATGTCGATAGCATCACGTATTCCTCACACAAACGTTTCTGAAAATACAATACCTCTTTGAGAACAAAGAAGATTCAATCGAATCCAATCCATGTCTCGCGGACACGTGACATTTCCAATTTCAATTTATTTCCATTCATACAATTCTTAATATCTCCCTTTTTTCCGGTGTATCGGCTACGGTCCACGGGTAAGGCTGGAAGCTGCAACGTTTTCGATGACCTCGCAATTACGAAATGCCACGGGGGCAAAGTTCACTCTGCCACAAGCGCATGGATTACTTTGTCGCAAGACCGGACAATCATTTTCCATGCCGATCTTTCTCTACTCTCATTGTATTACGCAATCACGACGATCGTCACTGGGTTACCATCTCATTACGATCTCTACCGCTTTTACTTCCTCTCCTTCCTCTTCTCCTGATTTTCGCTTCATCTCACGATCTCATCTTCTCAGAGTCGTATCGCCGTTGTCGACTTTTCGCCCGCGCTTCTGTCCTATTCTCTCTCACCGACACGTTTTGCGCTAAGCACTTCTTTCCTAACGAGCTTAGTGGCCGTTGGGGCGCGGGGAGGAACGCGCGCGGTTCCGCGTTTCCAACGAGCTACAACGTACGGCTTCTGTCGTTCAAATGCAAACTCTGACCCACATACGACGAGTCTCGCGACGCTCGGGGTCGTACGTTGGTGATGGCTGTGTGTGATTTTCCACGGGGCTCTGTGCAACGGCACGCATGCACCCTCTTGAGTTTTGCCCGTTCCGCAGCTACTTCGTTGCCATCTGCAGCCGAACCGCGCGTAAGGCGGTGGCAACGACAAAGGGAATCATTATCTTTATACACGTGGGACATTCCAGGACAAATCGATAAGCTCGTGACTGTCGTAATTTTTTTTTGTTGCATTTTTTACTCTTAGACGTTGCGCCGACTATCAAAAGTCTGAAAACTTACGTGCGATGTACTGTAATCGAATCATGAAGCATACCAGAAGGGAACAAAAATAAGAGGATCCTCTCGATTTGACATGGAATGCCTCGTATAGTTGGTGCGTTACGAAATAGCAACGTCTATTCAATGCCACCAATTCCATCCGCAAACCTGACTCAGGCAGGAAGCACGGAAATAACAATATCTACGAATTATAGCTGGCACGTTGGTGCATGTCGTAATTGCATTAGTTTATTCACAATCGTTCAAGCAACTCGGAAGCTCAACGACCTGTGCACACTGCGACTGACATTTCCGAAGGCTGAGACCTCGCGCTCCCTTTGAACATCACTTGTGACGGGTAATTCGCGTGGCGTTTACATCTTCGAATGTACAACGAGACAATTTGATATTTGTTGCCGTGTGAACATAAGTATACGCTGTGTCAACACATTTGTCGGTAGTAATATTTTCAAGAGGCGTTTGCAATAACACGGGACTTCCGAACGTTGTCATAGCCATTGACGTTGCAACGACACGCCCAACGAACGTTGGCTGCAACGCACTTGGGTGTAACAACGCACGAGAAGCGTGTAGTTGCTGAAACAACAAGCCCGCAGGACTCCGCGAGGGTTTTACCTCGTTGTTTCACGATGCGCGAGGTACGCACGCGGTGAAAGGGCTTCTCATTACACCTAACCAAACGTTGGTGAGAAAAATCGAACGGAAAGTTCGCCCGGAAAGGTGAATAAGTTTATTTTAAAGGCTGGAGATGAGTGAGTAGGACGTACGTATTGCGACTCTTCACCTTTGTACCATTTCAGTAATGAATCACGGCATTGATGTTATCATATGGGGAATATTTGTTAGCCTCCGAGCTTCGCACAACGATTGAAATACACGCATTTATTTGGGGAGAGCAGCCGCTATGAAAGGATTCGCCGGCTTCGGTAATCACAGACGCGACGTGATAATTGGTTCTGTAATTACGAAATAATTGATAGCGAATTCGTGGAATACACCGAGAACGGTTATGGTCGGTTTCATCAAGGTTTCATCGAATATCATTCCGCTGTTTTCGAAAAAAAAATACCACCAGGGGTTGTCCTAATTTCACCAAGAGAAAATGAAAACGAAAATTAGGTGAGATTGAAGCCGTAACTCACTCCAGCTCTTTAGGCAACGCCTATGACCCTCCACATTGTTTGGGCAAACATTCAAGAAGCTCAAAAGCTCGAGACCAAAACCTCGAAACACAGAAAAATATCTCGTTAAAATGTAGAAGAAGGACGAAGAAAAAACTGCATGAAAACGTGGTTTCATCGGATTTCTTGCTCTCTGCGAATCCAACTGTATCCAAAACACCTGTGGAGCTCGAAAGGGGTTTTACTCGTCGGGATTGGAAGCGTTCCCTGTTCCGTCCTTTTCCTTCCATCGCGCACTTTTGCTCCCCGGCTCAACTTGCCCCACCCCACGGACGTTTTACGAACGCACGCTGCTACCCCGTCGTGTTATTCCCTTCTCTTTTCGTCTTCGCCGCGGTTACATGCGCCGCAAAGACCACGTTTTGAGGTCGACCTTACGTTTAGCCCCGCTCTCGACCTATCCTGTTCATACTTCCGGCGCACAAACCCGTTTTAGCCTTGACATACCCTCGGGTGTATCGCGGCTCACCTTAGCTCTGAATAGACGTCGACGTTGGAACCCAACGTTGTCTTCGAAAATCCACCGAGCCCGGCTTACGTCGAGCGATTAAGGGACTGTGTCGACACAATCTTGTCAACACCGAACTTAACTTCGGTGCATATCTTTGGAACGATGATTTTCCGGTTGTCGAGTAGTTTCGAAGTTATCTTTGGGGTTCTTATCATCGTATTTCCCTCAATATGCTACCCAATATCAACACGGAAACAAGAAAAAATTGCGAGTAACTCGGTTTCGCAGCGAAATATCGTTACCAGCAATATCCTACTTCATTCATGTTTAACGATTTCCATTACCGACTTGAAACGAACGTCACGAGATGAAAAGAAATATACCGCAGCACCAATATCCACTTGGTATGTCAAATTTCCCGCGTTTGGGTAGGGAAAAACGATTTCACGTGACTTATATAGTCGTACCGTATGTATGCGCATGGAATATGCATGGACAATTTTAATCGTGTAGTCGATACGCATTTCGCCAAAAGGTTTGAAAGGTACGAAGCCCCGGGGACATGCGGATGTCTTGAAATTCAATATTTGAATCCGCTGAGACGTATCGGTAGTCTCGTTGAATCCGCCAAAGCGTTTCAATATAGCTGGCCCAATGTAGCGACACATATAGCAATATACTTCGTGCAACGATGTACGGTAGACATTCATAGCAATATATCCATCCGCCGGATGCAATATATGAGGGTCGTGCCATATACGCAGACCAGGGTTACATCCGAGTCGCGAATACGTTGCAATAACGCCTCCACCCAACCGAGTTGGTAATCCAAGCGTCGAAGGTAAATTTTAATCGTTGGTAAGCCCCGCGGAAATCCAACACGGAAAGATCAATAGGATTATCAGGATACACGGCGCTCGACCTCTGATGTGCAAGCCACAGGTAAATCCGGCGCGGACGATTAATAAAAAAATAATTTTTTTTTAAATAATCAAGATGAAACTGAAATAGGCAAGTTTCGTATGCAACGAATCGAAACCGAAAGATGACAAAACCGATGACCAAAAGAAGGACATAGAACTTCAAAAGTACAAAATGATTGGCGTTTATAATTTTGTGATATTAATTTCAAAGACGCTCGTTGTTCCAAAGCTAAAGTTCGATTGTGCACGAGCGAGACGGACGTGGAAAGCGGAAAGCCGAAGATGGACATTGTTGAGACCAAAACCAGAGCCAAGAAAAGAAATTAAACCTCGAGCAGGTCCGAGATAGTTCTGAACCCCACGAAAGCACAAAGATCGGTTGAACTGACGATGCGAAATCTAGACATTCCGAACATAGCGAGACGGTCACGATTCGAGCAATTGATGGTACATCCTGCATCGAAGCAGTACCAGCTGCAACGGTAGTAGTCATTGTCCTGATAGCAGCAGTATCTGCGAAACTGGGTGAAGTGTTGGACCAGGGACACAGGCAGCATCCCTAGAGCCATTATCCCTGAAGAAGGAAGCGCGTCACCGAGTCAAAGGTACTTTCACCGAGTCTTCGTAAACTGACTTCGATCGTTCAAGTGCCTCTAGGATCCTCAGTGTCCGGCAATAGTGCAGTAGCTTTCCCGTTGCCTTTAGATGTGTATATATATAGCATGGAATACTGCAACTACGGGTTATACTACTGCGAATTTCCGGAGCGAACGACTTTATCGTCGTTTCCTCAAAGTGCCGAGGTATAAGCTATAAACGTAATACCGGACGGCTGTGTTGCGTCCAATGCGGTATTTCTGATAGTTCGTACCGTCCGTATGGTCGGATCAGCGTCTATGACCCGAAAAAGACTATCTTCATCCTTGATATAATTCGTTACTGCTATTGCTCCAGTATTATCGACCCTGAAGATGCAAATTGATCTTTTGTCGCTATCTCGTACCCCACTCACTTAGTATGTACGATTGTTCGATTCAGACGTAGTAACACGTACCAACCCGAACCCGGGCCAACGCGGCTGTAAGACACCCGAGAACCAGAGAAGCTCGACACATAGAAAGGCAGATAGAGACGATTGTTTGAGATCCCGGACTTGGTGCACGGGCCACATTTGCATCCGAGAACTACCGACGGATATATTTGTCCGATTCAGTTCGAGATTCCCCCCAGGAATTGAGTCAGACTGATGACGAGGACAATGTGGCCCTGTATTCATCGGCGTTGAAGTTAACTTCGCCGTTTCTCAAGCAATACCGATTCGCACAATGGAATAATCGACAGCTTCGCCGACTCCGCGATACAATAGCGCCGTAGCTCGGGACACAGGTAATTATTATAGGAGAGTATTGTGTTCGCAAATGAGAATCTGACAATTTTATCGCGATGAATTCGCGGCCGTCAATGAGACGTTTGAACTTAGTTCAGGCGAATGGAAAATTATGACGACAGCAATGAGAGTAAAACTTACGGTGTTTGATGTGAAGTCTCGGTATGGGATCCTGTGGCCAGGCGACGTTGCGAGACGCGAGAGCGATCAACGCCAAAACAATCAGAGTTGGTGTCATCATTCTGAAGACACGAAGCTGTTTCGTGATGGTGATCCTGGCTCGGCGGAGCAGGGAAATCACCGCTGCTAATTCTACAAGTCCAGCTTAGATTCACAGCTTATCCCCATCGTGTACGTCACGGCTTCGTTCCTGTATTGTTCTGAAAAAAATAAGAAAAGGAAAAACTAACGTCAGTCATGATGCGTTTGGTGATTCTTGCATACAATTGCTGGGACTTTAATGTGATAGTGCATCTGTCGTATAAGTACTCGAAGTTATTACCAAGCTGACGCCGGTAACGGGATTAATATCCGTTTCGGTAGCCACACATCCCAGAAATAACAATGGCGCATTGATGGTTGATAAGCAGAAGCTCCGACCAACGGCCAATCCGGATATGAAGCTGGGTGGGAGATGCGGGATAAAGGATTACAGTAAAGTCTCCAGCCGAGTTCGTAACTCGGTCAGTTATTCACCAAAGCCTGAATTATCCATCTCTCTCAATGAATTTGCGCTACCGCCGTAGCTTACCGACTTCATACTCCGCGTTTATCAGCGTTACGAATAGACGGTGTTTTATCTACGCGCATCTTTCATCATCGGTGGTTGCAAAAACCAATTCCAACTTCGATTCTCGGTCGGTGTTATTTTTCGAGCCAAAGAGCAAAAATGAATGAAAATAGATGGAAATTCTGCACGCGAGTAGGATGAAAAGCTAATGAATGCCGCGGATGGGTAACAGGTGAGGATGAGGAGCAACATTCTTGCGGAATACGTATTTCGAAGGTTATGCATTATGCAGCAACGTCGTTCGAAGTTTCTATTTGCCTTTCCATCCCGGAGAAGCTGCGAGTGGAAGAACGCAAAGACATCTGACGGTAAGGGCGACTGGATGGATTGCGCACAGATTGCGAGACGCACCTATACCTCGGTGGTGCACTCCCCCCTCGCCGCATCTCATCCACCAGCTGAGGTCTGTAATGTTTCTCGTGCGTCGGTTACCAGTAACTCAAGAGACGACGAGTTGAGCCGAGTCTCGACTCTCTTGAAACCGTTTTCCTCGCCATCTTAACTCCGAATCTCTCATTAGAAAAGTTTGAACGAAACACGAGCTTTCAACCCCTGAGTCTGTGGCCGACGGATCACATAACCTCTATTTGTTCCCGCACATCTTGATGCTCGGAACTGTTGCCGTGGATTTATTAATTATGCAAATTACGACGAATAATTACGTTTCGGGACTACTGGGGAACTAAGTCACACGACGGATGAGGATACAGGATTTGCGAATGCCGTTTATCCGACGAGAGATCGTATTTCGCGATTTTTTAATGAGACCACGAAAATCGTTAAAAGTATATTTCGACATTTCTTTATTGTTAATTAATTCTGTGACGACTTCGATCTCATATGGAAATACGATAATCGTTAAAAGGGTATTTTTACATTGCTATGTGGTTTATTAATTCGGCGACGGAATTGAATCGTTATAAAAAGACAGACGTTCAGGATCACCGAACCATTATGTGGCGGATTAAATTGCGTGTTTAATTGATATGCATTCGACGAGTTAATTGACGTTCAATGCTGTACCACTTTGTTATTGACTCTACATTTCTGTTTCCACGGGTTTATATATAGGGTGACCGATGAACTTCTCTACTCAAAGAAGCTTAATTGACTTCCTAAAAAATGCATACACTTTATAATAAAAAATGTCAACTGTAAAAGGTACCATCTAAATTTTCTTTTCACTGAAACTAACTCCAAGGCATGACATCGTCAATTCTAGTTTTATTATCCCAATCGTTCATTTTCACAAAATCTGGAGTCCAATTTCTTAAATAAAAAAATAAAAATCAAACCGATTGATTAAACAGAAAAAATTGTATTACTCTTTTTTTGGTAGCACATTTTATCGGCCACCCAACATTTGTATGTTTATCAAGCGTGACCCACTGCAGACGTGAACCAGAGACTTCGAATAAAACTTCTCGAGAAGATCCCATCGCTGTCAACGACTCATGTTTCAGCCAAAGGCAAATAGCGCGCCTCGTCATGCAAACCTACACGCGCAAAAACATGCAAAACTACTTTCTCTCGTAAGAACTTCCTTTATTCGATGAAGGAAAGTTTCGTGCTATCGCGCGTAGATCTCGCGAAACGGTACGACACGAACGACGCATCTTTCAATTACGCATTGATACACCATTGTCCAGTCCACTTGTTCGCTTGCGGTGGTATTTACAAATGGCACAATACTTTTTGTTCGATCAATCAAAAATAATAGACTTATTAAGAAATAAATTCAAATGTTTTTCATCAAAAGATCTGGGAAGTGGAAACTTGCACAATAGTCATTATTTCCTGGTTTCTACAGAGCCAGAAGTCAGAAATAAGTATGTCGATTTTAAGTTTCTAATAGAGGAAACTTTGTGGAAAAGTTAACAATAACGTGGAGGCAATGGGTAAAGGTCGGTTTTGCAGAATAATGTTTCAATATAATAAGGTCGCGCTTAATTGCTTGGGGAGGGAGCGCGGGCGGATAAAATATAGTTAAATATTATTCTCTAAATCTTGACAGCACACAGATATCTTCCATTCGTTGAGAAAGAATGTTGCTCAGTTTTTTTAAGCGAATTCTTTTTTTAAAATCCATTGGAACCAATTTCTTCTTCTTTAACTCCATTATAGAACGGATTTTTTCATTTTTTTTAAATCTGTGTTTGATAAATGTCAACCTTAGTCAGATCAGGATTAAAGAATTATAATTCCACTCCTTTCTCGGAATATTATATAAATATAGTCTCAGCTACCATGTTATGCCGTATTTAAGGTGATGAAATAGCGATGAGAAAAAAATGTCTAGAGAAAATCGAACAAATTCGCGTTAGCGAGTAAATTATTTCGGAATCTTGAAATAAGTAACATCGAAAGCCCTACAAAGCTCGTCGGAAGCTTCTAAATTCACCCTCGATCCTCTCACAATGCGATCTAAAAATACGTCAATATATTATTTACAATACTGGTAGCTGAAAAATTGATGATGAAGCGTTTCGATGACCGGTCGGTGATGACCCAGCTAAAAGGAAATTACTCGTATTTCGCGGAGTTTGAGAATTCGATAGCACGAAACCAAATCCTACCACGAGCTTCAGTTTGAGAATAATAGTAACGACCGAACGTCGTTATTAAGACAGCCGAAAATACGTGACAAGTTCCGCTAATTATACCACGGGGCGATATAAATTATTTTCGCATAAGATAAAAAATGCCAAAGCCAATTGACAGCTGTGCTTCGTCGAAAAAAAATATTTCCAACCTTAACATTTATCGTGAAATCGACTCGTGCACAAAAAATTGACACGACTCTTTCGATAAATAAAAAATATTCCATTGGGCAACCCATTGCCACGATTGTGCAAGCCGGTAATGCTTAATTGATTACTGGATGAGCCAATGAGGAAGAGAATAGACAGGTTTATTACGCGAAAGAAGTGGCGGCTGTGGCGTCTGCCTCAGGGCCAAGTCAAAAAAAAAGAGCCCGACTCGAATAAGGAATAGTAGAATAGAAAGGAGCCATTTCTCACGCCATCCAAGACCGAAACTGCGCGAAGCACACGAGCCGTTCGGCCGGAATGAATTTCCAGCTCGAATGATTCGACGAGAGTTTGAGCGTCTATACATATATATATATATACGATCGTAGATGGTGAAACTGCCGTGCGAGCGAGCGAGAACGATTCGCTGATGTAGGATTCTTCGCGCTCGAATGATCTTCCGCCGTCGAGTCTGCATAATTCTCCTCAACGTCTTCAAGACCGAGAAAGATCCGAAGATTCTCTCGCTAACGCCCGAAAGTGAGAGATCTACTCACCGTTACGGAAATTCGGTACGCTATTAAAAACGTTCGATATGTACAGAGTATAATGGCATATCGATTTTGTCATGACGGCGAGCGATAAGAAAAAATAAACGCTCGGCCCCGTTGAGGTTTTGAAGAGAGGCGAAGATAAAAAATGTTCATTGCGTCGGAAGGAGATATCAATGGAAATATTATAGGAACGAAAACCACGAGATTTATCGGAAAATTTTATTGCAGAGATGACTTTTGCTAGCTTGAGCAACGTTTTGCTCTGACTGCTTCAATGAATTATTTTTTTTGCCGCGGTCAGACTCGTTAACTTCATTGACATCACACTGTACGGATTCCCACACGTGTACCGCTTGATGGGTACATGATCCAACGCCCCCCACTCTTCCACTACACTACATTCTCATCGGAATTGGCTCGAACCTCCCACACATTGGATCGCCGACAGTCATCGCAATAACATTCAACCGTTCCACCTTTCCCGATCAGTCCATCGGGTCCGGAATTAGCGCGGTTTCCATGAACCCTACCGTATTGTGCTGAATCTGAGGAACACTCGCGAATCCGGTAAATCCGATCGTTCTAGTCGACGTAACGTCACCGAACGCGAAAGAAGGTCGCCGAGGTTGAAAAGTCCGAGGTCGACGTTAGAAAAGAATAAAACGGAATAATAAACCCCCCCAGAATAGAAGGGACAGCGGATAAGGAAGTGAGATCAGCGATGAGGACGAGAGAAGTCGGGCGCGTGGGCGGAAGACAAAGAAGGAATGTCAGCGGGGGAGAATGATAGGACAGTCGATAAGGGACCATTTGGAAATAGGCCACTTATCCAATAAGACGTGAGCTCGTTGGGAAATCTTGCACGTAGCTTGTGTAAGGCCGTAGAAACGTAGAAGACTCGGAGAAACTCATTCCGGTGGCGAAGCTAGCGCTGCTGCTGCCGCCACGGAAGTCGTTTCTGCCGCTACACCGGAAGGTTTTTCCGAGGGTTTCTGCATCTCCTATCTTGCTATTTCAATCCTTCCGTCTTTGCCCTCTGATTCTACCTTTTAGGTCATAATTACCGTCATTCACATAGTAATCAGGTTATCGAAGCTCGCGGTAATTCACATTATGTGAAGTTAAGATAATTACATTTTTGTGTATCGCGAATCACCTTTGATAAACGTGAATTTTTTTTAATTTCAATTACCTTTGATAAACGTGAATTTTTTTTAATTTCAATTAAGACATCTTCTCGCCTTAGGATGACAAGACAAAGTGCTACGAAGTCTCGAATCAGCCACAAAGAAATGAATGAATAAAGAGACGACGGTAGAAAGTTGAATCATAAATAAGAGAGGGCCGTATCCTTCCAATCCTGACCGCCGAGTGACCCAGTCGTGGGTACCAAAGTGTGGCAAGTCACTTTGAATTGCAAATGGAATAAGAAGATACCTAACTAATCAACTATCAACATGGACAATACAAATGGGTCACCTGGCTGTGCAAGAAAGTTCGCTACTCAGTCGTTATTGATTCAACCATTTTTACAAAAAGAAAAAGAATCTCTCATTATTTCAATGAAATGATAATCACAAAAGCAATACGAAAGAATGTATCTTCAATCCTTTTTCTGAACGTTATTGTAATCTTCATTATCGTTGCTATTACGTCACATTTGTCGAGCATGCGTCCGTATCACATATCGTTATCATTTCCCTTTCTGGTCAGCTCACGTCATGCTCAGCCCACACCACCGAGAAATCGAGCAATTACGTCCGAGGATCGGTGCGGGAAAACCTGCCTCGTGACGAATCGATATAAAAAGACTACGCTTGGCCACCCACGTGCGCTCTGCAATATTTGGATCCATGAAAATCAGTACCACACGTACAAATATTAGGAATTAAATATTCCGTTGCCGCAAACTTCGCCACATCTTGAGTACATGAAACATGGCTCCATAAACGATTGCACGGAACATTACCGCTCAAGGCACGTACCGTGATAACTGCCTCGAGGCAACATTTTAATTAAAAAAAAGCGATAGATACACGAATGTAAATATCCGAGCGTTTCATTTCGTCGCTGCTGTTGATTACGAGGGTAACCCCACATCCCACATTTCTCACCCCCTCTATTTTCTCACTCTGCGGTTGGGCAAGCGCATCTATCCATTCCCGACATCTTCTTCACTCTCTTTCTCGCTCTCTCTCCCTGTCAATCTGTCTCTCGTAATTTTTCATTTTTCCTTCTATCTTTTCTCCACGTCTCGCCTACTTCCGCAGTCTCTCAGTCAAGACCCTTTCGAACTATCTTTCTTTTTCGCAGCTACGTCGTGCACGTCGCAAACTGCTACGGGGAATACATAGCCACCGCTATACATAGTAACTCGCGGCTATGTCTCTCTTTTTGCGGAGCGTTCACACCCCGTTTTCCCGAGATCTCACCGAGGAACGCTTTGAGGGTTGAAAGCGCGAAAAAGGGTGATGGAAGAAACGAAGTAGAGAAAGAGAGAGAGAGAGAGAGTGAGTGGAAAAGAGATTCCGGTGAGCGTCTTCACCCAGCTCTCGAAGATCCTCTTACTCTCGGTTGAACATTCGAGGACACTCACTGTCGCGATCCCTCACACCCTCACGCAGAGTCATTTTCGACACGTATATACATATATACACATATATATATATAAACGTATGCGTGTGGTCTCGTCATATATCTGTGCATTCACACGTCTCGCGATCTCGTATATATTCGCGTTCGAAAATCGTCTCTGGCACGTTCGTGGACGGCGCTTACCCCCTTGAGAGATGAAAATACGCGAGGAATCGTTGGGAGTGGGAAAACGTGAGCCCGGAGGAAAGAGAGAGTGAGAGAAAAGAAGGAAGAGACTGATTCGAGACTCCAGAAGACTTCCTTCCGCTTTCTGCTGCACATTTACGATGGAGATTGACGCTGCAGGGCATGGTTGCAAAGAAGTCTCTCACAAATTCGGACTAACTACCGTAGGACCAACGATTTACCGGATGTTATGTTTAAGCAAATTCGGATGCAGGGTGTTATTGATTATTCGTATTTCAATGGTAATTATAACATGCAATGTTTGCCATGAAAGTTATTTATTCAAAACATCGCTTTTTCCGTGATGTCCATGATTGAACAATAATTATTTTCTCGCCGGAACCCGAAGCATCCATCCCATGCAGTTTTCAACGGAAACAGATTTATTGCGAAATAATATTCATCTGATTAATGAGAGGTTATTTTCATTTCAAGTATCGCAACAATAAAACGATATGAAATAAAAACTCATTCTCATTATTAAACAAAAATATAAATGTACTATAAGAAAAATGAGAGGCAAACAATAATTGTTACAATGGGCCTGTATTAGGGTGGGCCTCTTATCGGAAAAACCCGGTACATCGAGCCCGGGCTATAACGAGCTTACGCAGTTCTATTATTAGTCGGGCACAAAGACGTCGTTACAGTTATATTTATAAAACGACATAGTAGTATAATAAGAAATTGGCGCGTGCGTGCGATTTTAAACGAGCGAGACAGGAGGAACGCGATGGAAAATCGTGTCGTGTCTACGACGTAGTCAGCATTAGTCAAAGCCAAGATCGACTGGGTTATTGGGTCGCTACTGAATTCAGCAAAATTCAACGCCAGAGGCACGTATCGTGCGTGCCTAACCGTATAATACGCAATATCTACACTCGGAATACATTATCGAGACCTTCTCGATCAACGTAACGTGGCATTCTCGTTGGATCGCTTCTGTGGTGCATACAATATTAATTATTGATCGATTATACGAGGTCGCAGCAACAACAACCATGAGTGAACGAGACTGTGATGACTGGATACCTCCCGTCGACTTGCGGTTACGGACACTTAATTGCTAATCGAGCAATCAATTTCTCGAGTCCCATTGAAACTGAGCGACTGTATTATCCGATCTGATTTGATCTAATCCCCGGACTGCTCGGTACGTCGGACGGTAATAAGAGATTGTGCTGTCGTGCGACTCCAAAGGTCGGTGCAATATCGCTTCTGCTGCTTTGGACGATTTAATTTGATCAAAAACGTTATTTCTACTAATTTGGAGTCATGAGGGTACAAAGATTTCTCGTTATATTATCAATGTTGATATAAGGAGATGGTGGTGGCAGGGCGGCTAAAAATATATTTTTTAACCGATTTAATTTTAATACAAATTAGTACCTGAGATAAATTGATTTCATGACCTTAGCCCGAATTATTCCCAAGTTAATTGCCTATCACGTTCTACCCACTAACTCTCGCTCCATTCACGTGTGTACATTTAAAAAATGAAACTCTTCGCGATCGTCTCGGGTAACGTATCAGTTATAAAGTAAGATTCGAGTGTACTCGAGCAAACGTGTTTTTTTTTCGTATTGTCCTATACACATAACGAACCTTTTCGCCTCAGATGATTTTTTTTATTCCGTCGCTTTGTGGTTGAATAATCCGAGGTTTCTCCGCAAAACTTGACTGTCTCTTTCGTCGTCTTTGTCGCCTTGTTTTCTTTCATTCCCCTTTTCATTCTATTTTTCATCTTTTTCATCCAATTCTATTCTCTCGCTCGCGAACCTCGCGAGATTACAGGGGCGAGGCCGAAAGGAGTCCGAGGGCACACAGAAATGATATTATTCGAGTTTAACCGAATAATGCATTCATAGTGGCGTCGAGGTTGGCAACGCCAAGCCGGCAGAAGAAGGAGGAGGGGGAAGAAGAGAGAGAGAGAGAGGAAGAGGTAGAATAGGGCGAAACGAGAAAAGCAGAACGTTGTCGACGTTAGGGGAAGAATAGGAGCAGGTATATAAGGTAGGTGTGTGGTACCGGTGGTCGTGCGTACGGTTATAGGTTGCCGTTGAAACTCACCCTCCTTCAACCGCGGGCTTCCCTATCTCTGTCCGTCGTTTCGCTGCACGGACTACGTCCGTATAGCCAACGAAGGCTACTATGGCAGCCTACTGGCGTCGCGTCGCCGTCCCGGCTATTTAAATTCAGTGGCACCGACTGAATTTTAAATTAGCTCGAATTATCTTAATAAGGATCCAACGTTCGCGCGTACCCCGCGCACCTTCCCTCATCCACGTCGCAATCGCAATTCTCTCTGTGCTCGCAACGCGCGAAAGAGTAGTGGGGAAGGAGGCGAGAGGAGGGGAGCGGGAGGGGGATCCGTCTCGATTTGTATGCATTGAATTTAAAACAATGTTGCGCTTTCGGTGAATGAAAATATAATGCACCCACGGCAGCGCGTAATGCACGGGGTCGTATGAAAAGTAGTATTAGTGTGCAATAGTGACCCCTGTGACGTTAAACAATCACCTGTATTTTCCTGTATTTTTAACGTTCGGGAATCATTAATTTTTTAATGCGATAATGAATAATCCTTTATTATGGTTCGGGGTGGGAAGAACATTCGGGAAGCTATTTTCTTCGTTGATTATTGAGGTGAAATGATGAATATTTAATGCATTGGTGAATCACATATGAGGCTAAAATCACCGGGAGAGAAGTAGCGAGAAGCGAGGTTGGCAATTTTAATTTAGGTCGGAGTTATTATTGTCGCACATTTATTGAATTTTCATTTAAATTTTCCGAATTAGATGTTACATGTTATTATTCACGAAATGTTTTAAATCAAAAGTTTGATTGGTAGTAACGTCTTTATTCGGTATTACGCGCACTACTACGGTTTCAGTGAAATAAGTAATGAGTCGGATATTCGATTAATTTGGTATACGGAATTTTCGATTTAACAATTGTCAAAGACGTATTTGCCATCGCACACATCTCAATTATGAGTAATAAATTGAAATACCGTCGAATTAAATGCCATCTTGAATTTAAAATATTTATTCGATAGTCCATATCGCATATCAATTGAGATCACAATCGACTAATGAATAATTATCATTTCGTGGAATGACGAATATTATGACTCAATTCTTTTCAGAGAAAAACGTTGATCCGTTATCACATTCATTCCTATATATTCCAATCGAAAAATCAGCATTGAAACTCCACTAATTATCAATTCCAAATTTTTGAAAATGTTCAATACGTGGAAACTTGTTGAAAACCATCTTTGACCCCGTTTTTATGCACGATAAACATCAAAAACAATTCCGCACTCTCATCCCCCTCGAAATCTGTTACATCATCCCCGTAAACTACGTGCACCCAATGGAAGAAACAAAAAAAAATCGTTTTTAAAACGCATGCAGAGAGAAAAAACATTCGAATTGCGTTAAAATGGTAGGTCGAGATTAAATTCAACGCAAAGCTTATCCGACAAACGTGAAATGTCAAGTGGAAATCGTCGACAAACATCAACCGCCAAAAAGTAGCCGAGTTTGGAAATGAGACGCCCTTTTACCTGTACTGTATACCGCCGTTCGTGCAGTTTCATTGCTCGTTTTGTTACGCAATTCACGTCCACGATCGTGCGATGCTCGAGGCTCAACCCGGATTGCGCGGCTCAGCTGACCAATTTAACCCTCTATCGTTTGAATGTTTTCCCCTCTGTTTATCTCACTCGCTCGTTCAATCGTGCCTGCACCCTTCCTCCATCCCGCCCTCTGCCTCTCGTGTACGCAGTCTCGATTCTCCGTGCCTTTGCGCTTTGTCACACTCATTCGGAAGTCACCGGATCACCCATCCACCCCGTAGTCGATCCGGTATTCGTTTGGAACTCAGCAGCATACCCCACGGAATACACAATCGACATGTTACTCCTCCTCCCTCCCGCCACCGTCCTCATCCTCCGCCTCCCTTTCCCCGCGATGCCTCTCGGCATCAGCCTCGTTCAACTTTGCTGCACAGTCGAACCTTGCCTAGGTTCTCGGTGCGCGAATACTTCGACGGAATGTGATGCGATTTCGAATGATCCTAGGTAAGATAGCACGAAGAAGGAGGAACTGGGCGTTGAGGGCGTTCGTCCATTTTGTATCGAAATAATTTGACACGAAAAGCGAACATCGTTCACACTCGTTCGGTGGCATACAGTTGTACCTTTGGTGTTTTTTATTCCTGCCCTCTGGCTAGAGAGGGGGTGGACATTTTTTTAAAACGATATAATCTAAAACTAGAATGTGGAGGATGTCACGAACTGTCAGCCCTTCGGGGCTTGTAGCAAAACAAATCATACTTGTCCATCAATAACTGTCTAAAGATTCAGACTATTTTCCTGTGAAACATTGTCTTCGATAACAAATTTTTATTTCAAATTTTCACAAAAGTTAATATGCATTTTGAAAAATGTTTGTCAATAATTTTTAGGGTCTGGTTGATAGTACCGCAATTCCACGAAAATTTTGAACTCTGAACGATGATATTGAAACAGGATAATTATGAAACAATCAAGCTTGCTACATCGATGGTCTTCATCATTATCTCTGCGTAATGATGATGGTAATAAATTAGAGAATAATTGGTATGAAATTCGCATAGAGTTACTCGATGCGCCGTGGAATTGAATATTGCATTCACGAAATTGGAAATTCGAGGCTAAATAAGCTATTATATGTAACACGTATCGATACGTTCGATACGGCGTCCACAGCGATATCGCCTATCGTGTTCGATATGTACAAAGCAGACGTAGATTCCGACGAAGATACGAGTTTCCGGTTAAAACCCGATAGCGTGTCAAGAGATTTACCGAAGTCTCGAATTGAGTACATCAACAGCGATTGATCTAACAACCATCGGTAATCAAAGTAGCGCATTCAGATCTGGCACAATTGAATCTAATTTAATCATGATCGTCTTCAATGATGTTATCTTTATCGAAGAGTATAAAAATAATTGAACTCACTGTCGACTGACGATGTATATAAATGTATAAAACGAATATTATAAAATGGAAAGGAAAACTTTAACCCTTCCACGACGCACCTATTTTTCAATCAAACGCCAGGCCAGGGTTCAATTTGAACCTGTACAAACTTTGAACATCCGCCATTTTTAATTGACCCGTGCGATCGGGTTAAAAAAATTCTCGAATATACTTTTGAAATTTTGAAATCAATTGATATCAATGAAACGGTTCAAGGGTTGAAGGGAAAGAAATGGTTGAATGAGAGAAAGATAAAACTGGCTGGGCGCTCACGGTGTCAATCTACAAAAAAATATTGTAAATTTTTAACAATAATTGATGGATTATTCCTACAGTATTTTTTTGTCTGTAATAGTTTTTTTCTATAAAGACACACTCGCGCATTCCGTGCATACGATTCTTCGCAATTATCGACAGATGCCAGATGAATCGAAAGAACTGACTCGACAGCGGCTTAAACGTGAAGCCGCCGTCCGAGCTATCGATAAACGAAGAAGGATTGCGCGTCTGAGAGATCGTATTCCTATTTAATTGATTATCTCGGGGGAAGAACGGCTCAACCAACCGCCGACGATTGACGTTGCTATTTTCTCATTTCAATAACATTTATCATTGTCGATACTGAAACGACATTACGACACGATGCAATGTTTAATTTAATTTTTCCATCGTAGGGCATTCAAACGTTTCGATCGCAAACTCATAGTTTATTCAATAACCGATAATTCGTTGATTTAATCGAGAATAATTTAAGCATATAAATTTATTAGTATCGCTTCGGAATCGGACTAGACGGATAAATTCAATTACTTCTTGGAACCTGTGCTTTTTTATTCAACTGTATTTTTTTTATGATCCATCAAATAAACGAAATGGTCACTGACCTGAACGCAAATTTAAAACAATTCCTGTAAAGAGAAAAATTATTCCTATCTAGATATCAATTATTAAAAAACCAATCAGCGTTCGCATTCGATAGTTTGGCGGGAGAATTAATTCATCGTTTCTTCATAGCAGAAGTAAAACGTAAAATGGATGCTGAACTAAGATTTGCATTCTTAAGCGACTTGTGTTGTTGCTGAACAAATTTCGCGGAAACAGATGCGAGAAATCGTTTGCACAGCGAATTCGTTTAATCTCGACGCGGCGCACGCCCGAGACACCACTCAATACTTTAATCAAATCAAGGGGTATTGAATTCCCGCATCGTTCAGGATCTACCGCCTTCTGCTCACTTCGGATTCAGGGCCGTGGTGACGGTACTGCGAGGTAGCTCGAACCTGCGGATGCCATCACTGATCCGAGTCTTTCTCGTGACTAACATCCGTGCTGACTAATATTGTTTCCGCATTTTACCTTGCTCACGTAATGATTCTACGAATAATTCGAGAGACGATCTGACGCGACGGCCTTCAAAGTTGCTGATTTATTTATTTTTATTATTTTTATTATTATTAATATTATTATTATTATTTTTTTTTTCAACGAATGACATTAATAATCATCCTGAATTATTTTGTTTCATCAAAATAAGTTATTCTTAATATAATAAATACTTCCGTTTTTTGTTAATTGCATTTTTTGATACAACGTTCTTGACTGCCGCTAAAAATGTTGATTTTCCGTGAAAACTTAATTTCCATTAATTTTACACCTCACTGGTCTCTCGAGTTTTATGGCGATGCGTATTACACTCCGATTTGAACAGTGATCTTCGTTGCAGCCAACGCGGTTGAGTTTTTCGCGTTACTCGGTTACTCCAGCTTTTCTTGTTATTTCCAATATCGGACTGTGGATTGCGGTACGCCCACAGTTTTTGCGATAACCTTTCGAAACCGTCCGTACTCGATACTTTCGAGTACTCGTACCTCTCCATCGAGAGAGTTTTACTTTTTCCCTCGCCATTTTGCTGGCTCGCGGTTAACGTGAACGAGAAAAAAAAAAAGAGAAAACATCGAAAATGGACGTCTAGCCATGCGCTCCATCGGAAAAGAAGAAAATAGGGGCGACGAATTGACCTCTCGGAATTTTCTTCGCGAAGAAATTGTGAGGAAACGATCTCCGAGCGATCGTAGAGTTGAATGGTATTCACCGTGGGTATATCCGGAACTAGTTGCACAATGTACATTTCAAACGTCGGAACTTCGATAGATCACAAAATTGCTTGTAACTTCGCGCGACAAACAAATATCATGAAAAAGTTATAAAGTGCCAGAACGACGTTGGCAATTTTTTTTTATTTATTTTTCTCCATCTTCTTTTGTGGAATATTGACGGTGGTTGCCAGGCGCCGGTAGGTGTCAAAAACAGTTTGGAAGAATAAAAGCTTACGAAGCCCGTGAGAACGAGAATAACGACACTCGCAGTTCGCCTGGAATATAATATGAAAACTTTCCCGAGTCAAAATCCGCCATATCGGACATTTTAATTCAATTCAACCGGATGACGTACTGCAGAAGCGTGTGACAAGGGTATATCGCGAGTTTGCGTGATATTCTTGCGTCTCGCGCCACGCTTTTTTCCACCACGAACTTCACCCGTGAGCCAGAAATATTCTCGGATCGAAGTTACAATGCGAAATAATTCATCAGCGGCCCTACATATTTCATCAAAGAAAAAAAAGATACGCTTCCGTATAAATACAGATGTATTTTTTATCCCGGCGGAAAAAGGCGAATCGATGGATGGCATTATTCAAACCGGGAAATGAGATTCCGGTCCATATTTAGATATACAAAAGATAGAGATAGATCATAGAAAGAAATATGTTCTTGGTCACCATCTATTTATTTATTTACTTTGTAAAATAACACTCCTATCAACCTATCATATTTCCCACAGGATTTCATTCTCCAACCGCATTTCCGGCGAACAACTCGTCATTATATCCTCCATCTTCTCATCGCCAAAGTCCTCGTTCCACTCCCCTCGCCTTCTCATCATCCTCGCCCGAACTCTTCGTCACTTCGCGCATCCCTCGTCCGTCGATTCTTCTCATTTCGTTCCAGCTGACCCGAGAACCCGAACTCCGAGTCTCCGTCTCCCGCTCGGGGAATATAATTTCCGTCGGTGTTCGATTTTCCAGAGGCGAGAGGACTCGCAAAAGTACACGAACGAACCGCGCCACGCTGGCGAGCTAGACACCGGCCCTACTACCGTCCGGCGATGAAACGAGCCCAGTGTTTGAAAAAGAATCGATCATTAGAGATATCGACAGCTCATCAAGTTTGCCGAGCGAGCGATCGACCTGCCGGGCTCGCGGTCGCGGTTAACCGTTCCGGATTCGTTGGCTCGCGTATAAATACACGTCAACCGGATAATTCGACTGTTCTCTCATTGCGGGTCGACAGCTTTTACCTCTCCCAATCCTCCCCCGGGAAATTCTTCGATTCGCAGCAATTTAACGCCGGAAAACGGATTTTTAACGAACGCCGTCGATGTACGGTTCTGGGTTGGCTTAACTGTGACAAAATTTATTAATCGGGAATAATTGATAGTTGAGGAGATCGGATTTTTTTTGTTTTTAATGTGGATTGTTTGTTCATGAGAAATAATGGTTGAACCGCGGCTGGCGCACAGGGCTCAAAAAGCCCCCGAGCAAAATCAACCGTGGTTGAAGACCCTTTACGATTTGAAGAATGAATCGATACCTTTTTCCCGATAGGCACCATCGCGCTATTTATTTTCTGGAAATAGAGTATTTCGAGAGTATCCATTTCAATTTTTACACCGAAATCATGAAAAATGTAGAAGTTCAGATTTTTTTTGTAAAAATCGCCAATTTTGCGTTTTTTCATCTTCAACAATTTTTTTTCGAAGCAAATATTAAATTTGAGATAGATAACCTATCGGTCCCTTTGGAGGGAATATTAAATGATATATGATACTTTTTTTATTTCATTTTTACAATTTTTTGTTGCCAAAAATGTTCTTCGGGCAAAAATCCGCCTATATCGGTGAGTGGATCGATTGAACGAGTCTGCACTTCTTGATTGGAATTGGGTTCTGATAGCAAACAGCAAATAGCGAGGGAATCGCCGAATTCGAATGATAATATTGATCAAGATAATCACTAAAAAAAATAAAACTCCGCTTGACTAACATCGCGAAATTATCGTTTGCAGTTGTCATATATTTTCGTTGAGCTAGCAGAAAAAAATGCACGATTATAATTTCGCAACGTCACAGCCATGCATCATCGTCCTTTTATCTCGTGTTTAAACTGTCTCCATTTTCATCATCCAATCTCTAAACGTCTGACGCAACCAAAGAGAGTATCAATGTCACATACACAATCTTCCGTGACGATGCCTTCATCGGTAGATCGTCGACTTATGACCGATTAAATTACCATGCGATGATAAACAATTCCGAAAATATAATTCCATTGTTGAACAGAATTATATCATGCGAAATAACTTCTAACAATAACCATATTCCGTAATTTCTGCATAGTACAAAAATCCCAAAAAGCATTCAAATCCGAAAAAAAAATCTGCCATGAAAGTCACCAGAAGATACAACAAATTTTACAATACCAAAACAAAAAACGCATTAGTACAGGAGACTGAAATTCAATTGAAAACGACAAAAACTTGAATGATCGACAAGTCAACCCTCAGGATAAAACCGAAAAGCGAAGAAGTTAATGGACTACAGCCGATCCTTTTACGTGTCTCCAAAAAAAGAATAAAAAATAAAAATAATAAAAAGTTCTATCCACACAGATGCGGTTGCAAGATTCATGGGAGGATCTCCGGCCACAGTTACAGACTCGTTAATAACACCAGAATCGAGGAACACGTGCGAGCGGAAATGACAGAGAAAGAGAATCTAAGAAGACGAAGAACGAGCGAACAAATCAGGGTATGAGAAGAGACTGGGCCAAAGACGATGACGACGACGACGAAGACAACCCGCTGCAAGACTGCTGCTGCTGGGATGCTGGACTAACCGAAAACCATCCGCGAGCGAGAAAGCCAGGGGTTTGAGGAAAGAGGAACAGCCTCGCGTGGAACGTTATCCAAACACGACTATCCCACAGCCGAGCTCGAGCTTTACCGAGGGCGTGGTTCTCATCTCCGAGCCCCATCTCTTCTTGCTCCTATCCGTGTAACAAAGTTTCACTCCTTTTTTTCCTTACCCACGGTCACGTGTTCCGTACTCTTATCCCAACTAAACCACCTATCACTGCATACACCGTGTTGAAAAATAATCGACTGCGAACTTATACATTTTATGTAGACGGACAAAAAAAAACGCAGCTCTACATTTTTACGACTGAAACTTTTAAACTTAAATTCGACTCGTTCGTATAAATTTTAACGAAACTTTCAGCTCCGACGTTTGCTTTGCGCTGCTCGCCGAGCTGATCTATCGCGTGTTTCGCTTAATTCGATTTTTCAAATTATTTATTATCGCAACGTTGGCGGTAAGCAAACGCGGAGGAGCGAATCGTGTCGCGTGGCCTTCGTGGGCTCGTAAGCGGAATGAAATTCGTGAGATTCCAGCGAGATAAGAGAAAAAGCGGTCCGTGTTGGTGGAGAAGGAAATGGAAGGAGTCGACGGTACCAGGACCAGAAGGAAGCTACGGTCGTCCTTTATCTCGTTGGCGTTCGCCAAGATGGCGGGGAGCGACCATTACGTGACCAAGAATTTAGCACGCGTCGCAGATCCGAGAAAACTGCGCTTGGGCGAGGGGGTGGGGAACGCAGAAGGAAACGTACGAACGTACGAAGGATCACGGTGACCGTTACGTTCTCAATGGACATTGGCGCGTGGGTGTGCAGACGACGCGTACAACCTCCCTATATAGTCTTTACCGGAGGAAGTCGGTGGAGTTTGCGAATGCAAGTGCAACTGCGGCATGAGCGTTATATACAGTGAAAACGTTTCAATAGTCCAAAATTAGGCGGATAAATGAGCGAGATTTTACTATTGCGAGGTTGATCGATTGATCAATACAAACAGTTGAATGATGATATACTGATTCGAGCGATGCGAATTGTCCATCCAATAAAAGTCAACTGCATAAGCACACTAAAAATATAATCCTCAATTCAATTCAAATACTTAGAACATTTTATCAAATTTATTAGAGCTTAGAATCGCTGCACTCAATGGCAAGATATTCCATAAGGACCGCTAAATTACGAACAATCGTGAGTTGCGACTATCAGAAGATTCAACTGTAGTCAGCCAATCGTCCAATAGGGACCGGGCCACGAAATTCACTACCAACAAAAGGTATGTAAGATTACCAATGGCCCATTCGTTCTTTCTCTCGAAACTCCAATCGCCGTACCTCCCTGTACCATAAGTACAATATGTTGACGAGAAAAAGACGACGTAGCATACGGCAAAGTCGGACTCGGTGAACGTGAAAAGCCCAGAGAAGCGGCTGGAGTCCTTAACAGCCACGAAATTAAACTCCGTCCGAGCACGATAAATTGTCCAATGTCCTCCGCAGTCACCGAAGACTATAAGGAGCCCTGTACTATGTGCCCATGTATAAGCTACGGGGGCGGAGGACAGTTGGGGAGGGAGGTACATCGGAGTTACCGTATAACGTGTAGCATCTCCGCGCACGGGTTGGGTAAGCTCGTCGGGCCTGCCAGAGGTTTATATCCAAGCGCCCATCGGGCTACCGTTTCCACGTCGAGACGAAACCAGCCAGCCAGTGAAAACGTGGGCCAAAGCCCACTACCGGGCACAGACATATAAATACATGTCTTCGTTAAGTATACCCATAGCTTCGAGTATACCACGCGAAGATACATGGATACGTGTATCCCACCTTCCCAACGAAGAAACTATACTTACAAAAGGTTTGCGTATCAGTGCTTTGGATGCATGGCTCGGTACGTTGTACCCTCTCCCACATTAGGTTATACATTTATATACTCAATTTCCAGCTTGGTCCTTATACGAGGTGTTCCGAAATCACCGCGACAAACGAAAATGATGGGTACCTGAGGTCATTTTGAGTTAAAAAAAAATTAGGGGATGATTTTTTCTTCTTCGCTTTGGTTGGAAATTATATCAGTTTCGATGATTTTAGGTGCAATTTCCTTGAATTGACTCTATGTTAGCCAAACTGGAATTGGTAGTTGTAACTTATTTTATTGAAGAATTAATTATTTTTCTATATTAATACTAATTAATTCGAAAAGGAGACAATCCACACCCTAATTTTTTTCAACTCAAAATAACGTCATGTTTTTGTTTGCGGTGATTCTGGGACACCCTGTATACAGACACGGGTTATATTTTACATGGCCATGGGCTTTAACAGTGTATGGCTGGTGATAGGTATGAAGATATATTATTCTTCATTTATAATGGGTACACACAGAGTCTAACCTAAACGATCGTCTTTGTACATTCGCGTCTGCACACCACCGAAGCTCACACGGGGTTTCGCGGGTGTGTTGTAACTCACGTGACTACGTGTGCGCGTGTTTTGGACGTACTGTGTATATTGGTACTGCAGAAGAAGGCTGTAGTAGCTCGACACGAATCCGCCTGATCTTAATATAAAGCCTCCGCAGTAAGAGGGCGGTGTTCGGGTGAAAACCGCTTTTCGCTGAGAAATATAGCTCCGAGCGCGGAAAGCTCGTTCAGGAAGAACGTGTACATGGTATTATTGTACGAAACAGAGTCGCATTGCAGAAACGTTGTGGGAACAATTTCTTTCTACCGAATATTTGATATTCAAAGTCTCTGCGTTATCCGATTTAGAAAACAAATATGATAGGAAAAGATAAGTTCTTTTCGTCAAAATCTTATGTCGGAAAGAAAGAAAAAATCCGGGACAGATTTATTTAGTTCGGTATAATCAAGCACTTTTGTAATAATGCAGGGAATAATAACTGCAGGGCTCGAAAAAAATTAGCGGCAGGTTTGAATCATTAGGAATCAATCAATTTTGAACCTCATTTTTTTTTCACCCAACAAAAATCACCGATATTTTAGAATCTTTCGGTTCTTTAATTTCTTTGGGTTCTTTGAAAATGAACAAGAAACGTCAATATTTTAACAAGGCAAAAAGTTTTAATTTACTCAATCCCGAGGTCAATATCACTCTTAATTGAGTTCCCCGTGTTGTGTATACGCATATAGTTGGCGTGTCGGAACGTTGATGTATGTGTGTGAGTAAGATCGCGCGAAATTGCAAGCCGCATAAAGAGTGTATAACTCTATCGTCGTTATACACGCCTCGACGGGAGTGCACAGAAGCTGGGTCGCGCTTATCCACGGGAAATCGAACCGAGCCACTTCCGGACTGTGATGGCTGCTGAAACTTCCCTCGGTCATGACGAAAAACACATACACACACACACACACACACACGCAGATACATATACTATACACACGAGTATATATTTATGTACATATAAATATATATATTTATGTACACGTAAATTGTAATGCCAAGTTTTAACAACGCTTGCACGTATAATTATGTGATCGTTTTCTTACGTACGCTATAGGATAATAGCTCAGGTCGGTAAACGAAGCTTTATAAATCAATGTAACGGAATGAGCTAACGTCGAGTTGTCGATCGACTGCATGTGAAATGCGCCGGAATTACCCTTTTCAGGGTATCGTACTTTCGATGAAAAAATAGAGACCTTACGAAAAATGCGAAATAATTTGGTTTCATCTATTCAGAGCTCAGAGATCGCACGTGTGAATATTCACTGTTTCCTCATCGTTTTTCAATACCAAATACCGGTCGTGTTTCTCTCGAATCCCTAATAATTCCCGTGATTTATATCCCAAGTTCATTATGACAACAATTCTCGAGGTTTTAATCCGAACGAAATATGCGTCGAATATTATTGTAGATCCGACAAGTTGTATCTGCATAATTCGATGGTTAATGTTAGCACCGGTTGTTGCCAGCCCCGAGGCGATATAATCCTTCACAAGACTGAAACAGCAGTACTCGGTGTTTCCTTCGTGCTCGATAATCATTAATGTAAATTTCTAGAAATACATGATATCGAATATACGTTTCCGTTAAGACGATGGGTTACAAACACGCTCTCCTTCTCTCTCACTTCGCAGCGAGCGCCCATAGCGCTGTCTCTCTCGCACTGCACGATGTAACCCATCGCCTTAAGCGAAGCCTCTCGCGGGATTCTATCGGGTGCGGATCAACGTTCCGAATATCCAATCCTTCGACAGATCAATGAATCAAATTAAAATGCTTCAAAAATAAATTTTCCGAATCGGCATGGATCCGACTGTCAATATCTCGAAAGATAAAAATCCCGAAAACGTATGTATAGGTACAGTGGGCGTAGCTCGTACGACCGCGCGAAGATGACAGCAATTCAGAGGCAGATAAATAGATTCGGACAATAGTTTTACTTCGTTTCGGGTGTAGAGCGGCTTATTCCATTCAAACGACCGATCGGTGCCCGTGAAACTTTTGACCCGTCGAGGTTTGGTTCTCGGGATTTCGATCTTTCGGGCCATTGACAGTTGGAGCCATGGCTATTCGGAACATTTATTTTCGGAAGCATTTTGATTCGATTTATCGACCCGTCGGAACATTGAATATTCAGTACTTCGATCCGCACCCAATCTATCGTTGTCGATCGCAAACTTTCAATCGATTGACAGATTGTCGCGTATACATTACGATGTCGCAACCTCACTCTTACATACGACGTTCTTTGCAACGTCGCAGCTTGTGAGTTTGATGCAAGTGCACTCACGGTCTTTTTTTTTTTTCTTCTTTTCTTCTTGCCTCAGCATCCTACACACGCACCGTGCAGTGGCAATCGCATGCGACGCGTGTTGTTGCATAAAGTGAGCACGTCGAAATGTCGGATGTTGCGAAAGTGATTCGGTGAATGAGAGTCGGCGTACGTACGCGGGTTACTTATCGACGCTGCACCTGAAAGCGAAACGGCGAGATACGAAGTTGGATCGTAGAAAGCAGGCGTAACGCGGTAGGTGGAGAAAAAACAAAAGGTGCGGTGTGAGGGATATAAATCTGATATAAAATATACGACGCAGTGTACACGTGCGTACGTCCAAGAGCGTCGACGAGATTTGACGATTTTATTTTGATAATCGTCTGATCTTCTATTACGACGGTTTTTTTTAATCTGTTCAATAAGATATAAATTTTTTAATAATAGAGGAAAACTTTTGCACCGCCTTAAGAAGTGGCGTGAAAAAATAATGCAGCCGAATTGATCAATGATAAAATAGAAGTAATAATAATATATTGTGTTAAGCCTGGATCTTCTCTGCTGGATGTGGTAGAAATCTGGATAGAAATCTCCCTGAAGAACTATAATGACCAACCAACTGTCGTCTATAAAAAAGCTAATAAGTATCCAACACGAGACAAATTATCTTTTCAATTATATCAAATTCTTGCGCAATCAAACGACTCTTAGAAATAAACAAATAAATAAATAAATCAAAGAAAAAAGCAACCGAGACGATTTTTTCATGCTTCGACAAGCGGTTGCCAGCCGGAGGCGAACAAAACCGGATGCCGATCGAGATGAGAGATGCAGCAGCAGCAGCAGCAGAAGCGGTCTCAAGTGCACCGCGTACTTGTGGCTGTTAGCTGGTGACGCTTCTGTCACTGCTACGCTCGACGTCCTCCCAAGCATTCGGAATATTCCGCATTCTATCGCAAATTCCTTCCCGGTTACCGTTCCGAGCTTCCTGGATAAGTAAAATTGGCCTCTTAGACGTTACCGTTAGATCATAAGTGCTTCGCAACTAAGTATCGTTCTTTGGCCATTGATTTGTTCATCCGCGGCATCATTAAAGCCTTCCGTTGCGCGGTATCTCATTTTTTTTTGTTCCAGATTGTCTTTGATTAAAACTATCGCGCGATCATTAACGAGCGATCTTCGATGGTTGAGCAACTATACGACGACGAAGATACTGGGAGTTGTTATACTTCAAAACACGTTCGATGCGGAACGTTATGCATTTTCGAAACAAATTGAAAAAAATGTATGCCATGATTGGAATCGATATAAAAATGATGGACTCTTCGTTGTGTATTTTTGTGAGGTTTTTTCAACGAACAAGTTATTTTCGCTCGAGTACATCGTGCGCTCGCTGCAGCGTACAAATTCAGATTCGTATATTTAAAATTGAAAAATAGCGCAGTTTATGCTTATAATTTTTTGTTTATGGAAATGGGAATGAAAATATTTTTAGACGACGAGCAGTTTATTATCGAAATAATCAATGAATATTCGGATGGAACGATAATTCCGTGGGCGGTTATTCATTTCTTTTTTTTTTATTCGTCGAAGAAATAAACGGCGTCCATGAACCAAGAATAAAGCACAAAAATATGTAGAAATAGAAGCTCTTCGTATGGATTTAGATTCTAATAGCAAATTTAACCTCAGTTACTAATTATTTTCAAAGGTATCAAAAAAATCATCAATTAGGAAATGCAATTCATTTGAAAAAACCCTACCCGTCTTCTTTTTACAATCCTGATACTCTTCGCCAAAAAAAAATGTCGGAAATAAATTTTCAAATATTCGACATTAAAAAAAATCGTAGAGACCGGTGGTTACATGCGTTTGATACATTATCGCCGTTGAATAAATTCGCAGCAGCGAGAAGTCTCCCACGTGAATCATGAAGGAAGATTTCCATTGTTCGGGGAACGACGATTTCTCACCGGGGCCCGACGTTCGTTGGCGCAGCGAGTAAGCCTCGGCAATTGGTGGTAGCAAGTTTAGTCTCGTCGTCGTTTAAAAAGTTCTCCGCATAGTAAAATCCCGCGAGACGAGATGGGGGGGGGGGGGGGGGGAGAAAAAATAAAGAAGTAAGAAAAAATAAGCGGAAGCGCAGAAAAGGATCGAGACGAAAGCTAGAAGTTCGCGGGGTTATATACCAATGGTCGCTACCAATCCCAGTGCTCTCGGGAACACGTGACCAAGCAGTTTAAGCTTCACCCGCGTTGAGGGCGACACGCGCAGGAGTACGGAGGCGAGATGGAAGGTGAGGGGTTGGTTGGTGGGGCGATCTCAAGCAAAACCGGGCCCGCGAACTGCATTTGAATAAGAATGGAATCCGGACGTGTAATAACAGCCTCAGAGCCACGCGACTCCGCAACTACCCCTACGTCGTTTCGTCCTTGTCCCCCCCCCCCCCCCCCGGCCTTCAACCCCAATGCGTTTCATTCTATTATTAGATTTTTTTTTTATTTAATATGACCGACGAAAGGGTTTTCGTGGTTTCTTTTGCCGTTCACTCGTTAGGGGTAGTATTTTCTTATGAATTGAAACAACTCCGGATGAATTTTTCAATATCCAAACGCAGTTTTGTAAATTATATTTTTATTTTCAATTTTCCGAATACGTTCGATAGCGACAAACCTGAGAAAATAAAATATCTCTAAAATCTCCTCAAATCTTGCTCGATCCCTCTGGAATCCGACAGGCAAGAAGGGGGATGACAAAATTATCATCAATGAATTTTCTCATCTCATACTTCCATCAACAAACTGTTGTAAATATTAAAAAAAAAAAAAAGTCCAATAACAACTTAAATAACTTAAAATTATTCCCAGACCTTGCTCGAACCATCGTGCCGTTAAAACGGCAAATCGAGGCCGACGGACGAACAGATCGTTTCCATGCGAAAAAAAAAAAAAAAGACCGGTAAAGCAGTGTACGGACTTTAGATCGCAGTTTCTTTGCTGGCTAACGTTGAGAATTTTATATTCGAACTCCGCACAGTGACAACGTATATGATACCGCCACTGGCATACCGGCTTTACCGGCTCGACGGAAACCCCGGCGGCATTCACCACCCTCGTGTGAATATTCATGACGCGGCGCTGCAACCCCGCACGGGCTCTTGGTCCGGTAGCCCTGCCCGCGCTCGTGTAAACGTAATCGCTTGTCCGAGGCGAGGCAATGCGCGACGGGACGCGCTCTCGCGCCTCTCAACCCCTGTACACCATGCAGCTTCACTTGCGTTAAAGTTCGTTGCACCGCAAAAACAGCTAGATACCCCGCATTATTGCTCCTCGCCCGGCTACTGCCAACCGTCGACGAGCTTCCAGTAGGTTTTTCACGTTGCGGAGAACGCTCGTGGCGCCTCTGACGGTTTAAATTTACATATTTCGACCCAATGACACACGTGTGGAAATCGATATGAAAAATGTAACGTGAGGCAGAGCGTTGCGGAAAATTTCAAAGTATTAAGAAAGCGGGACATCGTAAAATTGAAAAAAAAATCGATATTAGTTTTTCCTGCATTTTTTGGAGAACATGCAATCGATATATGTCTATATGGTATCGTAATTTTATTACGTTCATAATTTTTTTCTCTACATCTATGGAAAAATTTACAATTGAAACTTCAAATGTAGGAGAAATATCCTAAATATTCCAGCAAATGACAACTTTATTTTTTAAAAAATCGCAATAATAACCTAACTTATAAATCTATTACAGTGCCTCGCCCCCTTAATAGACTATTTTGGCGTGAATTGACTAACAATAAATTTTTCCGAACGTTCCCGGTATAACAAGAAAAACGACCGAACGATGTAAAAGAATTATTAAATTTATTACACCGAATACGCTTCGTGCTCACCCATTGGCACGTTTCTCCACAACGTGCAGTGCATTGTCGATTCAAAGCACGGTGGAATGCATTTCGATTCTATCGGACCAAGTACAATTCTCGATAAACGATACATACGCATCCGTCCAATTATTTTTCATTCCACACATGCTCTTCACCACAAAACATCAATCTCTTTACATCATCACGTCGCTTGCCACATTCGATACCCATCAAGTATTGTAATAAAATATAACAACATAAACGTATTTTTAAAATTTTGTCACGACGTGGCGATATTTCGGCAAATGTTTGTAATACCATTGTACGAAAATAGCCGGAATTACCGATACAATATCTACAGAAATGCGAAATCGATCGAGAAATTCCTCGGAATTGGAGTAATAATTGAAACAATCGTGGAATGGTGGAATGAGAAGATATATTAATGGACGACGGGAATTTGTATACACCGCAAGGCAAGGGCGAAGGGGTAACGAGGGGCGGGGGGGGGGGGGGGGGGCTACATATTGGCCGGGTGTTATTGTAAAAAGTTTTTCAAGCGAAATACAGATTGTGTTTATTGGTTGTTTCGATCATCGCATATCGGAAAGCTTTACGTCCCGATGAACCAGCGTGAGTGAGAAATAATGGTTGGAAAATAAAATGTGCGCAAAAATAAATAGTGGGATAATCTCGGTGCGCTTCGTCAAATGTAGAGCGACAAATCGTCACATCGCGAGCTCGTACATTGTGACGGACGAAATTTTTTAAATCGTTTTACGGCAGACGTAAATAAAATTCGGACACGGATTTAATTTTGATATTCAGATAAATAATCGGAGGTTTATTCTACGTCTTCTCATAATTTTATTCGCAACGAATTATATTTCGATGCAAAATAAAATGTATGAAACGAGAGAAAATGTATCACGATTTTTATTTCGTATGCAGATGATTCGGAAAAATAATACAAGAATTTGATTACATTTGCATAAATTTGGAAGCAGAGATAAATTTGAAATGCGGGAAGATAATTTATTGAAGCGGTATTGGAGTGCTGGAGACATTGATCGAAATGTCTGACGAATATTTATGAATAATGGAAAAATAGATATTACGGTAATGGGTTATCAACAGCTTTATCGGTGCCTCGATTAAAAATTTAAACACAGTAAGAGGGTTTTAAGTTATGCATATATTTTTTGTAGCCATGTTTGAGTTTTTATCTCGCAAAATTCCAGAAATAAATATTTATTCAAGCGAAAGATAGATTATTTTATTATTATTATTATTCTCAACGGACCCCAGGTCGCAATTTTGTCTAACAATTTGTACAGTTTGATAAATTCAAATTCAATGAATTATGAATTATCGGAGAGCGACGTAATACGAGAAAGATGTTTGCACGAGCGATTGGTAGGTCTCTCTGGCTTTTGCTTGCTACCGGCGTTACCATCGCCTGCTCGCGCTAGAAGCAGGACGAACAGTTGGATGAACTCGGATGAACTTTGCGCTAGAAAAATGAAGATCCAGCGAGGAAGGTAAAGTTAAAAGGAAAGGAAAGAGCGAGATAAGATAAAAATTTTAAAAAAAGGTATCATTACGCTTACCTCCGAGTTTGACTGACAGTCCGACTTCGAAAGTGGCCATTAATGCGAAGATTTTATTTTCGCACAAGGATCTAATAAATACGGCTATCTGATTGATCATATCATTATCACGGATTAATAATTCCGATCCATTCTTAATTCAGAACTATGAATTTACAGCACCAATTTTGAGCTATTACAAACTTTCCCGACGAAATGAAAATTATTCTCATTATTTGTAAAAAAATAGACATACAAGACAAATAATAAATGCAACTAAAGAATCATTCACATACAAGTAATTTCCATTCAAAACCTGTTGTATCAGACCAATCCGATTTAGCAGTAGAAGAATAACTTGTCCTCAAAATGAAGACGCTGT
Source organism: Sussaba pulchella (assembly GCA_963971145.1). Taxonomy (NCBI): domain Eukaryota; kingdom Metazoa; phylum Arthropoda; class Insecta; order Hymenoptera; family Ichneumonidae; genus Sussaba; species Sussaba pulchella. Next base: position 7,462,388 of record OZ020173.1, on the reverse strand, counting down.
ACCGCACATGCAAATAAACCCAAAGAAATTTGCCTTCCAAGTCGCCAGCTGTGCCGAGTCGATGCAGCGCATCGCCTTAATCCCAGTTGCTCCAAGCCCCGCATCCTCAGACGCAACTCCGGGTTCCGTGAAGATATCGTTACGGTCCACGGTGAGTCAAGAAGGTGGGGAGTTGCCGGAGGTAAAGCAGGTGAGGAGGAATAGACGAAGCGAGAAGACAACCTGCAACCGATTTTGCGAGACCAACGACGGAAGGAGAAGCTCCTCCGCGACGAGACGAGCGAGCCGGTGCATGAACCTGCGTGAACTTTGCGCGCGAGAGGCGCGAGAGGCGCGAGAAGATAGAACGGCGGGTAGAATAGTTATGTTGGAAGGAGAAAGAAGGTAGGGAGCGACGAACCGTTACGCTCGCTTGGATCTCCGCGCTACGGTCACTTCCGGCCCCGTGGCATCGCGATACCCAGTCGCAGTTGTACGAGCACGACTTGGTTCGTTCGTTCGGCTCGCACGAGTCGGATAAACCATCGGAGCTCGTGGTGTCGTGCACTTACATACACGTACACACAATCACGCACACACTCAGGGTTAACGTTGCAATTTAATATCTAACGGAGCGTTGTGCCTACGCACTCCAACGGACGCGTTCTCGTACTTCGTTGCCCCGCGTCTACTTCTTATCGTCCTGCACTTCCTGCATCTGCCATCGGGCTGCAGGTTTTGCCTAGCCGACCGAGCTTAACGAATCGTTGAAATTTTCTCGGTGAATCGTCGAGCGTACGGTGAAAATTCATGAGAGAATACACGTTGGGGAATCGTTGTTGTATGACGGCCGTGAAAATTGATGATTGCAGAATTTTTATTACTGTTATTATTTTTTTCATTTTATTTGATAATATTAATAATCGGTGTAGGGTTTTTGGTTGTTAGAATCGATTATGCCCGATACGAAAAAATATTTTGATCTTGAAATAACGTTCAATTCTTCGATTCGAAAAATTTGAAAATTTTCTTTAATTCGATTTCCATTTTTTTCTATCTTCTTTAATTGAATTTTCAATTTTTTTCTTCAATTTTTCAAACATATGTTCTTTGCTGTTTCAAAAACATGCCTGGAAAAAAATTGTGACCGAAGGGTGGAAAGTCCTGCAGCCCTAATAGCGGTCGTAACCCAAATAATGATAAAATTAGAGCTAGCCCTGCAATTTGACGTAGATAATCCCTCGAACAATATAAACTGGGCACGAATAAAAATATAAAAATAATATAACAAAATAAAGAATATAGATATATAAAAAAGGCATAAAAAATATAAAATAAAGAGACCTGGTTTTACGGTTCACAGGAGTTGTCTTTTCTTTATTCTACGCCTATGACGACGCTGCCGTTATTACAAAATGCAGTTACCCCTAACGTGCGACACCAAATGGCCGACATTGTACCTCGACGAGTTTCGTGTGATGCCTTCTTCAGTCGCCATCGTCTCGTTCTCAACGAACTTTTCACGAAACTCCGTACGTTATCCTATTTGCCAGGCTCTCCCCCTCGCCTCACGTTCTTTTCGCAGTCTCGGTTCTTTCCCGCTGTTCCTTTTTTATTCGGTACATTTAGCCGATCTTTTTCCCCCAGCAATATCCGGCTGGCTGCGTTGCCGTATCTTCGGCACCCTCGCCTTCGCTTTCCGGCGGATTTTCCATCGTGCGGGTTCTCAAACTGTGGACCACAGTCAGAGGGGGCCGGTCGGTATTTCAGAACGCGTGCGTGTTGGTTCGCTCTCCGCGTCTGTGTGTATGTATAATTTTTTTTCACGTGACAACAATTTCTCTGTCGTTTGACGATAAACTCTGTTAATTCATGGAAACCCGAAATTTGTTTTTTTTTTTCGGATCAGAATTAATTTTTAATCAAGTTTTAATTATTTTTAGATCCTTCAGAATTTTCGGCGCGAATTTCGACTCGTAAAAAACCGCAATCGCCTTTTTTTGAAGGTAGAACGAATTTTGGAAATATTATCAACGCTATTTTGACCCACTTTTGCGTCGATTGATCCTTCTTTTATCAGGCTTTTAAGGCGATGTGCGCACGAAGCGTTGAACTCGTCCAGTGTAAGCGAGAGTATCGTCGGGAGGGTAGACCGAGATAACGATGGAAAACGAAGAAACGGAGAACCCGTGACACCGGGTTCGAAACGTAAGATGGCCGCCGCGTACGTTTGGATGAGGACGGAATGTGGGAGTAGATGAAGTGAAGAAGAAGGAACAATAAACCTAATGCAAACCCGGTACGTGGTTCGACGCCAATGAACTGCACACGTGAAGAGACTTCGGGAGCGAGAGACATTTCGTAACTATGTTCACTCTTTACCCCTTCCTCGCTATCTTCCATTCCGCGCGATTCGACCGGGATGCCGGTTGCAGGTTCGACTGGTTACTGTCTGCTTCCACCGTTAGAATCTTCCTCGACGTTGGTCCTTGTTGAAGGCAAGAAACGAAAAGGTGAATGGGAGAAGATCGAGGATATCTGCCGTTTTTCTGATAAGAAGCCTTTGGGCTTCTTAATGGAAAGAGGTTTACTTTGTTGGGATAATATTTATTTAATTAACGAAAGATTCATTTTATTTCGAATATTACAGCAATGTTATTCAACACGAAAATTTAAATAAATAAGACGAATCATAATTGCAAGAAAAGAATTATTTTTATATAAGTAATTGCGTTTTATTCATCACCATTCTTGACCTTGCAACAAACTTTGTTCCTGCAACTCATCATCGACTCCTTTACCTTCAATATTTATTGAGCCTCTAATGCCTTATTCATTTTCGTTCTTCTTTGCAGTCAACTTTGGCTTTAAATTGGCATTTCTCGCAAAAGGAACGCACCGCGACGACGCGACGAACACCAATCACACAGAGCGATCTTCCGGCTGTAAGCAGAGCCGAGCAGTATTGACAAAAAAATTATATCGACACGTGTGATGACTCGTAAGGCTCCCCCTCCCTAGAGGCAGTCGGGAGCATTAGAGGGTCAATAGTTCCCAGGGGGGCATGCCGACTGGAAAACTCGCAGGGCCGTGTCAACGTCAAATACGGACTTATCGAAAGACTGCCATGCCCAGCATGATATTCAGTCTCTGAAGAACAGAATTCGGAACCAGATGTAATCCAGATGGAAAAGATCTACCCGTACATATCGAATTCTTACGGTATCATTGAGCTTCACTATCGAATTTGTACTAGCCCTCCACAAAGGATTACTTTTTTTCCCAGTCATCGACCTGAAAATAAAGAAACCCTTTCGTTCAACCCTTCGTAATGAATAATGAATACTTTTGTTCTGTCTGGGAATTTCTTCTTTATCCCGCGGAACTGTTTGTTCAATTCCCACTTCTGCCCAGTCGAAACTCCTTCGAATTCGCGTCGAGCAGCCGTTCTCGGCACTTTTCTCCGGGGGATCTTTCCCCTTATTGCGTCTCTGTTACTTCCTTTTCTCTCTCGCCACACGTTTCTGTCTCTCGATCGATCTCCTTTTCTATATTCCTTCGTCTCGCTAGGTTCTTCTTGTTCTTCTTCATCCCTTTTTTGTATTTTTATATATATATTTTTTTGCTTCGAAAGCTCCTTCTTGAACGGGGCAAGGGAAGAGTTTCATCGTCTCCCCGGAGATGTACCTCCGGCGCTGGTCCCTCACCGCCGTCTCACTTCCTTCGGATCGTTCTAGTTATGGTCCATGAAGTCCCTCTTCCGCTCCCCGATTCTTCTTGTTCCAGACCAAAGCTTTGTAACCCTTTTGTTTCTTTTTTGTTCACCTCATTCTCGTTCTCCTTCACCTTCTTTTCCCGGTCCGACTGCGCCTCTTCATCCCCTTCCTCTCGTAAATCCGTTTCTTTCTTCCCGACGTGCGTTCTCTCTTTCGTTTTTCTCGGTCCAAACTTGCCGAGCAACCACAATTTTTCCCACCGAACCGCCAAAGTAATCGGGAAGGAAGTGGCTTGTGGACGTCGATCGATCGCGGGGAACTAGAGGAAATCGCGGAAAAGCCGTGATAAGTTTCAACTGTTTTTTTTTTCTCTCTTTTATCTTTCAATCTGCTACATTTTTCGTAAAGAGATGACAGGGAGAGGGAGAGAGAGAAATGAATGAGTGAATGAGAACGTTGCACGGACGACAGGATGTTGCTGTGTAAAAAGAAGGCATTTCGCAGGAACGTCCGGTCGCGTGAGGCGCAAGAGTTTTCTCGTTCTTCCCCGGAGCGGAATGAACCCGGGACTTGGATAACGTCACGTTTTCCACGGGCAGCGACTACTCCGTCGTCAACTTTTCGCAAGAGCTATGCGGAACAGGATGAGAATAATAAGATGATGCGCATTAAACTTGGAAATTTCTCGGAGACGAGTAAATTTTCATTAAGGTAGTTCTGGAGTTTTGTCAAAATCTATGGAATCGCCTGAAATTGTAGTATGGTGTAGATACAACCTTTATGAACCGATTCCTAAATTTTTCATTCGATTCACCACTTAGTTTCTGAGATAATTGCAATCAAAAATCGGTTTTTTTGTACGCGATGCCTATACCTAACACGTGAATGGATAGGACTTTATTCACACTTTTTATTATCGACGCTAAACGGAACTATACATTTTCAAATAAAACCACCGGTGTATGCAGTACTAGTGTAGGATTAATTTTAAAAAAAATCGCAATTTTCCACCACTTAGTTTCGGAGATATCGACTCACAAAAAATATTTATTATACTCGATACGGAACGGAGACACAATCAGCTGTGACGAAACGGCAACAGTGTTCGCTTTGGGGAAGGGATGGGTGCGCGGCAAAGTCCGGGAATTTGAAACGGGGTTGTTTCTGAGTTTTGATAATTGCGGAAAGGAGTTGAAATAAATGTTTTCCTCATGACGAATTAGCTTTACTTCATTCATTCGTGTATATATACTGAATGCACTTTAAATGCTCAGAAAGATATTTTAAATCCACAATCCGTCGCCCCTCGACAGCAAACTTCTGTTGCTGATCGAGGTTATGGTCGTTGAGGCTATCGCGTTTAGCAGCATTCGCTCGACACATAGCCGCAACAGCTTTCAATTTGTGATCAAGATTTTTTTTTCACAAACCGACCCTTAAACCTCACTCGGCTCGACATTATCTCAATAATTTGTTGATAAAAATTCACGGACACTGATACGTTTGAAGTTTCTATAATACTGGAAAATTGCGCTGTTGCCGCGTTTTCAGCGCCGCGCTCTATGTATGTAGAGGGCCTACCCATGCACGAGGTGTCATTGTGTAGGCCGTGCAGAGAGTACAAGCTCTGTCAAAAGTTTTCGACCGACGGCATCATATGAGATTGGGTTTTACTGTACGCTGCGGTCGAAACTTTTAGCTGATACGTGTACCTCCAGAACTACCTTAAGCATCATTTGTGACGCATACGGGAAAACTGTTTCGGTAATTTGCGAAGGATGTATTCTTTTGTGTAAGAATTGTTTTTGATTCTTCGGTGAAACAATGTAAGCGCCGAGGCGGTTGACGGGATTACGAAGAGACAGCCGAGAGGGGCCGATCTCACAGGAGAGTTTTCATTTCCGAGCTCCGATAGAAATTGAAGAGTTCGCGCTGACTTTGGTATGGGATGCTTCGGATTGATCTAACTCGATTAGGGCCAGCGACCTTATTCCGTCGATCACCATCGACCCTCGCATTCAGCCGTTTACACAGCCGATTGCGCAGAGTGGCTAGCTCACAAATTGAGCGAGGATTTTATGTGAAATCTTAACTCCGAACAAGTTGAACGTTACAAACGTAATTGACATCGTCGTTCTGAAGCTCCGATAACGTTACTTCTCATAAAGACAAAAGATTTTTTATCGTGAAAGACCAAATTGAAACAGCACAGTCTTGTCTTATGCAGTCGATGCGTCGCGGTAGAGATCTAACGGGGCGAACCCGAATAAAAAGTTAATTATATTATTTTTTAATCGAATGAACCGATCATTATGGAAGAATAATAAAAAAATAAAAAATAAACTCTACCGTATTAGATTTGACATCACAGATTCAACAGTAATCTAATCCTTCCAAATCATCGACGTTTGTTCTCCCCATCCTCTCCAATCACTCCACCACGCTTTTCAAATCATCAATCCCATTATTTCTTCCCGCCTATATCCCGAGGCGACGAAGAAATTCGTCACTTCATCGCACTCCGATCCACGCTCCAAACTCGAGGGTTATATTTTTCTTTCTTCGTGAATACAGAGACTCAAGTACGATGAATAATGAACTCGCGATCCCTCAGACCCTTCGGCTCACAGAAGAACGCTCACTAAAAATAAACGTCAGAGCGAATGGCCGAGGCGGGAACGTTTGGAAGTGCGAAGCAAACTGTACCACGTGGCTACGGAAACGAGTCGAGAAGACGGAGCCACTTCGTTCCGGTATAAACTACGCGGCTTGTGGCGAGAGACGCGAAGCTCGTTGCCCACCCGCACCAACGAAACCGTCATAAGTGTGAGGTCTTCAGCACTCTCGAGCTTTCACGCAGCTCCCGCAGGATCCGCGAGGCGTACATGGACCCGCATGGCTGGGACACGCGAGACAGCCCGTGAAATCCTCTTTTATGAAGAATGGGTTTTTGGGACAGTGGAAGAGCATCGTCGGTTAGTCTTGTAAAAGAATTTTACCTCATATGCGATATATCAGAGTCTCATTTGGACGGAAATGCGATTTGGATAAAATAAAAATGAAATATGAAAATTGTGACATTTTTTTTCGTCCTTTTTCGTAGTTTTATTGCATCTATCTTTAACATCTTAATCGTGGTTATTTTGTAACGGACTTGGAGCATAGATTTGTCTTCATATGAGATATTTCTAGGCCTCGTTCGGAAAGAATAACGTTTTGGATAAAATAAGAATGAAATATGAAAATTCTGACAATCTCTTTCTTGTCTTTCTTTCTATCTCTATCGTTCCCTCACTTTTCAACTTTTAAAGCCTATAGCACACGTCGCACAGGCGTGATTATTTTCCAGGAAAATGCATAACCATCTTTTTGTAATAACCTGTCATGTTGCGTAGACGATTGGTAATACCTCGGGCTTCGTCGAAATGTACACTCTCGACACGAAATCACCATCCGATAACACTGTGCATTGCATACACGGATGATAAACTACACGTTCCTCAGTTATTGTCACACCGATCCCGAGCGAAGCCTATTTAAATTTGTGACGCAAGATCGAACCGTGTAACCGGGGAATCGTTAAATCCCCAAGCAATTTCCGTTCACATTTCTCTCGCATTTTTTCTCAACGTTATTTTTTTTTTTCTTTTTTTTTTCAGTTCCCCTTGATGGCATGTTTGACCTCGTTTCACCTTCTCTTCGTCGTGACACCGTTCAATGTCCGCGCGATTTTTAATGTCCAAACTTATTTCGAACCTTCTATAAAAATAATTCGATAAAAAAGGATTATTTTTATTTACGTAGTTCCAGACACCGCCAGTTCTGAAAAATTTCCATTACCTTCGTCAACTCCATTGCGAAATGTCGAATTGCGCAATGTGCACCAAAATGGACGATCAAAGTTAGGGGATGGGGAAGAGCGTTGGCCGGCTTCGATGAGTAATCATTGGAATAGCCAATTATGGAACTGTATGCTCGGTATATTTTCGATAATTGCGAGATAACAATGCGGTTGATGTTATGAAAGCACCGAGATACTTCTGAAGAGGGGTTCTACTGCCTCATTGTCGGGACAATTGTTGAATCCATGAGGTTGGCACGCGAATAGCGAAACGTCGAGTTCATTCGAACTCTTTGCTTTTGCGGACACATAACCCCCGCGTCGCTGATAATAGCACGGAACCGCCACATCCAATTTCGAGCCAAGAGCCCGTCGGGACTGTCTCGTAGCCAAATATAAAATCGCAAACGACTGGCGAACAAGGGAAATATGTATTCCTGAAAAAGACCTCAAACTCGCCACCATTTTACGGCATTTTGTTATTTCAAAGCGAATAAAATTGTTGTTATTTCATCTCAGTCATCTAAACTTGAATCTCAATCGAAAGTTAGAATTAAATTTTAAACTATGAGTCCATCTCAAATTCGAGCGTAAATTATATGAGAATGAATCTTGCATCACTGAAGTTTCGAAAAAAGTCCATTATCCTAACTTTTTTCATTATTCGTCGATTACCGTAATCAACGATTCCTAATGATAAATTTAAATCGTAATTTCATATTAAATTCAATTCCAACTCTCATCCTGAGTTCTGCGATAAGTTCAACTTCAGTTTAAAATTAAATCTCACAGTTCAACGCAGAGTTCAACCCGAAGGTAACAGGAACTTCGAATCTTGATATAGTTTCACCGATATCAAGTCAGCAGAGGGAACTACATTAAATAGATTAATAATATACTCGAATGAGGTGCTGTTTCGACGTAATGATTAAATACTAGGTTTATAACTTCAGTGCTCGTTAAATACAATTCGTACCACGATGAAAAATAATCCCTTTCTCTGCCTTTCCTATAGTTTCTACAATCGGCTTCCAATCTTCCCCGTCCTTGGCATAATGCCGAAAAATACGTCCCTATCGAGACACAAAACGTCCCTACAAAAATATAAGACCTCCACTCGTGAATATCCGCAATATAATTTTATTTCAACATTTAAAGAAAAATGTAATAAAAACCCCGGCCTTACACAAACCTGCCCGTAACGTCGCTAAAAATGGGAATTATACCAACAAGTTTCTTGGAAGTAAAAACAACGAGGGAGCAAATAAATCCACTTATCCGAGAACCCTCCCAAGGCTCAGGCCGGGTGTCTTAAAATAACTTCCTCGCCTGGTGTCGGTATAGCCGCGGTTAAACGAAAGTATCCTCTCGCGTGTGCAACCCGCGACTGTACGTGTACGTTCGCCACAGTCTCGGTGTTCTTCAGAACGATGAGCCCCGCTTCCGATCGAGTCTCGAGTGCGGCTAGAGAACGAAAGAGATGCGAAAGGCGAACGAGCAATCAGTGTACGTGTATACGTGCGTCTGCGTGTGCGTGTTGAGGGGTAGGAGGGGGGTCGAAACGAGTCTCCTGCCGGCTGAGTGCTGAGAGACTGCTGCCGATGTTACTACGATTACCCCGGGCGTGCACGGAGAGTATCCAACCAAGGCCAATGTCGTATGTCCAGAACACTCCCGAGGCCACAGTGCGAAACGAATTAATCCAATTACAAAATTACACCGATCTCATTCTACGGAGCCTTCATTCCCATAAAATTCGCGTCGCATTCTTCAGTCATGATTCATCCGCTGCTCCACCGCACAACATTCATCTCTACAAGATCCGCGATGGTTGCAGCATCCCGATGATTGTCCATCACCAATCAACGGTGCTCAATAATCAAGACGAAAATTACGTGCTTTTTGATTGCGTTTGTCGTACAATCTTACAATAAGATTTTTTCACACCCTAATTATTCTTCGTATCGCATTGAAGATTCGTACACGCGAACGAAATTGCATCTGCAACCGCCGAGGGTACGATAATACACGCAAACTGCGAAACCACCGGAGCGATATGTGTCGACGACGCAATTCGCGTGCTCGGGCTCCAAGGACGATACGGGGAGAATGTCGAGGTGCTTGTGGTGATGTTGAAGACGGAGAAGCGAAGGATAAAGAAAGAAGAAACGCGAAGAAAAGCGCGCGGAGCGGTTCTGGTAGTAGTAATGGTCTTGATGGTGGTCGGTGGTGGTAGCCAGCGTTGTAGTGACAAGTAGCAGGATGGTGCTGTGTATCGTAACCGTGCTTGTGTGAGCAGCGTATAGTAGGTGTAATATAACTAGCTACGCCATTTCGCCTTTAAGGCCAGAGCGTTCAGATTCGTGTACAGTCTGCCCAACAAGTTTTCACGTCACGTGAACGGACTTCGCGTCTGTCGATTCTCGCTGAATCTGGCACAGACGTTTCGAAAACCTTTCAAACTTACGCACTATTATGTGATTGATGACGAGTCGTTGCCGACCACGATCGTGGAACAATCAAACTCCGATCTGCTTTTATCGGTTCTGACCCAAAACGTCCGTGAAAAGAAATTGATGATTACTCTCGGATTTTTATTCTTTCCGTGGAGAAAATAGATGGATCAAACGTATTGATCGGTTCTCCATTGGGTACAGAAGTTTCATCAAAATTTCAATCGGCCATTTCTAAGAAAATCTTTTTCCCGCCTCTCACTAAACGTATCAATTCCTCTCAGAACCTCCAGCCGGTTTCTTTTCATTTATTTAAGGTCGCGTCAACACTCAGGTTATTGGCGAGTTTTCTCAATCAATATTTCATTGGAAAATGAGAAAATACCTTTCCAGTTTCGAACATGGATCGTTTAATGATCATACCATGTATTCCATTCAACGATACGAGAAGATAACAAAGGTCTCCGTCCGGTATACAATTTTAAATCGCGGTACAAGGTACTTTTTTTTCTTTTAAATCACCGCCGATGATAATGCGACGTGCATCGGTGAACCTTCGCGTATTTCCCATTGTTCGACATGACCATTGATGTCCACATGTTCGTGTTCACCCACGAGCATTCCACGTATAGTATTCGATACGACATCATGGCAAACCACAGCGTGTCTGGCGTCTATATTTGCAGTAGCGACAGACATAGAGAGCGGTATGTATAGCAGAAGCTGTCTCTCTGCGATGGTGTAGTGCGGCTCCCGGTCATTGGCATCCAGCCAGCGTCGCGACGCGCCATCGTCCCAACTTGTAATACGCTTCGGCGCGAGACTCGTCACACACACCGACCGCGACGTGTCGATATATTGTCCCGAAGTTTCGCATTTGACATGCCGGATTGACCGGAATCTTATTTTTTTATTATTTTTCATTTTCTTTTTTACACGGCGATATGCAACGTGCGGCGAAATAGGGGATGATGAGTACGCATTTTAATGGAAATATGTTAGGGAAATACGAGAAACTGATGTTGGGTAGATACGGACAATTATTTCAGGAATTTATCGCAACTGAAACGAAAATTATTTTGCTAAAAAAACTGTTTGAGTACGAGTTCGATTCATTTTTGGTAATTCACTTTCGAAAGAGGGCGCTCTTTTTTCGCATATTTTCAGAATATCTTTCTCAATATGCTATTGAAAATTGTGAAAAAAATATTTTCGTATACCACATGACAAACCCTTTTGAATTAAACCCCACATGATACATAAAATTCGAAAAAAAATGACGAGTACCTAATTTTCCACCTCTTTCATTTTTATATGGAGATTTTCAATGATTTACCAAATTTCTATTGTCAAAAAATTCACTCCGTCGATTGTGACGGAGTTCCCTGCACCCGACGAACCTTCCTCGCGGTCACGGTTCGACATTAGAAGTGGTAAATTAATTATCCCCCATTCCCGAGTACTCGATCATTTCACTCTGACGCCGAACAACATCTCCACTTGAAATCTTCAACGCAACAGGATGAATGCCGCACCGCGTCTCTCACTCGACGATGGATTCGTTCATGGACGATGCACGTCCGCTGCCTCCGGTTCTGACCGATGCGTTCGCGTACAGCGCACACGAATCGAGCCGAAGAGAAATAGCGCGGAAGAAACTGTGCAGAATGAATATATACGCGGCGTTTATTTACCGTTATATCGTCGTTTCGAGTTTCCGCTAAATATTCCACAAGCGCAATAAAACGCAAGATAAATAATATAGGCATACGTCGATGTACGTCGACCACCACGTAGACTGTGACTACAACTAAGAACCGCAAAATTCGAGAACGTGAAACCACGTTTGACAAATAACGATATTTCTCACAGGCGTACATTCTATCAGAATAGTATTGAAAATGCGGTAGCGTTCGAGAACCGAAGCTCTGAAATGTACCGAAAACGAAGAATTGGTCATTGCAGGTACTTCAATACAATATTTGTCAAATTGACTCAACGATATTTCTCACAAATATAATTAAAAATAAAAATAATCATAACAAGGTTAACCTCAATATTGTAAAAAATGCATCCATCGTGACTGTGAAATATTATTCAAAACGCAGTTAATAGTTCATTCGTTTTTAGTCACCAAAATCTAATTAATAGCATTCTAACCATACTTTAGGCTGCACGTAAACGCATAAATTCAAAATATTTTGATCGAGATCGACACGATGGTTATAAAAGTATTGAATATTCGACATCTCCTCGTCGTCGTCCATGGCTTGAGTCATGTGCATGCACCCGTCAAGGTTTCACCCTCGCGACTCCCGCAGTCATCGGGATGAACCGATTGACGAGATTTCAGGAAAATACATTACGAACATTCCTCCGGCCACGCCCTCCGCCCCCTAGAAGTTGCACGGATCGCTCTTAAAAACCCTTGTTCCACGTCATACTGACGCGTCGGTCGAGTACTTTGAACGAAAAGTGCACTTTCAGCCGATGGACACTGGAGAAGATGGCTTCCCCGAGCTTTGACAATGGCAGCAACTGTGCACGCCCATATATGTACGAATGCTCACAAAATTCGTTGCTGGGATGCATTAAACATCAGCATATTCGTATCAGAAGTTTTTTCCCAGCACACAGAACCCCCTGCTGCGTTTTATACAGCGATGACGTGCCACTCTCGGCTTTGTCATCCGTTGTCAAAGAAACATCAGAGAGCCCATATCACTCGGAATGGATTCGCAAAATGCACATGCGAACGTACACATGGCATATCTGGTTCGTCGCATGGTTGCATAATTGCGCGAGGTGGAACCGAAAGAAGGAAACAGAGAAAAAAAAGTAAAACCTCATCGCACTTTGATTGTTAGACGTTCGGAAGGGGGGAGGGATGCGGTTGGCCGGTAAAGGGTAATTTTTCCACCCCTACGCTGGGCCATCATCGTGAAGGGTGGGGTATGAAACTAGACCCAAGTTAGCACTTTAACAAGTCGACGTTCATGCAACGTGGCTGAACGTGTGCACATAGGTGCATCGAAATGAAGTCGGCGAGCCTGTTTAATGGGCCTGGGCAAATGCGAAATGGCCCACGGGTGCAATGAAATCATAAATTCGCGTGTGTCTCGTGGATCAACGAGGCAGCCGATGTACGACCAATTAACGGGATAGCAACGAGGGTTCGGAATGAAATTGTTCTATGGCTTGCAACGAACCGCCGTACGTGATTAACCCTCCAGTCACTACCGGGGTACTAGGTGTGACCCCAAGAGATTAGAAAAATTGAGCCCCTCGGATATATATTTTTTTCACATTTTCTTTTATAATTTTTTTCAGAATTTCAGATGAAATAAAATCACGACATTCTGGACTTTGCAACGAATTAACGTCACTATTTGTTGTAGACATGGAACGAATTAGAACATATTTTATCAATGATTGAAATTTGGAGTCACGCAAGTAACTAACGATGACTATGATGACGGCAAAATTTAGAAAGAAGATAATGGAATTGTAAAAATCGCTCGCAGAAAGATGCTGACGTGAATCTTGAGCATAAAAGTCGAGCCACTGAATTCTGGAAAAATGAAAGCGAAGGAGTCAGTCGATCGGGCCCAAGACTTTTCACCAAACAACTGACGAGCCCACCCTCATTACCAAAAAAATCAGTGACGAGTCATTGCTGTGGTAAATTCGACTGTACATATACCCACGTTTGTGCAATATATGCTAGAAGTATCCACCAGATTGTTATTCTATGAGAATGTGTCTAACCGAAGTCGAGCGCTGCTTTACACACGTGCGTGGAAATGTTCCTACGTAATGTTGTCAAGACTTATCGGTTATCACGAGCAGGAAACAATGCATGACACGTCATGTGCATCAGAACATGAAAAATCGTGAATGGAAGGGGTTTCGATTTAAGGCCGGGGGAAGGTTTGGAGCTCCAGTCGTCCGAAAGAATGTTCTTCGGGTGAGGATGAAGGGGATGCGAGTCGAGAAAAATCTTCTCACCCCCGTCGCGCTGAGTTGGCTACCCTCAAGCCAAACCGCACTACAATCGACTGGAAATCGCATGCAAGCTTCTCGGTAATGGAAGCGAGCCACTCGGTTGTTTTCTCGCCGTCCATCTTTTTCCAGACTCTTTCTATCCACTGATTCTCGCGTTTTGCTCTGTCTCTCTCTCTCTCTCTCTCTCTCTGCTCCTACTTCACTTTTTATTATTCTCATTTTTGCTTCTCACCCCTTCGGTTGGCTTCCCAAATTCCTTCTCTCTCACTTTTCACGTTCTCACTTTAATCTCGAAACGGTCTCGTTCCTCCATCATCGTTCCTCGTTTCTGCTTTCTCGTGTAGGTAGCTTTGTTTTCGCGAGCGAAAAAAAATCCCACTAGTTTTTCATGTTTGGAGTGCTTAAAATGTCTCGAACGAGTCGGGAAACCACGTTTAGGGAAAAATGTCCGGCCATATATCGCAAAACGATTGGACCGATCGTACTCTCGGAGTTTGGCACACGAGTAAGTACTTCTGAAATAATGGGACATCGATATTTTTCCAACACAACCATCAGTGTTGTGGAATGTGTCGCATAACTTATTACCGAAACGACGTAGCCTCAATATCAAACAAGATGGAATTTTTAAAAATTATAGTTGTTGTTGTTGTTTCTTTTCTGTATGAGAAAGTCCAAAATGCATCGGCTGCTTTAACTTACAAAAGTAGTCGCGTGTCCAGCGAACCACAAGAATAAGAAAAGAACGTGCAAAAGGTTAAACTTCGCAACGGATTTTTTTTTCCGTATTTTTTTTTCATTTGTACTCTGCAGAGATTCCGGCACTGCCTCCGCAAGCCAGAGTGCAATACGTAACCACTCGAGTTCGAGTACGCAGTCACTGCGTCCTAAACAACGTCCACCACGAAAGATATATATATTTCCTTTTTCCTTTTTTTTTCTTTGCCAGGTACAGAACTCACTTGGCATCTCGGCCAGCTTCCCAACCGTAATTTTCCGGAAAGTTGGAAAAATACTTCGCCGGAGTTGCAACATGATTTCCATTATTTTTATGATGATCGTTTGTTTTTTGCAACTTCTGTAGCTGGAGTGTTATGTACAAAGCATTCATTTTTTACTGGGTCGCCTATTACGAGACTTGTTAATAAATATTCGTGGAGTTTTTAACGTATCGAACCCTGCCTAAGGTGGGTTTGGCTCATAATTTAGCGAACAACCTAAGACTTCCCCATGAAGGCGAAGCTGCCAGTACAGTACAGATAGACGGGTCTGTCAGTGGAGTTTCAAGGAATTTCAGAAGCTTCTGTACGAGTCCGTGATAACGTATGGGCACCAGGTGTAGGATGTACTTACGACTCTCATGGGAAATCACTCAGTCCGCACACGATGTTAGACTTACCTAGAACAGAAAAATAAAGGTAACATTGAAATCGATAGAACCGTATTGCAATGCCTTGTAATACATACACGTAAAATTTTCCCCAGTCTACAATGGGATACTTTCAGGTTTCGTGACCAGAGAAAAACACAATAACAAATTTAACCTGACTTTTTATGGGGCTACGTAGCTATTGGAATAAGTAATACAATTGAACATAAAACAACTCAAATTCTCACACGTCTGCAATAATAATAAATAATAAATTTTTGTTTTACAATTGATTCTAATATATAATAGCAATTATGATGCCTAATAATTTATCAATAAAAGTATTTTAAACACGTTTTCCGCGTATGAATGCCCATCCCTGATCCACAAACTTCATTCAAATTTAACATCCAAAGGAAACGCACGAAAAAAAAAATTCTATCACAATTTTTGTTTAAATTTTCCATATTATGCAACGTTTTACGAGTCCACACGGCTGACTCGGTTTATTCCCCCGTGAAGCTGCTAAACTCAAGAATATGCGCGAGAAACAAAAAAAAAATAAAAAGATTCGGGCACGGGGGCTCGTGGAAAAGCAGTTTTCGAGTTAAAACAAAGTTGGCGCGCCCGGTGAAAGCCAGGATTCCACCGGTAATAAAGCAAAGAGTCGCGGTAAATGCGACCGTAAAAAGAAGTTTATCGCCCGGCGCTCCAAACTCGTCCGGTGTTGTACATAATAGCGGACTTTTGCCTGAGAAAGACCAAATCAGACGTTCCCGGGTTCTCTTCTCATCCCCGTTGTTGTTGGCTACCGTATAGAACTGTAATAAACTCAAAACTACCCTTCCAACGCAACCCTCGAACCAACCTTATCCCTCGGCCCGGTTTTATGCATCACATAAGCTGATGCGCACTTGGCCGCATTTCTCGTGGATTACGCTACTAATCGATACCAACGCTCTCGCTCACTACCAAGTGTTCAACGTTATCAGTGCTCAACGCTCATCATCCGCAATTAAACGGTTTAACAGTCCGCATTAAATTTATCCTCGTTTTATCTCGGCTTGCTGTCTTTATAAAAAAAATACGTCGCGGGCTTTTTAAACAAGAAGTTCGGGGGCTTGTAATTCGTTTTGCACTTCAATATTCTTATGTTGTACATAGATGGAGAGCTATGGGGTTGTTAACGGGAGCAGGCTTATTCCGAAATAATATTTATTTGATTAATGTCAGATTATGCTTATTTTTTATTTTGGAACGATAGAACAGTATGAAATGAAAAATAACTTATCTTAAAAAATTATAAATAAATAAGACAAATAACAGAGAAATAATGATTGCAAGTAAAAAATTATTTATATTAGAAATTTTCATTCAGAATAAATCCAACGAACAATTCTCGTTAGCTTTGGAATTTAACCAACGTTATTCCCACACTCGATATACAATTTATAACTGACGAGATCGAGCGATCGTTGAAAAAAAAAATATCCCATAAAAATAGATAGCCGTATCGAAGGATCGTTTCTTAACACCGATGGGTGGTCCTCACGTCAGTGGATATACGGTTCGCCGATCGAGGGAAGCAGCCGTTGAATCGAACTCATCAACGTCGAAACGCTTCGGTGCGGGTTCTCTTGCGAGAGGATATAAAACGAACGGGCTTTTTAGCTTACCGGCTTGCCAATACTAACGAGGAAGAAATAGTAACTGGCAAAGCTCCGCTATATCTGAGTAATATAATAATATTCGAGTGTAGTATATCACAAATAGGAAATGAGCCAGAGCTTCCCCGCGTAGACTGATATGGCTGCCGATCGACGCTAACGAGTACGTACTTCCTTTGGACTGCTCCCGATCGCTCGGTTCTCAGATTGTTACGTATATCTCCAATACCGTACTTCAATACCGGTAGAAGCATCACGTACGACGAGGCACGTACCGTTCGGCCCAAATGCCAAGCTACAGAGTGTTTCACAAAGAATTTTGCATCGAGTCCTTTTATCCGACTATCGATCCGCAATATTTATTGAACCGTGGGTCTCGAGGGGTCAATCGACTCGAATTTATTGGTGAACGAGTTACTTCACAGGTAGATTTTATTTAGAAATTCGGTCGCATGTTCGCCCACGAATTTCAGCTGAGGAAAATGGCCGGGGTTGTGTATCTACGTCGACCTATTTTATTTGTTTATTTATTTTTAAATCCCGACAAATACTTCGATCAATTCCTGTCCATATCGCGGCCACCATCTCGTCACACGTCTCTCCCCATCTCGTCGACTCCGAGACCCACAAAAAAAAAAAGATTCAAATAATAACGCATACCCAATTATTGTCAAATGCAACAAAATTAAAAATAACTTAATTGACTGACGATGATCAATTGAAACCGATGACCTTTCCGTTTCCAGCTATCATGCGCGGCAAAACGTTCGATACATATTTAGAATCACCCTGTACCGTGTATACCCGTGCGCAATGAGACATACCCAAGCAGTTCGAAATTTATGCGATACCACCCCGATACACGTGCGAGTTGACTGAATCGGTGTAGCCTACGTTGCGGACTCCGAGCAATAACGCGTGTACCATGCGGTACTTAAGAACTTACGTATATATATATCGCAAATGTATGGATAAAACGTTACCGGTATACGAAACCATAATATTATACGATAGGCTACATCGCCGTATTCGCGTAAACACGACTGTATGGCGATAAAACTGCGTTGCCTTTCATACGGAGTAACAGAATGTTACTTTCAAAGGCAGCTACCGTACCGATCTGTATGGAATACTTTGGCAAGCGGTTCGGCAAGAAAACTAAGGTGAAAATAATAGTTTTCCGCTATCGGAGGACGAACGAAGGATGAGAAAAAAGGCACGAAACTTGCCGGATATTTCCGCGACACGACTTATGAGCTCCATAAATTTGGCTTTTTGCTAGATCCGTTACTCGATGCAACAGCAGCCCCCGTAGCGGCAACAGCGGCAGCAGCAGCGGTAACCGCAACAGCAGCAGCAGCAGCAGCAGCAGCACGAGCAGGAAACAAGTGCACGGAAGCTACGTGGTGTAACTTCTTCGTGGACGAAGAAACAATCTCGTCTGACTCACGCGCCACGCGGGTCAGCGTTGCCAGATGGTTACCGCGCTTGTTCTGACTAGACAACTCCCCAATGCCACCTAGAAATCCCTTGGACAGCACCACCAAGATATTGAATCGGGTCAGGCTGTTCGGATGACCGTGATTTAAACATTTTCGAAGATGGTTGTACAGTCGAATGGTCGTTTTAACGACGAACGATAATCGCACTCGTGTCGGTTGCAAATTGAAAAATAAATTTGTCTTTGATATGTAATTGGTTTCTAGGAATCTATAAGACCTAGGAGTTTCGTTATATTTTTTCTATATTCCTTGATTGTTAGCCATTTTTAGGTTCAATAATCTCGAAAATGATATTTTTTTAATTTGGTACATCTATATTTTTCTTCTAATCTTTTTGAATAGGCTATTAGAATGCTATTCGAAATTATAAAAATAATATTTTTTGCCTCATATGAATATTTTCGTGTTAACTACTTCACAATATGTGCGTTAATAAGATCTATTACTACGCCGTACTTCAAGTTTCCACGTTGCATGCTTTCTAAGAAAATCAGCTGTGACTAACGGTCAGGAGAACAGACATGCGAGTGACCTTATGAGGCTTCTGTTTTACGGTAAGAAACCCTCAAAACAGCCATTCTTCGTTTGAAGAAAAAATTTCGACCCCCAACCACGGCGTAATTTTCGAACGCCTCTACGAGAAGCTATGAATTTTTGTACTTATCGCGAAGCAAAGTATACTTTATTCTACGTTTTTGTCTACTACCGTGCTCTCTCGCTATTTCCATCTTAAAGTCTTACGACTTTTTCGAGCTTCGAATCTCGATAATATCGTCGCGCCTCGAGCGAGAGATCACACGGTTGCAGCCTCCACCGCCGAGCTTCACTTTTCTCACTTCACTTCCCGAATCCCGCGCGAAGCTTTTCCCCGACGCAACTTTCGCGGCGTTTCACCCAACAATTTCGAAACTATTTTCCCGTCCTTCCACCCTTTAAACCGTAGCTCCGCTTGTGCTCCTTATTTTGATGGCTATGCATCGGATCTCCGCTCTTCTTCTCACCCGCGCATCCCCCGTCCTTATGGGAATTGATCGATATCGTCCTAAACTCACGCGCTCTTGTTAAATTGCGCCCGAAGGCGAAAAGTCGCATCACCGTCGAACGAATCAATTTGTTTTCCACGTTTCAAGGACACAGTCACGAGGAAACGGAGGAACTTGATATGATATATCGTCGGCCGCCGGGACTGACAAATAAGAATTGAACGAACTGCGAAGATAGATGGATTTCGATGAAGAAGAAAGAAGAAAAATAATAATGGGATTGAAGTAAACGAAAAACTTGGAAGATGTGGAATAACGTTGAAGAATTGGAAGAACGGGGAGCGACAGAAAAATACGGAAAAAGCAACGAGGAAGAACATGAAGATGATATATATCTCGTGAAAAAGGGGGGAAAAATTGTGAGCTGTTGTATCGCTGACTCTGCAAAATTTCGTCATAGTTGCAATTTTAGTGGGTTTTTTTGGATTCAGCTATGCGATATACTATGCAAATTGGGGTTAGCCCCATGGGACTCAATTTGGACGGTTTTTGAGATTCATAATGAAGCTATTGAAGGCCGGTGATTATATGGACTCGGTTGGATTCGCATTTAGGCAAGAATTTATAGTGTAGACTTCAGGGACAACAAGTAAAGATGCTCATTTTGTACCACCTTTTTATCTTGACTGATGCGAAATCAGATTTAACATAAAATGACAAATTCCAAGAATGCCAAATGGAACTCGAACTCGGTTACAATCGCGTGGGTTGAATAGAAGACAGGACGAACCAACATCTCTCCAATATAATCATAAGATAAAATCAATAAAATCCTCTTGTATTTCGCTTCACTTATAATAAAAAAAACTATAGATATAAGGAACAAACCTTCAGCAATGTTGCATAAACTGTTAAACGTCGAAGACGCATCTGTATTTGTATCTCGCAGAGATCCGAGACCCCACAGATTCATTCTTGCTTATATAAAAATGGTTACAAAATAAACCTGAAAAAAATGAATAAATAAAAATAAAAAATGACCGAGAAAAGATAGAGTGAAGGAGACGATGCGAATCATGGCGAATCTGGTAGATGGCAACTTGATACATGTCTAAAAAGCTTTCATTCCAAGCAATCGATGTGTCCGGTGAAGTATGACGAAAGTAAGGACTCGGAGAGCATACGTGTCCAGCAGGTCTGACAAGAAGAGCAGCCGCACCAGCAGCCGCACCAGCAGCCGCACCAGCAGCAGCACCAGCAGCAGCATCACAAGTAGAAGAACGAGATCCCTTTGGGTCTGCCAAAGCCTTTGAAACTAAAAACGTCGAACGTCCATCCGTCCTTCTCACACGACTTGATATGCGAGTATACTATGATCGAATCGGGCACAAACCGTGTATATATACGTTTTTCCACGACGAAATAAGAGCCCGCGGCGTCGTTTCGCTCTCTCGTTCGTCATGGAGAGAAGAGTAACCACGGAAAGAGAGCTGACGATTATCGTTGCGCAACGCGGTCCAGCATCGACTCCACCGTTTCGCTTAAGGGGCTACCTACACCTTGGCGACCCGAAAAAATCGATTCTGCTCAAATATATATTTTTTCGGTTTCGCGATCTTTTAATTATTTTATCTGAGAAGTTTATTCTATAAACAATTAGTGTACAACAATTGCCATAGGATTTTTTCCAAGTCCAATCTTTATTTTCTATCCTTTCGTAAAAATATAAAGATTTATTCGGTGAAATATTATACCTATACGTTGTAATGGCGGCTATTTTGCAAGATATTAAAATCTTTCGTTACATCATGGGTGACGAAAAATTACTCTTCTTCGTGTAATTTAATTTGTAATTCGATTTTTTTTATGTATTATCATCTGAATTTATGATGCCCCTTAACGCATATTGTACCTGCGGGCCGGAGCGCACCAAGATCTTCGTCCGGACACTTTCACAGTGTCACCTTTCGCCGTGGTCTCTCGCGTACTGTAACGTTAAATTATACGTTTCGAGATGGTCGCCGGCTTCGAATAGCAAACATCGTACCTCCGTCGAGAGAGTTGTATCTTATGTCAGACAATAATGTTTGGTTATAAGCATATACGGGACATTACGAATATCGATCTGATACAATTTTCTACATAGTCTCGTATTTCTTCATATTTTTTTCGACCATCAACGCAGAGTTCAATTTTCTTTACGGGTGATTCGTACCGGATTTTTCCGATAAGAAGCATGGACTCGTAATTCATTTTTGCATCTTCAAGATTCTCAGGTTGTGCCTAAATAAAACGCCTATGATCTCCTTGACGCAAACGAGGTTAGGTCCAGACAGGCCCGTATTTAGGTGGGGGCCTCTTATCGGGAAAACCCGATGATATATTTCCATAAATGTGTTCCTATATTTCAATCGACAGCACACTTATCCAAGTTGACGTGGAGTGCCCCGTGTATCGCGTAATCGCGCGATTTGTAGTCGGAGCGAAATCCGGAAATTAATCGTAACAATAAATCCGTGGGCACGAGTGGATATATTATAATTTAATAAAATTATACGAGATTATGTTCCGGACGTAATCTAAGAGATTAACTCATCCGGACGTCCTATCTGCGTCACCTTCAGGCGCACGCATACCCGCACGTACATGGATCGTAAAAACACAATTCCGTGAAGCCAGCCTGCTTAGTCTGCGGAGAGTGATATGTCCCGAAGGATGTTCGCCGCAGGAATTAATCCGAACGTGCTTATTTTGTCGTCGATAAATTCATCTGAAGGGTGCGAATCAAAGTTCGGATTATGCAATGTTCCGACAGGTCAACAAATCGAATTAAAATGCTTCAAAAATCAATTCTCCGAAGCCACAAGACTCAGACTGACAATACCCCGAATTTTCTTTATATCATGATTGGGGATTCATTTCGTAAAACGTCAAACAATATAAACATGATACTCAGGATTGAGTATTAGATTGTTATAGATGGAGGTGCCGCGCTGTCTTTCAATGTCCTCGAAAATACTCGACAATTCTTCCGCGAGGCGTTGAAAGATTAATCGAATCGGCGAGAAAAGTTTGCCATTCGTAAAATTCACGAATGAAAGTCGGCGCCGTCGATGTTTTCAACGCCTAGCTGGATTCATTTGGCCCAATTCGTCCAAACCGTGCAAATAATGCAGATTAATTGAAACGCTCCATATTTATCACGGAATATCTGCATATTGACTGCACGTTGACTGTGAGCGTCGTCCCGGAATATCCGTACGTCAAACAGCGAATTTAATCAAACATTTATACAAAGGATAGCGCCATCTGCACGTCAGCACACCTAAATATGTAGAATCTCGCACATACACGCTTTACGTTATCCATACACGTTGTTCCACGTAATGTACGCTACCGTATATATTTATTTATGTGTGTAAACGTATGTGCACGGTGGTCCACTTGAGTTGGCACAGCGGAATATCTTGTGAACAACGTATTTTGGATACAGATGTTTGCGATAAAAGTTGCATGACTCGATTCGGGCAAAACACTGTGTTATAGTAGAGGTTCCTTCGGGTCAAGGTTCAAAAGGTGGTTGTGGAAGACAACATTGATTTTTTTTGTTCAATCGGAGGGTGTACTTTTTCCCACAGGTTCCAATTTTTCGAGCTATTTTTAAATGAATAAAATAACGGGAAAACCCGGCGAACTGGCAGGCCAATTTTCTAGTCCGCCACTGTTTTTGTTTTCATTCCATAAGGGTCAACGTTATTCTATTCACTGATACTATTTGTTATTCATAATATTTTATTATTTTATTTATTTTATTACACATGATTTTATTCAGGACTGCGATCGATGGGTCTTCGGCAATATGTAAAAAGAATAATAATATATCCGAGAATGCCAGAAAAGAGAGCAGACGTATATCATCTTGTCAATAAATGTCTTTTACTACTTCTATTTTATTTATTCTACTATTGATTTTCTTTCTTTCTCGATATCTTGAACAAATTATGTCGTAAAAAGAAAAAATTGGTATAACATTTTTTTATATTTTTGTGTAAAATGCAAATCTATGAAAAGAGTACAAGTCCCTATTGAAGAAAAACCCCCATATCGACCTCCAAATGGCCTTATAAACCTCGACCGACAGAAAAGTACGATAGCACAGTCTTTTGCTCCCTTCGAACCATAAAACTTTTATTACAAACGTTTTTCTCCGAAATACTTTGTTCTCAAGATATTCCGCTGGTCCAACTTGAACGGGACACCCTGTATATATGGATTGCATTAAGTAGAGCTACAAAGACAGATAGCGTGAGCACACACGCCGTAGTATTCCTACGGAATTAACTGCAACGACGTAGTTTCTCGGTCTCGCTGCTCAAACTCCACCTTCAACGTCCACCTACTTTTCATATCTTCCCACGACCCCCGTGTAGCTGCACTTACATGGCGCACTCTCCAAGTACAATACCGTCACGCCCGGTAGTATTTCTTCGCTGTTCTATGTTATTTCGTTGCTTATCGCGCGAACCCGAGACGCGAAAGATGTCCGCACCCCGCACGAGCCTGGACTGTGTGCGCACGGCGCGACGGGAATATGAACAAGAGGATGACAACGAGCAACGCGAGTGATTGAATTATTTGTTCGTTACTTGTTCGTTTCGTCGCACCAGATTTACGGGGCAATTTGACGCAGGGAGATTCGATTTTCACACGTGTCCTGAGAAGTCGCGTACAACTATAAAAATAAAAAAAATTTCACGAATCTCGATTTTTAGGGAATCAATCTATCTCTGTGCACCAAATTTCATATTAATATTTATATTAATGAGAATGGAAGGGGTATGAATAAACCGAAAAATGAACAGACCGAAACCTTAAGGGTTCCTAGTTGGCTACGAAACGTTAATAAGGAAGTCGTGGAGAAAAGCAAGCATCTTTCGACCGTCGACGTTGAAAAACATAGGAAAACTCCTATCTCCAAACCACTCGAAGAAATCCGATAAACCGCTCTCGAATCCCACTAAAGCAAATTTCTACAATTTTCCGGAGCTTCTTTTTCACGAATTTTTCGGAGATACCGACAGAACTCAGAGTCGGTAAGTAGATTTATGGTATTCCGGAGCTATCTGAAAAGTCTCGAGTGCAAAGGGATGTAATGTAGGGTTCTGGCGCAGAATTGAGAATGCACTCGATATTTAGAAAGAAGATATCTCGAACGTCGGTGTACTCTCATCGCCTTAAGGTCGAATCCGGTCGAGATCATGCAGAGAAAGGAAACGAAAAGGCTATTTCGTGGAGCCAAGGTTTCATGAAGAAAAACTGAGATGCAACGTAGCCTGCAAAGATAAAGTCACGAGGAGTGACTCAGCCATTGGTTCACCTAACCGCTATTATGTCTTCGCCGAAGCACCGACGGGGGTCTGCCCATTCAGAAGGTACTCTTGTTGATAACGTGTTATCACTACGCTAAGCGTAGTGATAACACGGGTCGCTTAATCTACGCGTGAAGACAAGAGCAGGGGTGATAACCGAAAATGTCCAGACGTAGATATTTGTGTGTCTCACCATTCTAAGCAACTCAATAATCCACAGCTCCAAAATAGTTCGAGCTATAGATGTCAAAATTTCCAGGAATGTAAAACATGAAATCTACTGTCCCATTATTTAAAAAATAATTGCATTGCGTTACGTGTCGCGAGGTTAGCCGTTTTCAATTTTCAACTTGTAGTCGTTTCACAATCCAGAGCTCTCCAAAAAATATATTTATACCATTATCTGATAGGCGATAGCTGATACGATCGCAATATTTTGTGTTTGACAATACCTCGTATTCGCTGAACTCGCAATGCAAAAAAAAATTGATGAATCTACGAAGTAACGTCGTGTGTTCAGCGGAATGAACAAAATTTGTTTACCGATAATGAAAACCATTCGGTATCGGTTGGAAACGCAGCGAGGGAGCAAGTAATCAAATCAGGGTGGAGCAGTCTACTCAAGAATAGGAAGAGCATGTATATAACATATACACATACATACGCAGCCATATATTGCACTGCTGTACACCACGAGAGATTCGTAGTATCTCACTTCGGGAATCTCAAGAATTTCGGGTCTCACTGAGCGAGCTGCGACGGCTACGTGCTCCCGACAATGGAACATCGAACATTATTGAGGCAGTGCCATGGAACTGGCTCCGGTGGGTGGCACACGGTCCCTACGGACTCGGTACGCAAGTATATAAAAAAAAGTATACATATATACACGAGCCAATGCGTTCCTACGGACGACAAAGGGCCATCGCCTTAAGCCCTCCGTCAAGGGGACTCACGCATCCCCCATGGGAAAGCCTATCGAAGAAACCACCCAGGGTAAGACCGACGAAGGAAATTTGGCCCCACAACCTATCGGCAATTCTTTATCGCTCGGGCATTCGTTTGCACCATCATAGAAATGCGAGATCACGTTTTGCCTCGTCGCACGATTCGACGTTCACGGCACGTTCCGGTCTCCACCTTATAACCACTCGGCGTTTACGTATTTATTGCAAAATACGTGGCACAGCAACGTCACGGTCAATACTCCAAATGGAAGTTAGAATGACGGGGTCTCGTCGCAAATGGAAATTAAAATAGCAATCATGTTCGTTCGTGTCAATTTATTTGGGTTTTTTAAAAATCCAATCGATTCTTCATCATTCCCGCGTTGCAATTGAAGCGAGGGGTTTCGGTGAAAGCGAAAAAAAATCTATAGATGCAGAGGATGCGCATAGCAAATTGCACTTGTATAGTTTTACATCGCCTCGGGGAAACTTGTATCGATGTAATTATTTCGCTCGTCATTTTTTTTTTGTCCGAACACCCTCATATTGCTACGATGAAAAAAATATGTCTTTTATCAAATAGACATAGAGGCATTAAAAGGCAGGATTATTTTATTAGGTTGTAAAGATTCATTTTATGTATTCTTTACATCAAGTGACGTAAAACCAGAACCCTTAAAGAATCACTTTGTTGTCGTTCGTTCGATTCCCCGACTGATCATCAACATTTATAAGGCTCTTCCCATCAACCAACAATCTTGAAATATGACACAAATCAAGTAAAAAATTTAACAAATAACAATTCCTAATTCTATGTCCACACGTGTTCCAGAATACGTAACAATTGCTTCACAACTTCTCCTATAATTCATTAAACATTCATTCATAAAAATAAAACGCCACGAAACCGTCCGACCGCGAGTCCTACTCGCACTTTCTACCTACTCGTATTTTTTGCAAAACCCGAGAAAAAAGAACTAATATTCACCAACCGGATAAATACAAAAATTGGGGTAAAAAATATTCGCGTCAGACCAGTTTGCACTGCATTCACGCACCGAACCTCCCAATATGCATGAGTTAACCGAGTGTAAACTGTAATCGCGTGGGAGGGGGTGGGAGAAGGGTGGGGTAGGGGCGTAAAGAGCGATTGTGCGCAACAAGCGTGGAAAGGAATCGCGGCGGCTCGACACACAGTGCGAGTTCTCTCACACGTTTCAACTGCGTGTTTGCACACACATTGGCCCGCGGTGGAGTCGCGGAATAGCGACGGACAGGTAGTTAGCAGGCAGTATCGCAGGTTGTTACGAATGGCGGACAATGCGTGAATATAACCGTGCGACGCGAATGCCGCATGAAACAGCATGAAAACGACGTGAAATATACGCGGAACGGTGAGTGACAGCGACACGGCAACGAGTTCAACGCATAAAACATACATACGCAAGTAGAATTGCGATTGTACACGGCGAGACAGTTTGACGGTTACTCGTACGCGTCGACGCAATTTTCGTACGCGAAACATATATGTTTGCCCTATAAACCGGCGGGTTCGAACTTGATGTCCGCATAATTGATTTCATAATAAACCAAAAACAGTGATTGACACAGCACGTGTAAAAAAACCTCATAGAGAATATTAATTCGAGCTGCTGATCGTCGATGCTGCTGGAATCATTAAAATAAATATTTTTATTCAGCACAATCATCATAAAAGCTCCCATATAACCGTAATTTCGACATTCTCGAGTGCTTGTACAACCGAAAAATAGTTGGCTCGAATCGTTTAAGTTCCGCGGACAATTTTTTTTTTTTCCTCCTCTCACACAAATTGCCTGATTCATAACTTCCACATAGTCATTCTCCAAAGCAGGATGTGGGTCGTCTCACAGTCGTTAAGGAAAAAATACGGATGAGAAAACTAATGCGACTCGGAGTTCACCGCTGCCGCAAAACGCATCAAGCCGTCCCCGCGTCCCATCGCAGGTATAGAAAAGATAATTGCGTATGCGTACGGCAGGGTGAAAAGGTGGCGACACATTTTCCATTTCTGTTTACCGAACGCAGACCCAACCGGAAAGCGAAAAGAAAAGAAAAAAAATGTTTAATGTTGGGGGAGTTATGTTCTCACAATCAGAATGCGTCGACGATGTAATAACGACCGCGGTTTTCCTCTACCGGAGCCCTCAGATCGGACTCCTGCACGCCCCGTGAAACCTGTCTATTCCTCTGCGTACCAAACCGTGGCTTTTCGCACCTGTTGGAATGCCGAGAGCGGGGAGAGGGCGCCGCACCGAGCGATTTCCGACTTGCAGCTAACTCGGCCGTATCGCCTGCTCCATGAGCCCTCTGGAAACTACGGTAGCCGTATGAGATACGTGTTTGCTTCGCGGTACTACGTACGTTACGATATACGAGTTCTCATGACGGCCTCGCCGAGTTCTCTGCGGTTTATTATTAGTTCGGCAAACTTTTCGGTACCGCTACCCTATTGATTCGATAATTGTGTTTTGGAAACCCTCATGCGTGCATCGAACCGGTGTGTCACAACATCGGTTTAATGCGATTTCGCGAAAGCCGGGTATGGAAGATGAGCCGGGTGGCCGTGTGACGGGATTAAATATTGAGAGCGTACGGAATGAAATGCATAAAATTAATTGCACGAATTTAAACACATGGATTGTTATTATTGACTCGAGAATTTTCCGATCAATCGAATGATCTGCCGCATGTGTACATGATGCGTGGGATAATATTGACGATGGACCATTTTGATATTAGGAGTATTTAAAAATTAGGGACCTGTCGATTTTGGGAGTTCGGTAATCAAGTAGGGACCCTTATGGTCTCGGTCTGTCCGTGTGTACGCCACGCCCTCTCATTACCTCACTCATGATAAAATATGATCTTCACCCGTAGATTGATGACCCCAAACACAAATGCGACGTTTTTCTGATTCGGATTTTCTAAGCTATCGATGCCAAAATACTGAGAAAATTCTAGAATGCAGCTTTTGATTCGTACCTTCAATGAAAATTGTATGAAACACTAGCATATATTTATAAACATATATAGCTCTTTAGTTGAGGGTATCCCTATGTGGTCACCCAGGTTCACATAGGTGAGGAGTATGTTAGTGAGAATGGCTTCGAAGCCCCATCGCAAGCATGCCCGACACGCTCTTGGCCAAGGGTTTTTCTGTTAACGCAGTAAATGCGTCAAAGTCGAAGAAGTAGATTGACGATAAAAGAAAAACAAAATTTACGACGTTAAGAATCGCGATCTGCGTAGAATTGTTGGTTCTGACGTGATCACGTACGAGATTTCTCGAGCTGACTGTATTCTCTCCTTCTCCTCTTCGCCTCCATAGCCGACGGCTCGTTTGCCCGAGCCCGAGACCACGTCGACCCGTTTCTTATTCCACGGGTAATGGTTTGGGCTTGGCAACTTCCCCTCGCTCGTACCTCGAGCACTTTGCTTTGCCCTTCGTTTCGTTCCGCTCTCCTCGCCCTTATCCCCGCCTCTTCATTTCCAGTTCCTTCGCTTTGCCGAGTACTGACTCCTTCACTGACCCATGGTTGCTTACTTGCCGCACGGCTCCTCTGCCCTCGCTCGCCCCTCTGGCTTTTGCTCGCTCGCGTGCACCTCGGATTGCACCTCGATCCGTTCAGCTCCATCTGTGGAAATAAGTTACCACTCTCGACGTTGCTCCGCGTTGACCACAGTCGGATCTACGTGATCACCGTCGAAGACCGACTCGGAATATCGAAGCACTTGGGTCAGCCTGATCGGACTATCAACGACTGGCCCTGTCGCTGTTTTTCTTCGTTATCATTCGCTATGGCATTTCGATTAGAAGAAGATTTCGTTTTTTTTTTTTCCGTTTCTTAGTTTTGGGGTTCTGTATTTTTGAAGTGTAATTGGGATACTTAAGAGATCACGCGTCTGCCCGTCTGTCTTTATGCCCCTCTTCCCTTATTTACGAAACGGGTGATCCTATAATTAAAGACGAAATCAGGGAATGTAACGAGTTACTCAAGGCTCGCAAGAAAATTATAACGGAGGTCGTAGATCTCACAGATTTCTATAAATTAATTATCAAAAATATCGTGGTATCACGTTCTGGTCGCACCTTTCCGGTTTTTTATTTTTACCGAGTAAAAGATATATTCAGGAAGTTTGTCCCTTTTCCACAAAAATATGACTCAAAACACTCTTGTTGGTAAAAGCGTTATGTCCGATATATCCATGCAGCGACATAAATTTATTTTCCACGTGGGACTGGAAAATGACTGAAACTCTTAAGGAGGGGGGGTCGCTCACCCGTAACCTAGAAAAATTGTGAACGCCCGTTGGTTGAGTCAGAGCGACGGAAAAAAAAGAAACCCCGTCGAAACGACAGGAGTTAGATGTGTTCTCGTATAATTCGAGTCTACGTCTTTCCTTCTCCGACCCCAAGTCCGAGGAATGTCTTTCGATCTGGGAAGGTGGAGCTCGGCGCGTTGCACCGTCGGAGCAGCATACCAGAAGCTACACACTCCTTCGTGCCTTCGACTCGACTTTCCCCAAGAGCCCAACCGACCTCACAGCTCCTGCCTCCCTGCGCCACCCTTACTTTCCTTCTTCCAGTACTTCCGGAAAGCGTTCGAGTTACCTTCGCCCGCACGGCCACGTCTTGGGGGCCGTTGAACTCCGGAATAGGGTTTTCCATTTTCCGACGGAAAGGAAGACGATCGGCGAAGGGGAAAATATATACGTATAAAATAAAATGAAGGTTGCTGCGGTGCGAGGAAAACCACGAAAATATCTTCGAGATTCAAGATTTTAAGAAAATCGAAATAATACGGTGGCCGTTTTATGACCGTCACTGCGCACGAGTAAACGTTCATTTGTTAATTATTAATTCATATATATTATTAAAAAATATGGATTGGCCTAAGACCCTGGAAAAACATGGAAGTATGGAAACCATAAAAATCTAAATATAAAAATCATGGAGGATGAAGAGCCAGTCACGAACAAAACCCGTATATCGCCACGCCTCTAGTGACTACGACTAAAACGAATTTTGTATGCGTGTGCGTGTGTGTGTGTGTGTGGTTTTCCAGCGTCAAGCCCCTACCACATAAATTTCGAGAACTGTATGTCAGACTGTGGTTGGACACGTTAAGCAATGGTAGTCGATATTGCGTTGCCTTTCTCCGCGCGTACGTCACAGCTTCGCCGTACGAACAAGAAGCTTACTTCACTTTAGTGCCTTCGGTCCCTTCACCATCATTATTCGAACTCACCCAAATTGGTCTCCGTGGGATAACGATTCGGTCTCGAAATTCAGTCTTGATGTCATATGGAAATCAAGGTTCAATACCTGCCTCTATATTATACAAAATTTAATTTCCAACTTGAAATATGTATTCCCAGCCTTAATCTCAAGCTCGACAGACGATTATCGAATACGAATGTCACAATAACTGTTTAATGCTGACACTGTACCAGTATTCGCACCGTTTTACACACAGTTTATTCATTTTACACTAATCAATGCTCAACGAAAAATTTGCATCATTGACACGACAACCTCTGGACTTTGGGGCATTCCATTTATAATGCAGCGAGATAACGCAAGACGCTTATCGCGTTACCAGTGAATACCGATTGTCTCGTAGTTGTATAACCCACGAAAAAAAAATCCGAATAACGACCAATATGGTCATCTCTAATTAGACGCATAAACATATTTAAATACACCGATTCCGTACGAATAGAATTTATGAATAAGATAGGGAAGCACGGAACCGATTCATGCACTTTTGCGGTGCTAATTGCAATGAGGTATGCATCATCGATCTGACGCTGAAACGGGGAAGGTATGGAAGAGGGGAAGCGTTTACGAAGGAATCGAGCGTTATTTTGATTCCAAAAAGAAACCACGGCAATGGAAGCAGCGGTGCAAAACAGCCAAAGGGAGATAGTGTCTCGGGAGAACTGAACGTTTGCGGCGGCTTATCGACCACGGCGATCCAAGCAATTTAGCCGATCGTTTAATCGTGACCGAACGACACGAGGTCAGCTTCGATAGCTATATGCACGATTGCTCTGCTCTCCATCGAATATAAAAGCCTACAATCTTGATTCTCGACGATCCGACGTTTGTGCATTCGGAGATCATTTGCCGAAGTTATATATATGTACATACACCGTATGTATGGCATTAATAAATTGCATGATAAGCGTCAAAGCAACGGTTTTCGCGGGTCATGAGATGACCCATATATGTATTTTTTTTTCGTGAAAGTAGAGTTCGTACCCGGTAATTCCATATAGTATTGGATTTATTATAGGAATGATTAGTTCCGCCAACGCAATTACCGAAAAATAGTAAAATGTATTTGGGATGGAAAAATTTATCTGATTACCGGCGATGCTTGGAATGGAATGAGATGGTTCAAATTAGTAGGTTTTGAAAGGCAACTACTACAGGGATAAAATTGTTCTTCCTCTTTTTTAAAATTGCCAAAAAACCCGTCCGAATGAAAATTCAAACATCAACCATATAACAACCACCCTAACATATATACTAGGGTGGCTTTTTCAATCAAAATACAATCACGCCAAAGTATCTTTCATCAAGAGAATTGTGTCCAAAAATGAGCCCGATCCGACCATTTTAAGGGGTCGCCTCGATTTTTTTAAATTTTTACATTCGAATAACACGGCGCCATAATTGTTTTATCGAACGTGAATCGATCAAAATGAGCTTTGACAAGATGAATGACGAATGATTGCGTTGCAGTAGGGTCACCCGAAGTCACGATAATCAAATAAAATGAGAGAATTAAGAACATTTTATCACAGACGAAAACGAGAGAGCCGAGAGAGAGAGAGAGAGAGACGTAAATTATTTAGGTTATTTAGGTTCGATAGGTAGGTCCGATCGGGCTCATCTTTGGATACAATTCTCTTGATGGAAGATACTTTGGCGTGAGTGTATTTTTATTGAAAAAAAAAAAGTTTTTTTTCAAGCCACTCTAATATACATATGTATCCTAAGCCCTCTTCACAGTTGAATAAAAAATGGACTCCCCCTCGTTACGTAAAATATCTCTAATCTGACTCTGCTACGTTCATGCATATACATAAAATTGCCTCAACTTCACTCGGAATATTCAAGGCAATTCCATAAGACATCAAGTATACTCAATTGACAAAATCCCGACGGTATCATCTTCCATCATTCCCTTCGTTCGCAAATGTTTCATCACGATTCCATTTTATCCCTCTATTTAGTTATTTTCTCACTCTAGCTCATAATCCGTTTCGTTCGTCACTTTCTCGCTTCGACGTTTTCCCGTTGCAGCTTTGCCAGCTCCTCCGCTCTTGAACCTTGACTCGTCTTCGAAATTCCACCGGCTGCATCGTCGACTCCAGTTCCACGGCTTTGTTACCGACGATTCTACCGGGAGGGGCGAAGTAGTCGAGAGAAACTGGAGACTCCGCAGTATTCACCCGAGAATCTTTGTCGTATCTGCGCGAATGTGCAAGCCCGTGCATGCGCTGGATTTGCCCGCGAGTTCGGAGTGAAAGCCGAGACGGTATAGGTATTATATCACACCGCCTGTATGCAACTCGCATTGCGGTATATCTGTGAAGTCTCGGGTGCCGGAGTAGAGAGCGCGGGCAAACGTCGAAGGCGGCCGTTCAAAAATTTATCGATTATCGGTTTAAAACGCGAAAGCGAGAGAAAATCGTTTGGATCAAGCTGGCGAACGTTTTGCACGGCGAGCGGTATTGCGACGCGCGAAATCCGAGTGCGAGAAAGTTTTTCCGGGGATTTTCTCGAAGCTCGAACCGCGGTCATCGCGCGTCTGTCATTACCGCACGTAGAATTTGTACACGGCATGCGATAAACTTTAATCGGCGAACTTCCGGTTGCTTGATTAATGAATGAAATTACGATTTTTATCGCTGTCGCTGTGCATTTTTTTCCTTTACATTTTATTGTTCGACTCGCGTGTTGTGTTATGATCGCGTTCGCGATGACATTTTGATACAGTTGGGAGAGAGCGAAGGGAGGAGAAGGGGGGGTAATTTCAACACCTGACGATTATAACATTTTGTTTTTGGTCGCGTTTGATAGTAGGTTATTTCTCTGATGGAGTGAGTCTAGGTTGGGCCATTTTTGGTGATTTATTTATAAAAATATTTTGAATTGATGATTAGTTGTAATTCACTCTTATAAGGGTTCCATATAAGGGCTGCATTTAACGTTGCGGAACCCTAAAAATCATCGGTTCATAAAAATCGAGTAAAAAACCGAATGTGACTGCTCAGCCATTGATTACAAACGTTCGGGGTCTGTTGGCGCCGAAATAAAACCATGTAGGTCGTCGAAGTCTCAATTCAACCACCGATATCGAGAATGCGCACGGACTACCGCGGAAAAGCGTTAAAAGAAAATTTCACGATTGGCAATTACTTAAGAACGAGAACCAATTCCAACGGGCTGTAGTACCATCAACAACAGTAGCCATCAGCGGACCTTAACGAAAACAGAAGCCACCGAATCTTCCGAGTGTTAAGCTCCTTTCCGAGCTTTTCCACGCTCCCGAAGCACATCACCGAGATATAGTTTACCTCGAACGCCCCGACGAAACTCGAGTTTCAATTGGCTATCGAAGAAAATTAAAGCTCGCTCCGAAGCCGAACTCGTAAACCGAACGAACGAGCGAAGTGAACCGAAAGGAAAAGATCTACTGCGAGTAACTGCAGTGAGAACTTCGGACCGTGAGATATTGACGACACTCGAGCAACTCTAATTTCCTCGGAATACTCCTAACTAGGTGTACCAATAATAAATACGGTCCGATATTACAAATGTCAGCCACGTATCTTTGTAGAAACTTTGTAGACGCGTCGGAAACTCTCCGGCTTCTCACGAACGTTCCGGTAACTTTCGGATGATCAAAGCTCGTGGATATATCTTATGAAAATTTTTCCATTAATATTAATATCGTGAAAATGATGGCACATAGCGTGTGGTGTTGACTATTTCGCGACGGCTGACATGAATAATTCGTACGCGACGGTGCGATCGGGTTCGCGGATGAGACTGACCTGAGGTTCATAAAGTTGGCGCATCCACCAAGTCCAAAAAGTTTTATTGATATCAGAAAATGACGAGTTCTCTGAGGGCTCTTCGACCCTACTGGATGTAATCGTTGGGCACATCCCCGTTTCGAGAAAATTAAAGTTCAAGGGTAGAGGTACCGGCTTCCTACAAATAATGTACGATAATGCACATTGTACCATAGCTACGCATCCAAGTACCCACCCGTTAGAAAAGAAGCATTAGGGAAGTGAAATGGTATCTTCGAGCAGCCATGGAGGACAAGCAAACTAATCCCACCGGCTTTTACCTCTCCAATCACGCGACCCTCATATACCTCGTCGTCGTCGTCGTCGTCGAGGTCGTCCTCCTAGTCGCCAACATCGTTGTAGTCGCTGCTCGCGCGGACGTCGACGCGCGACCGCATATATAATTCAGGGTGGTTTTAACAGCGTTTATAACAAAGGCAAGAGCCACAGTGCGCCGTTGTTTTCACGAGATAAGCGTGTCGTTGCGTAGAGCCATACACGCGAGAAACACGAACGTGCTTGGACTCTGTCGCGGTTGCCAGCGCCTCCCACCAGGGCAGACCACGTAAAACGCTACTTCGTATCACGTACACGAGTACAAATTGCACATACGCACAGAGTGATACAGTGGTGCAAAAATATATCTGTATATACATCTGGAAGAGGGGTGAGAAGAAGGAAGAGACGTAATTTCGCGATGATGAACGACCGCGACCTCGGCTGGGCCGTGAAAAGTAAGGGAGGACGGGGCGAGTTGCAACATTTTTCACCAAAAACGTGAATATCTTACGATTCGCTGACTATATTTACAATCTCTCGACGGCATCTGCCTCATTGGTTATTCTACTATTTTTGTGGATTTTTGTGACCAGTAAATCACTGAAAATTAGGAAGTAATTGGACTTTTCGTTCTCTCCGGCGGAGCTTCACTTTTTACCCCGATTCGGGGTCAAAAGTAACAGCGCTGGGGCGAGTTGTAACACTCCATTCTCAAGGGTCCTTAATAGAGAAAATTGTACTATAATTCATGTACCAGTCGAGGAAAACATTCAACAGTTCGAAACGTTAAAATTACTATATAAACTATAATTTAAAAAATAAGTAAAATATTGAGGGCAGTAATAAAATTACACCATAGGTTAATATATACTCACCACGCCTTCTCAAACCAATGTAAAAAGAAAAAACCGCCCACGATGCTGTCGTAGATGCGACTGACGTAAAGAAAAGGTGCGCAAAGGTCTACATTTCATTATCGCGTTGGAACCATTCATATTTCTTTCTTCGTTCGGAAGATATACCCACAGTTACAACCTACCCCTGTTACTTCTGACCCCGTTCTCCCCTATAGCCGCAGGCTCGGTTTGGTCCGGTGGATTACTTCGGCCAGTCGCCGCTGTCGCTGCTGTCCCGCTGTTACTCGCGTGCTTGTGGCGCGTTGCGATTTCATATATCCAGCACACGTAAAGACCCACACAAACACACGCGCAATCGGACTCGTTCGTACGTGCGAACAAACAATCCCGGTGAGTTTTTTTTTTATATGCGGCACACGGTTTCTCGATGTACGTCTGCTGGTTCCTCGTCCTCGTGGCTGACTCTTCGTACAACCCCCGGAACCCCACGAAGCAAACAGGCGGAGGGAGGAGCTTACAATTTCACCGTACACGGCTGTTTTGCCCCTCTCGACATCGTGTATACTCATATTCGATGTGAAATAACGCACACGTGTGTGCATTACCCGTGTATTACTCGTTCCAGCACATTTATACGTGCCGACATGCGTATAATTTCTCGGACCGGGTGAAACCTGTCCAGCTTGCACGCTACTTCGGGCCACTGGGACATTACCGCGTGTGTTTTATTAGACGAAAATTCTGCGTCGTCGTGCGTGCGTGTGAGACGTGTATCTGGCGACGACACGCCAACGAACGGTCTCGTGCCGGTCCGAGAGTCTGGCTTCGTGAAAATGTATAAATTAACCACTAAGTGGACACCGGTGTACTTTACCCGGGATAAACTCCACTCCTGAGTCACTTCACCTGTGTCGTTACATTGTACTGTTTATTTTTTTATTTTATTTTTTTTCATTGCCACGGGGGACAAAGCCGGAGATGAACGTTTTAACGTCTCACGTCCGGTTTAAATGTTTCATATGTCCTGAGTTGTTTGTGACAACAATTGCACCGTGATTTGTCCTCGTTGCGTATGTGGAATGAATAAACAATGTTGTCGTATTTTCCGCTGTCTCGAGCTTGCGGAAAATGCAATTACACGAAATGCAATTCAATCAAGACACTGGCTTCGTACAAATCTGGCGACTCAACTTTTGAATTTCGATTTACTCGGGAAGGAGATAAACCCGAAAATTATTTTCAACAACGCTGAAGAGCGCATAATTTCGAGAATGTCAAAAAAAATAGTTCAATCGGTGAAGGTGCTTTACACACCTCTAATTTTATGGTAGCACGGTGCTTCGGTTGCTTTATCTTCATAGGATTGTCACCCGATCGACTGTTGCAACGCAATTCCGACGAGAAAACTCGCGGGAAATTTCGTTGACTTAGCAATATTGTTTTACCGATGGTTTTGGTATTATTCATGATATCATGTTCTTCCCAAACACGCATAACGGTCGAATATCCCAGCGTGCAGAGGAAGATGTAGTCAGACGTTTGTGTTGCCGTCAAGTTGATCTGGCTTCTGCATAGTACGTAGTTTTAGTATCAAGTTCCCGCTATGGCTCGGTTAGTCGCAACATCGACTTGTTTGTTCCATTGCATCGAGTCGATTGCGTGCCCGTAATGCATTTGGCAGTGTATGTACGTCGTAGGAAGTGCAGTGTAGCCTATTCCATACGGATCCGCACGAGCCGAGGCCTTTGCGAAAGATTATTTCCATAAACGCAAATACAATACAATACCATGCCCATTGTTCTACGTTCCGTGCATTGTAATTACCGGTTTACGTATAATTGTTCAGTAATCCGACCGTCGACGAAGGTATTGTCTATAATTGTTAATCAACACGAGAGTATATATAAATATATTTACACATACATTTCGAGATGCTTATTAATATAATAAACGATGATTAAGATTCATGGAGTCGTGGCGGATTTTGAGGTCGATAATTTTGTCGTTCGAGCTTGTTCGATATAATTCGATTTAGGAGACATGATTTAATTACGCCGAGATGAATTACCGACTGCGTGGAGGCAGATGTCAAACTATGAAAATAGATATATAAGAAAAAGAAGTCCTTCGTAGCGCTCTAAAAATGTCTGTACCTATTGATATCGTCAATATCGTATCATTTTTCCATTCCGGAATATTTTTGGAAAACTTTACATTCTCAACTTGGATCATTCGAAAGTCTCCTTTCCTTTTAAACTCGATGAAAAAAAAATTGAAATACTTTTTCCCACGTGGCATTATCGATTTTTAATAAGCACAAAACATTTGGACCGATTATTAATTTTATTTGTGGTAAATAAAATTCATACGAAGACAATTTCAGTATCGTCACGGTAGAATCGTATCTCAGAATTTGCATCCGGCATTAGAGATGGTTTTTTTTAGCGAACAACACTCCTTGGATATATTTCGACTAGAATTCTTGCGAGAAGTTAATGGCGTCTGATCGATATCAATTGGGATTCAACGTGACTGGGTTACGATTACTCAAACCCGTTTGAGCTCACGGTCTTCTCTCTCTCTCTCTCTCTTTCTCTCTCGAGCTTCGGTCGTCGCAAACGGTGGCTATTGATGCAGATACGACGAAAATTGACGGGTTACAGATCGACGTTGAAACAAAACGTCTATGTCGAGATTATCTACGTATTCCGTAGCTCAATGAGGGCAGAACTGAATCGCATTGACGGGTTCTGTAAATTTCTGCGGCTCGAAGATTCCGTAAACGAAAAATGTCTATCGCAACCCCACGTTAGTTCCGAGCTCGACCGATTTCGAGCGAGAGAAAATCGCTGTGCCAGCACAGATCGCCCGTGCTTGCTGCTCGCGTGGATACTCGAACGACGTCGCTTGCGCAACGTCACATGTTTAAATGCCAACGGCGTGAGTTGCATTATGTCGTGTACGATTGTGTGTGGCTCTCGTGATATATAACTGCTATTCGAAAGGCAGGCGATAGAACGTTGTGTGGAAAAGAATAATACGTACGTACGATTATTGTACGCATAAAAACGTTTGATACACAGATTTTACATATTATTTTTATATCTGATCTTGTGGTCATCTCTATTTTCCAGTTTCCGGCGGTCCAGCCTGGGGTCTAGTAGGAACCCGAATTGAAATCTTTGATATAATGTTCTAATTCTTTTTTTTCAATATAATGAATGGTAAAATTTGTTCGTTGAAAAGTAAGGAATAAGATTCGTCACTGAATATAAAAGATTCTTCAATTCTCGTCAATCAAACAAAATTCTGAAAATTTTTTTTTTATTGACAAAGGAGCCGAATGTTCTAATTTTTTGGAGTCACTCAGTACCGCGATCACCAGAGGGCTAATATTATTCCATTTTTGTCATATTGACCCACTATAATAATAACTCAACACAAGAAAAATCTCACTATCATTCCCATGATAAGACTAGCAATAAAATCTAGCGATTAAGTGAAAATTCAATAAGAAATCAAATTTGAGATAAAACTTGTCACTTGAATTCAAGCTTCAACTGCGTACGCTTTTCGGCCTAGATCCCTAAAATTAGGGATTATGCACCGCATAGAACGGCAATATCACTATAATTTATTGAGAAAAAAAAAAGATTTCGAAAGCTACACGTAAGGCGGAACTGTGGTCATATTAACGACTCGCGGGCGGTATTACAACCGAGTAGACGGGTCCCATGGATACATTGATGATGATAATGACGATACGCAGCAGCGTGTGCTCGGACAACGCGGAGATTAATCGGTCTAATCTCACAGTGACAGGCTTCCGTCGACGACGAACGGCGATAGGCGTCTCATGATAATTCAATACATCGCCTCGTGTCACGATGATGCACCAATGCATCGTTATGGCCGCCGCTGACGTAGCTTTGTCGTGACTCAAACTTCCCCGGGCGCTCCTTCGCTCAGTTGACATCATTCACAATTTATCATTCGCTACTCAACGTAACTTCAATCGCAACGCACTTGAGGTAAAATCGTCGCTTGAATTTCTTTTTCACCAGCTGTTTAAATTTTCCAAACGCAATATTTTGGACCGTTTCATGTTGCTACGACACTGAAAATATCGGCGCTCGGTAAAGCAGTAAATAAAATGCTGGTAGATACGAAAAGTTCAAAAAATGCGGTTGGGCAAAATGAGCAAGCGCTTCCATGTGATGCTAATTTCAGTATTGATAAATTGAATCGAAAATTTCCATAGTACCGAACAATCGTTAGCAATCGAAAGTCCAATCATTGAATTTAGGAAGGTAATCATTACTCCCGACGATTTTTATTTCCATTCGTTAATTCGACCGTGACAAATTATTCATATTGTCGATTTCATGTATTCTGCAGAGATGCGACGACCAATTACGGACATTCGTAACATGCGGGATCGATCAATTTGTTTTGATT
The DNA here is from genome assembly GCA_963971145.1 of Sussaba pulchella. Lineage (NCBI taxonomy): Eukaryota > Metazoa > Arthropoda > Insecta > Hymenoptera > Ichneumonidae > Sussaba > Sussaba pulchella. The sequence goes on along the minus strand of OZ020173.1, from coordinate 7,421,828 downwards.
GTGTGTCGACGTTCGTTTTTTTTTTTTTTTACCTCCATTACGAATAAAATTGGATGGTAATGGACGACCGAAAAGAGGAAAAAACCACGGAATTAATTAACCTATTCACATTTTAATCTTATTCATGAACGGCTATGCGTTCGCTGAATTTTTTTTTTTTTCCCAACTTCCCGTCTGGGGAATGCATTTTGTGGCAAAGTGGTCGATAGAAGGGTCCGTGGAAGCGAACCCGAGCATTTACCTCATAAAGTGAACGAGGGTTGTCGATGCGTCAATTGGCGAAGGGTGAATCCATTCAACTCTCGCACGGGGTGATATTTCGATCGATTTTTTTAAAAAACATGACTCAACGGACTCGTGCTGTTGGCTCAATTAATCGGTGGGTCACTGTAGAAGGGTGATTCATCGATACTCAATGGATAAAACACGGACAGATTCAACATCGTCGAGGGGACTCGTTCGCCCAGATGATGGTAAAACACTATTGCACGATGATGAGCTAATTGTTACGACGATCGAAGATATATTGATCGAATTTTTGCAAAATGCCTGTTGGTGTAGGTCAAAATTGAACGAAAATATTTTATGGAAGAGAAGGCGCCACGAATATGATATAGATTGACTGCTGGTGCATTCTGGTGTACAGAACCAATTCTGCTTCAGAAAAATAAATAAAAGCATCAATAAATTCCCCATGAATTAGATACGTAAATGCAGGGAAATGTACAACATCGTTAACACAAATTGCACCTTAAACCAAGTTACTATGGTTTTTTTTAACGACACCATAATCCCACCTTTTTTAATCGTTTGTCCCTAGTCACCGTCTGACTCAACCATTCAAGTGGACAAAACTGTAGGAGATCGTTTGAACATAGCTTCGTGCCCCAATGAAGTTAAAACCCACAATGTCCTACTGTCGTTAAGAGCTTGAAGTGATTCATCCACAAAACGACACTTATTTATCCATTATTGAACCACCTATTAGGCACCCCATTGCCACAACCTAAGAACTTTAAATCTACGGAGTCTAAAAAAGTAATTTTAAAGCTTAAAACCATGTATTAGCACTCGTCCAACTGGCCAGCAAATCTATGCCACTTACTTCAATCCATCGTAACAACTCTCAAAATACAATCCTAATGTACGTTCGTTTTACAATCCCCCCCCAGTAAATAGGTCCTGATAAAACTTGTTTCATCAGACCCCGGTGAGTTCCGACACGTTCCTCGCCCTCGTTCTATGTAAACCCAAGCACAGAGACATTACGAACCCTCCATAACCTACCACTGTAATTTTGTGCTTTACGCACCATGAAGCGAACGAGTTGCATATGCGTACGTTGCTCGGCGTGCGCGCAGCTGTCACACTCAGGTGCATCGCAGCGAAAAAAAAAAAAAAAAAAAAAAAAAAAACGAAAGAAAGAATGAGAACGAAGGGGAATGGAACAAGAAAAAAGATGAAAAATCTTGCTGCAACCCACTTTGGTCGACTAGGCCAGACTGCGGTGGCGTGGCCCCTTTCGCAGGGCGACGTACGGCATATGCGAATTATTAATAATCTTGTACTCGTACATATATTATCATTTCAAGAGCACACGATACGCGGCTTAAATTATATTCGCGAGCGAATAACAGTAATCCACTGTCAAGTATTAAACTGGAAGTAGTGTGGATCAAGAGTAAGCTCGATGTTATACATTATGCACCGTGACCACAAATAATTATCGCATTTTTCAAATAATCATTGCATCACCAGCTCATTCGTATATGCAGGAGATTATATTTTATTTGCCATTTCGCCCACGATCAATCGATTTTATTCTCGTATATTTATAATTCAGATGGTTCGTTGCCTTTTATGTCGTTTTTTCTGATGGACGAAGCTGTATGATGATTAAAAAATGGTATCACGTTAACATGTTCGAAATTCGGCGAAAACATCGAAAAAAATCTCATAGAAAAAGGCAGGATCGATAATCGATTGAATTTAAATCGAAAATAATCGTTTCAATCTCAGAGGTCTTCGACATGTAAAAATTACGAAGTTTCAAAAATTTAAATCACGACGTTCAAGATTTTTTTTTCATCAACAAATATAATTGTTCGCCCACGAATCCTCGTTACTTTTGTTCCATCATGTTTTAGAATCATGGAATAATCGAAGTTTCGGACACAAACGTTTTGGTTCGAAAGCTCAAGCTTGAAAATCATGATCCCGATATTGAAATACGTGAGCACCGAGAAAACAAACACAAAGCGGACATTTTCAATGTTTAAAACCGGCCGATGGTTATATATTTGTACGAAAGACCGTTCTGTCGGCCAGTGCACCACACGAAACGTGGTTCGAGATACGTTGGTACGAGTAGCAGGTATACGCCAGAAGGAGAGAGAACTCCAGGCACTCGTTTCTTCTTTTTTTTCCTTTTTCTATTTTTTTTTCCTTCGTCGTAAGCCGAAGCCACGTTTTCAGCCACATATACTTCAGGAGCACGGTTGGAAGCTGGCGTAAACCGGTTTCTCCGCACTCGAATAAGAAAGAGGGGAAGGACGACGGAGACCATATGGTATAGTGTACTCAACCAGACTGCCCAACGCGAAGCCCCATAGAGTCCATTCGATCGAGACAAACCGACTGTAGACAGGCTTAGGCCAACGTCAAATATTATTCAATAATTTACCGCTATTTTTTTACCGTTTTCGTACCGAAATCGGCCATTTCCGAGAATTTTTTATTTTGTACAAATAATATAATCCGATAACTTTCCAATTTTTTATCGTATATTCAGTCGATTCATTGGGAGGACAAAGTTGAATTTTTTAACAAAAAAATATTAAAACTTTAAAATTAAGAGTAATTAAAAGTTCAAAATTTCTCAGGAACTTTTTTTTGAGTGATCGCAGAAACTTCGTTTTGAAATAAATTAATTAATTCATTCATTCATTCATTCATTAATAAAGAAATGCACAACCTAAATAAATAAAGAAATAAATAGATAAATTTAATTCAGAGATATGGGATAAAAAATTAAATAAAATCCCCACGTGATGGACCTTTAATTTCTTATAACCAGACGGAATTCCGAGTTTCTTCCCTGAACCCGTTTCGACGACTCATTTTTAAAGGCTCGCGAATAAACAATCGCTAAAAAAAAATATAATCACACAAGATTTTCCAAATCGTTCCAAAAAGAACGTTTTCATAGCGAAATTGTATTCCGAGAAATTGCATTTATCGTGTGCGAGCCGTAGATTGTAGTTCGGGCGATAATCGTACCCTTTTGGGGTATTAACTCCGTGCAACGATTTCGTCGGGTAAATTACAGCAGGTCGCGATAGCGTGCGCCGACTTAGTTTCGGGAGCTCCGAACGGATTTGCGGACTTTCCCACGCGATGGTTCGTACAGTTGCTGCGAGCCAGTTACACGGTTCAAGGACCATCGACTACGGTTCGTAGATACGCGCTATGTTGACAGCGGAGAAAAAATTTACGATTTGTCGTAGTGCCCGACAAGTGCTTGCTCCGCGAGTTCTGGCACTCGATGGGGGCTTCAATATCTCTTTTCATTGTACAATCAGATGACCCTGTTTCGTTCCAGTCATCTTAAAATTTGGATTAATTGTCTAAGAACGATTGCCACGACAACAATAATTATCGACTACTCAGGCACTCGACGTGAAAAAGAAAACTAATTAAAAAATTCGATTAAAGAGTTATTTTTAAAAAGTTTCTAAAGATTATTTCATAAATCTCTACTTTAAAAACTGCCACCAAGGAAATTCCATTTGATACCGCTAACCCATTAACTGGCCTCATTACAGTCAAGACCTGCCGGAATCCAATATAAAATTCGAAAAACTATTTTCAAAACAAATGTCCCGCCTTTCACCAAATTCTCCCTCATACTCGAAGATCCCGAGATTTCTTTCATCAAACCATTGACCAAAGTGAAAAGAAATAACCATGTCGAGAGAGTTTCGACTGTACTTATCAGTGAATACTCAATTGATTACATTTCACACAAAACAGCCAGGTATTTACGTGGACCCGATAAAACGTTGAAGCTCGTTAGCACGCAATTTCGCCGTACCAAAAGTTTCCAACGCCTTCGTGAACTATTCACGACGAACGAAAGTTGAAATTAATAATTCCGTATTAATTTATCGGATGAAAAAGTGGGTCGGGGATGGGAGAACGCTGTATTAAACATGAAGCGAGAGAGAAATTGGTAGTAAGTATTGTAAACACTGGATTTCAGCCTGAATAGGATCGTATCGTCGTAGCCCGTGCTTGCAAAGCTCAGCCTTTATCCCTCAGAAAAAGGATCTTTTCGAGCTACGCTTATCAGTTAGTATCCCCATCCTCGCATAATCCCCCTATCATCGTGCTAAAATGAATATTTCTATCTGCAGTGCTCGGTCGATAACAAAAACTGCAAAGTGCTTTTCACGGCCACGATTAATTTATCGAATGAATCGTGAGAACGATTGACTGCGTCTAAGAATGTTCGAACCAACCGTTCTAGTTTTTGATTAGAAACATCAAAAATGGCGGAGAAAAATACTTTGCGAGATTCCGATAACTTCCGCGCGCTCATAACGATCTTCTAAAGAGACAAAACAATTGTAGTACTCGTTAATCTCGTTTATTTCCTTCTGTATGGGCAATTTTTCGCATGTCGTATCTCGTTCACAGTCCTAATCACAAGAATCCAACTCGATCTCATTCATTCGAAAAAAATCGACTCATTCCATTTTGCCTCCAAACCACAGCCTTATAAATCGGAGCAAAGCACTCTAAATCATTTATCTCTCGTTATCCACCACGATAAAACCCTTTCCTCTCATCCCCAAACGATTCTCACCCTCAAAACGATTTGTTTACCAGTCAAACTACCGATCGAGCGCAAAATGGCCGACGCGAGCAAGTTTCCATTCCCCTTTCTTCAACCCTCCCCCAAGAATTTCCAAATTCGCTCCAGCTTCGAGTAATCGCGCTCCAACGAAAACGAATCTTCCCTCCAACGCTGAGAAAAATTGATAAAAAAAAAAAAACATCAACACAAGTCGAAACTCACCGAAAAAACAGTGCAGTGCCACGTATATTTACACGGAGGTCGATCAACCCGTTTGCGGGCCGCGCCGCCTCGCGGCCAAACGGCGCTGATGTTCGTCGCTACAACCGCGCGGCCAACGGTCGAAAATCACAACTACACATATGCATATACATATATGTATTCTCGTAAACTTCACCAAACAAAACACCGGCAGCCGCGGGCCGTCCCACAAATCCCACCAGCAAAATCACACAATCCCGTTTGAAACAACGTTAAACAACCAATTAAAAAGAAAATATAATAAAACAACAACACAAAGAAACTAAAACGTCGAACCAGCACAATTTGTCGTTTGAAATAATCGATAATTTTCCACGGGATCGGCAACGTATCGGGAATGACTCACGTGCGTAAGCGCGCACACGCAGAACGCCCTTCGGGCGGGAAAGAAAGGAACTTTCGAAAAAACACACAAGTACAAACACTATACATATATATGAGTTATCCACTATATATATGTAAGACCGTAGCACCAATGAAAAACTCCGGAAAAAAAATTCCCACCCCGTCGACGAACCTCGCGGCGCGCCACTCGCGTGTGCGTTGCTCCAAATTATTATCCCTTCGGCATTCACTCCATTTTTCTCTTCCTACTTATATTACTACCATATTTCTCCACGTTCACGAAATCATTTCACCGTGTGAGCAACGTAAATCCATCATCCACGACACGGGGTTTACAATCGACGTTGTTCTTACCCGCAGTTCGTAAAACTCCGAACGTTTATACGCACATGCGAGCTATGTTTGTATTTAAAAAAAAATTAATACGAACGATAACGAAGGGAGACGTCGAATTATTCGTGAAATGATAAACACGTGGGGGATTGTTTTCTTTTCGTCGTTGTTTTGTTTGTTGTTAAGAGGAACGGTGAGATGAAGAACGACGGAAATATTTGAAAGCAACGCGCACGACGGTCAAGTCGCAACTGTCTAGCGTCGAGAGAAGCAAACGCGGAGCGTTATCCCCACCAATGAGAACCCCATTCGAGCCGCCTTCCCTCTACCTATAACGTCGCCCACGAACGCCGCGTCAACGGCGCTCATTGCCTCCACCACCCTCCAACCTCCCCTTCCCCGCCCTTCCGGACCCTCGACGCTTCCGCCCCTCCGCGCCGTCGAAGCCGTCGACGTCGCACTCTTCGCCCTTATGCGCGCACTCTCTTCTCGCCCGTTCACTCGCACGAACTCTTGTTTTTCTTTCTTCCGCCCGTAGGATGTCTTCGTCACCGTGCGAGTTTTGAGGTTTATCTTTTTGGGTTTTGGATTTTTGATTGATTTTTTTTTTTTTATTCATTCTTAGGTTTGTTATTGATCACGCGGTTTTTGGTGCGGAGAAACGTCACGAGTTTGGTTGAAGGGCGGAGGAATTGCTGTCGAAACTTTGCGTTATCTTTGTGGCCTTGGAGGGTAGGGTTTGGGGGAGTCGTGGTGGATTTTGGGGTTTGGAGGGTGCAGTGGCGTTGCTAGGAAACCTTGGAATGTCGGTCGTAACGTCGGTCTGGATGTATGCCACAGTCGTTGAATTTTCTTATTTATTTTCACGTATTTTTCTGTTATTCGTTTAGGAGATGAGTGGTGGTATGAAGACGTAGGTTGACGACCCAAAAACGGAAATGATAAGAGTTTTAAAGGAAAATATTTTTGTTTGCCCACTTTGCGTAGATTTGAAAGTGTACTCGATTACTTTTACTCAACCCATCGATAGGGTATGTTTAAATAGGTCTTCTAAAATGCAACGAATAATATTTTGGGAAGTTTTCATTTTAATTCTTCAGTCATTAGATATTTTTTTTCAAAATCGTTATCAGTGTGTCCCTTCGCCCCTAAACAGGGATGGGCATTCATTGAAAGGAAACGTTTTTCAAATAGTTTTATTACTTCATTATCGTGGATTATAATTGCCATTAAATTTTAGAATTCATTTTGAAATAATCATTTCCCTAAATTATTTATTATTATTCCAAAAATGTGAAAATTTTAATTACAATATGATAATTAATCATAGTTATGTATTTGGCAAAATATTCCAAATATATTTTCATTGAAAAAATGCCTATCTCTTTCTCTAATATCTAAACTATCGATGCGAAAATTCTTTAAAAATTCTAGAATGTAGCTTTTAACCAGTACATCTAATCAAAATTTTAATAAGCACTGTAGCAAAAGTAATTAATGAAAAATTTAGAAATAACTATTCCTCGGAAGCAAGCAAATGTATCACGGTGAAATTGTTATTATTGCGTACCATCGTAATAGCTCACGAAATTCTATCATGTGCGTGCTCAACACGCTCTTGACCTTTTTTTATTTCATAACCCGAGTATGTTCCGGATATGTGCGTTCGCTGTGTTCCTCCGGGGGTTCGAACATTCAGCGGAACACCGTTGGCTCGAACCCACCCCAAACGACAACCCGATACGTTCGGTTACGTGCGAACCCACTTACGAGCTTCGCGTATACACACACGAACACACACACACACACACGCCCGTATCGTATAGCGGATATGGGGTTTTTGTGTATGGGAGCCTTCCCGGCAACTCACGAAATATGCTAACCTTAATTAACCCTAAAACCGTTCACAATTTTTCGACATATGTTGACCGTGTACATGGTTCTCTAGTTTCTGTTACATTTTTTAACTACTTAATGTGTACCGAAAATTCTGTAAAAATTCGAAAACACCTATAACGTTTTATTTGTAAGAACGAAAATAAAATATAGGCGGGGTCGATAGAATCCCACGAGATTCTATCCCGTGGGATAGAGGCTCAGACGAGCCTATCTTTAGGTCGGCCTCCCAACGGAAAAACCAGCCCGTGAAAATCAATCGATATGGAAGAAAACAGCAAAAACATTCTCCAAATGAACGTTAAAAAAAAAAGACAAAACATGAGCCATCGGTTTGGGCGAAAAATGCGATATTGAAAAACATAATAAAAGTATCGTAGGCGAATAAGCGGTTCAAGTTGGCGTGGAATTGCCAATACAGGGGATACGTGTATTGTTAACACTGTACTCTTCGAGACCAACTTCGGTTTTCCCCCTTAAACCCGGTTCAAACGCTCGGGCATCCATGTTCAGCAGCTCACGGCCGTGCGTGGTCCGTGCTTCACCCATGCCCACACGCATTGCAGGCTGCAGAGGCTTGCACTACTAAAGGTGGAGGGACATCGTGCCCGGTGGTGTGCCCTGCCTTCCACATGCACGACCATTCTTCTCGCCGATGCATTGAATCCACTCTACCCACTTTGTTCCCGTGTACTCTCGCCTCGAAAGGGTTGGTTGGAATAAAAAAATATCAAATGTTGCGAACCAATTTTGTCGAATGAATGTTTCAGTTGGTTCGAGCTTACGAAAATTTCGAATCAAAATTCGTTTTGAAGTTAACGAACCATTGACGCGAATTGTTTAAACATTCTGGAAAATTGACAACAACATATGGAGAATTCGTCCTTATCAGTGACAAAAAAATGTAACAGCTACGTATAATTGTCGTCGATTACCGAAGTATCGAGGCGACCTTGAATAACAATTTTTTTTAATTAAAAATCGTTCAACCATTCTGGAAATTCACTTATTTCTTTTCGAATTGCGGTAATTGTCGATTCTATATATTTTAAGATATGAAAATACAAAACTTGTTAATTGGAGCAATAATTTTACGTTACATTAACCGTAATGATCAGTATTGAGTTCCTTCAACCATGAATAAAAGACATAATAAATAATACAATAAATGATTGCGGCTGCACCATTATCCGGGAAATGCGAATAAATGGCATAATTGGACGACTGGAAGGGACATTGAGACACTCGTATTGCCGTATTAGTTTGCCGAGCTCCGTTTGGTGGCGAGTCGGGCGAGCAGAGCTTCTCGCGGATGAACCGATGCCCGAGGCTGTACAACTCTCGAGCTCGAGCGGACTCTCGGGCTACTTACATAAAAGGTCGCAGGTTGAAACGAACTGAACCGTCGAGAAGCTATAAACGTTACGTTAAATTACGTCCCTGACAGTTGATTTCCACTAAGGGTGCAAGTTGCTATAATGAGCTGAAAAGTGAAGGTATTTTTGCGAATTTTCTTTCAAAGAAAGTTATCATCGGATCATTATAAAATATTAATGGCAGATTGTTAATAGAAGTAATAAGATGAGAAAATTCATTGATAATGATTCTGTCCTCCCCTTCCACCCACCCCTGTCCTTAAAAGTTAGCACTGTCAAAAAAAAGGTCCCAAAAAAAAAATCTAAAAAATATTAATCCTTTTCATCTCCTTACAGTAGCTTGCCCCCTAAAAAACCTTCATTCTTGATATGACCGCTGGATTTTTCTCTCCTCATGACATTTTGTACATTCCCGTATGAGGATGGGGGGCGCAAAATGAATCGCGCTACAGAACACGAGGTTGAGACATTTTTTCCAAAGCCACGTCGAAGTTCCGTCCGGGTGCTGTAGCGATTAGTGTCGGAGTCTCAGTTGGAACGTCCATCTTACCGGTTGAATTACGTAATGCCGAAGGTACGACGCGGCACGTATATATCTATACACGTAGTTGGGTAGGAGATGTGGACCGGCGAGAATTTCCTTCGCACATACCGGGACAACGTGCTCGGTCCCTTCCTCAGACCGCGAGCGAAACCAATTACGTAGACAGCCGCGAGCACGAGACGGATTGATCGGATGCCAAATTACCGACGTAGTTTAACGCCGAGACCGTCGACCGGTCCCTGTGGGGGTCACGAAGTGTTCATCCTCCGAACAATCATCCGCCTCGAGCGACACACGCTGCGTTTCCTGGGGGATGCGAATCCGGGGTGGGCATGGAAGCCATCTCGCACGTCTTTAAACCGAAAAATCTACAAGTTAAATCTCACGAATTGACGAAATAAAAATCAAATAAAAAAGTTTCGTGAGCCATTTTGAAAAAATAAAATAAAAGATAAAATCCCTATTTGCCCCTTCTTCAATTCTTATATAAATATTTTGAATGTAAATAGTGCAATAATTTGTATGAATGTTTCTAATAAATACTCTTGCTAATGCTACGTCGCATGATTTCTCGGAAAAACAGCTATGCCAGACGCCGGACGGACTGACAAGGACAGGCTTGGGAGGTCCGGAACCCTAAAAATGCCAAACTTTACCGATTTTACAGTCGAGAATACCCACTTCGATTCGCCCAACCCGCGCTCATACACACGCACGCACGCAAACCCAATGCCTCGAACAAATTTCAATATTGATTAAGTTTCTCATAAATAACTTTCCTTCCCATCAACATGGCTCATTCATTACCAACAAACCTCGCAATGCCACAACATCCGGCATGCGAAAGCAGAAATTAATATTCACATGGGCGGTCGTCAATTAGCTAATTGTTTTGTTCGTTCGCGGGGCAAAAACCCATTTTAACCGTAACATCACTAATTACACCAGCACTCGTGACCCAGATAGCGAATGAACGACGAAACTGTGAGGAGCGTTACGACAAAATTATATATTTATTGCAAACCCGATAAGAGCATAAGAAGACGAGAAGGAGAAAAAAAAACGATCCGCGCTGCCTGATACGGTCACGACTGAGCGTACGCACGAACACCGAACCATTTCCGGCGTTGAAATAAATAGAGCATGTATGGATAAGTGACAAAGAAAAAAATCTCATGCATCGGCAAGTGGTTCCTTGTTGGCTGAGGGAATGTTCAACAGTACATTCCATTCACGCGCCTCATTCGTGTCTTTGTTTGCGTTTGAGCACGTATTACATTTTTAAAGCACCCGGACACACACACACACACACACACGCGGACACAAAAAAACACACGTACACGGTGAGCTTGTGAGGCTATGATCGTATATGCATGTTTAAATGTCGTGAACTTGCAAACTCATTATTCAGCTTTCTCACGTGTCACCCGAGCGTGCGTCGTTATACCGAACAACCTGTCATAGAAAAAGTTTCTCCGAGCGTCTGCCGTATGCGATACATGGTTTGGCTTCGACACCACACCAACGCGAACGCCATTGTACTCGTTTATTCATCATACGCTTGTTTATCGTAGTCAACTCGTACGCCGTTGTACGGACATTATTTTTAAATGTTTGAGCTCCGTCTGCGCTCGAGCCTCTGTGTCATATTGCCGCAATTTTCTAATTAACTCTTTTTACGGTTTCCACGGGTTTTGGGACACGGACGAATATTTACGTCCTTTGAAAAATTCACGACGATTTTTAAACAATTGCAAGAGTGGATGAAAATTTGTGAACCACTAGGTGGATGGATAATTCGGGGGCGGATTTTTCGAGACATTGACAGTCGAAGCCGTGCCCATTCGGTACATTTATTTCCAAAGCATTTCCATTCGATTTATTGACCTGTCGAAACATCGAATATTCGGAGGTTTCGATCCGCACCGGATAATTCCTCTGTGCGAAATTCTCCAACCGCTCTCCCTTCGTCGTCTGATGGAATTCGAGGGTCCACCGTGTTTGCCCGGAGATGATCGAACTTCGAATGCAAATTAATCGAACAATGTTCTCTGACCGAAAAAAAACAGACCAAGTCCACGAAAGAGCCAATGAAAAATTCTGAAGAGGGATAGAAGAAAATATAATATAGATAGCCACTTTTCTTTCGGCCTGTGGTTCCATTCGTGTGAACGAGCCCTGCACTCAAGTCCGTTATCTTCACTACGAAATACGCCCTCCCAGAGTTTGCTCCCCCCAAAGTGCATATATCCCTGCACTCCCTAAGCCGCACGTTGCACTTAACATGCAACCCTTTGTGCGTGCGTACGCACCGCACGGTTCGTGCGAGCCTGACCCTCTGTGTACAGTCGCAGTCCCTGCAACGATAGAGGGAGAACACACGCGGTTTTATGAACAAAATGCACGCTCACTCGCGTCGGACGAGGGAGGAGAACGTTCCTTCGCGGCGACTTCCGATGCGTTTGCGAATTCCCTGGCGAGATTGCTCGATTCCCATGTGTAATTGTCCAAATGTCCCTATTCACAAATCGTACGGAACGTTGCCGAATGCATAATTCGTTGCACTAATTGTTCCTCCGAATGCATTTATAATTAATTCGTAAATTCAAGGCATGAACGCAACGCGAATGAGCGAATGAATGCTCGTTATATCCAACCTGCGCGATCCACGCATACCGTATGAACATACGGAGGCATATATATATTTGCGTAAGTGAATTAGAATTGATGATGAAACCTGCCGTCATCTGTAACACTATTATAAACATATACGTTCATTCATGTTCGCAGTTAGAATAATAATAATAATAATTATTATTATTACAATTAATAATAATAATTATTATTATTATTATCGTTCATCTAGAGAAAAATGGTGACAGATTAACCGAGAAATATTTCAATACGATTGTCGTGTGTAAACATTGATACATATATACAGTCCGTTCTATGTCAAATAAATTAGAGGAATTGTGAGTTTCAGAGAAAGTTGAATTCTAAGTAATAAGATAAATTGCCCTAGTCATGGCCATAAATTAGAAAATACTCGTCGATGAATTAACAATGCACAAGAGAAGAGTGTTTTTCCCCCTTTCAGAATGAAATTCCCAGTGGAAGCTCGGTGCGCGTGAGGATTTTTTCCGCGGTAGCCGTCGGCTCTCCATTTCGTACCGAAATAAAATCATTTACAGCCTCATTACCAAAGAATTTCACGGTTGTGGTATAAAAGGTAGCCAAGAAGCGAGAACGCACGCGAGAGCAACTCTCGCAACCATCGTTTGGCCGCGAAGTCGGTGCTGGCTCCGCGCGGATCGTCGAGCACGAAGAGCCTTCGTCCTGGCTATTACACTTAGCCGGCATCGCTTACACGCTTTACGGTAATGCCGTAACGCGCAACGCCCTTCGCTAAAACGACATTAACTCCGTCGTGAGGGAGTTTCAAGTAACGTTCGCGGTTGCGGAGCTGCGGACCATCGAGATAACCAATCGACGACCAATTGCGATTTTTTAATTTTTTCAACTTCGCTTACAATTGTGCCCGGGGTTTTAGCTAATAACGCCAATAACAAGAATGGAGGATGAAATTTAATTCAATGAGCCTCGTCCGTTGTGGCGGTTGCTACGAAATCCAATGTTTGGAATGAAAATGAACTCTCATCAATGGGATAGATATTATTTTTGAATAAACCGGTATTAGTTAATAACCTCGTGAGCTTCTATTTAGATACAGTATAACCTCAATAATGCGAAAACAAATTACAAGCCCATGCGCTTCTTATCGGAAATACCTATCACATGAAACCCGAATTTCTCATTAGTGAAAGTGCGTATTGCCTGGGGCTCATATGATCCGATTAATTACACAAATTCCACGGAAACGAACATCCCCCATATTTACCAAAATACCAATCTCTATATTCTCGAAACATCCTCAAAATTAACTTAATCCATCTCCCAAGCTCCCATACAGATAAAAAAAACATATAAATCATAAGTAACTCTAGCTCAATTACTTCGGGTTTAAAAAAAACAACTACCACGGTGGTTGACTCCCCCTTGGATTTTCGCCCGATGTGCACACCTCGGGCCGCACTGTAATGCACGCTCGACGCGTAACCCGTTCCCATACACATAAGTGCAAAGTCAGTTGCGAGCTCGGAGACTTTCACGAAACCGCGTCGGTTGCGTGGTGCCCAGTCCCGAGAGCGTCAACGTACGTAAGCCCGGGCGTGGGTTTAATCGTGTAGGTGTAAGCCAGTAGCGAGGAGTCTGGCCATTGCGTTGGATTCTACGCTTTTCTCCTTCAGCACTCCTCGTTGCTGGCCGTGTAACGGCTCTCGGCGATGGTGGTAACGAGCTACGAAGGAAAACGAGCATCAAGAGAACGACGAAGGGGGGGCCAGAAAGGGTACGAGGACTATATGACGACGTCGACGGCTAGGATGTTGGTTCTTGGTGGTGGTCGATTGTCGTTCCGGGGAGAAACTCAACTCTGTCGCTCACTCGACACTCGGTGTTGCGTTGGCCGGTGTCGCGACGTTGCAGCAGCAGCAGGAGCAGCCGCAGACTGCGTGACGCTGAGGGCCGCGAGGGCGTGGGCGATACACGTTGCCCCCGCGTCCGACGATAAGAACTTACTATCGCTCTAACCGGTGTGTCGCTCGTAATTGCTGACACGGAGCCCTCGGCTCGGCCATGAGAGACTCCGTCAGAATCTGCGGGAGAGAAAAAAAGGAGGGGAGAGAGGGAGGTTGAATGAGGAAACGTTGATAAAGTGATAGGTCGAGAAAATAACAAAAATGTGAAGTTATGTACAATAATGAGCGTGATTAAGAGATTGGGTACATGAATTATGAAGGGTACAACACGAAGGGTGTGTTGGGGACAAGAACTTGTGAACCGGGTTTTTTTCTTATCAAGGGTGCCAAATGATGGGGGATAAAAGAAACGTCTTGGTCAATGCATAATTAAGACATGAATGATGGAAGGCGTTTGGACAGGTTTTAAATTCTGTTTCGTTCTCTCGGCTCCTAACAACTACGATATTAAACCTTAGTCTGCAGAGTTATGTTCGGCACCTTAAGTGTGTAAGCATTGGCGCATTAAAAAGTACTCTAAAGTGCTCCGGAAAATTTCACAAAATTTCTGAAATATTATCAACAAGCCTAGTATGAGAATAAATCATTATTTTGTTGTAATAAGTATTCCTTTGAGCAATATATTTTGCGTAATAATCTATTTGAGGAATGCCACGTCTGTCATTCCATCAAACTTTCGATTGCCACCGGCAATTCTTGTTTTGAAAGTTACAGGCATATATTGCACAAGATGTGGTGCTATTGAAAAATTACGGTTACGTTTAGGTACATGCGCCGTAGGCCCCAAGACCCTTTTCCCTTCGTCGGTTCGTTTACGAATCTTGGTTCGCGTAGCTCGCCGAGCACGCGATTAGTAACTTGATTGAGTGAGAGGGTGGAACAGGAAAAAACGACGAGAAAAAAAAAAAAAGAAACGAGTGAAGAGAAATTACGGCGGAAAGTAGAAGTGATATCGTTGTATGTACAGTCGAGGCTCACGCAGGCCTGAGGTACGCGTAATTATCGAAGTGTATGAACGTGTATCTTTCGAGTGGGTTGCCGCTGCTGGGTTTCGCGTACAAGGGATACTCACGCGGTAGCCCTTCGGCTCGTTTGCGGGCTCGCAACCGGGCAGTGAGTTCTGTAGAGGGGAAGCGCGAAGCAGTGGTGTTGGGATTTCAAAAGGGGTAAGGGTAGGGCACGGCACTGTCGTGTAGTTAGAGGTACGACTGTGAGGATTGATGTTGAAAAAAAAGTACAGTCAAAATTCTCGTAAGGGGACGGTTTCTCTGTAATTCGCATCTCTTTGATGCGGAAATTGAGGAAGTCTTTGGACATTTAACGATCTAGTAATATTTGGGGTCCAGGGTGACGTTTTATTGCATGATTTTTTCAAAATTGAAGATATATTCTGTCATCAATCATATTTTTCCTTATTTTTCACTATTCGTTACATTTAAAAAACAAGTTGGGATATATTTAATCAAAGATTGAAATCCAAGGGTCGTACTCTTCCCCAGGTGTGATCTGAAGTAAGTGGAAAATGAAAAATTGAATAATAAAATTGAAATAAAATTGTATAGTGAAATAAAAATAATAAATTATAACTATGATGACATAGAAATTTAGCGAGATCATTAAAATGTAGAAATTAAGAGTATAAAACACAAGCCGTTGTCTTTTTACCGAACAACCGACGAGCCCAGTCTAATTGCCAAAGTATCATTGACTGCTCATCGTTACGAGAAACTCGACTGTACATATACACACGTTCGTACATTATACGCTGGAGCAATGCACGGAGTCAGTGCATGCAAGTGCAACGCAAGCGTGCACGATTTGTTCGTGGCATTCTCGACTTGCTCCACTCGCGATTCTCGTTTACGCATTATTACACTACGCTGTGCCAATGGGCAATACGCCATACGCTCGCGTTCCCGATTCCTATATGCATAAACGTGTACATTCGTATACATATGCACGCTCGTTTCATCGTGTGCCGTGCATACCGTCGCACCTTGTACTTTCGAGGTTGAAACAGCGTGCCTCGCCACGATGCAGCACTGATTGAACCCTACTACTATCACCCCGGTAGTTAGTTACACGTGGAATGCCAGTTAGCGCGTTGAAAGTAACCAGTCGATATATGCATACGTTGCATTTCTGTTTAACCACGAATTTCCTCCACCTCGAATTTTTCGACGTTGTTGCGTTTATGCTCACTCGTGGTGGAAACTGTGCGATGGTGTCAAAAGTTTTTATCGGAATTCTCATGAAAATATAATCAAAATGTTACAATAATAAATGCTAAATTAAATTAATAAATGACTGAATTAGAAAAAAAAATGTTAAGTGAAAATAAAGATAGATATGGCATAGAAAAATAATATCAACGTAAAAAAATGTACAAAACAGGAATAAAAAAACTTCTGGAGCGATTCTGGACTAGAAGGACGAAACGTTGAAAGGAATTTTAAATTAAGGTCGTTCACGCCGAATTAAAACGTCTATAACGTGAGAACGGCTCGAGCTACAGCATCCAAATTTTTCACATAAATGAAGTCTCATAATCTCTCTATCATCTGTAACTCCCGTAATAATTAGCAGAGTTGCTCAGATATTATCACGTTTCGAATTTTCCACAAGAAAAATCGGTTCTAGTGTCCGAAAATGTTGAGTTACTTCGCTAACCAGTGACAAGAATCGTTCGCGGTTGTCAGCATTCGTTCACGCGAGTTTATTTCGCGTAGAATAATGTTTCGTTGTTGCAGAAGATCCCAAAGCGAAATATCGAGAAGAACGAGAGAATGTAAAACCGCACACGCATGTATATGACGAAGGCTCAAACGATCCGAGAGTAGACCCGGCGAATGCGGTGTGAAACCAAGGTCTCTTCGTTGTTTTTTTTTTATCCCCTCAAACGTTTACGGCTTATTCCGCGAAAACCTCTAACTACTCCACGTTCCTCCGTGGCTCGGCGATAAGGATGAAATTCTTGAATCTTGTATTATCCGGTACACAACCGAGATCACGGCATCGTTTCGTGCTTACACGTTACGGTTTCGTTTGATCCAAGATTGTGATGTTTTTCTTTTCATTGCCTCGTCTGGTTGATATCTGTAATGGATCTCGGGGATATTGGAGTCCATTAACAATTGTAATTCGAAAAAATTATCGTTATGGTGACCAGGATCAGGATCGTGGATGATTCCGAGGGATTGAAAAAGTGGAGGTCTTCGGATACACGAATTTTTTATATTTTCTTTCATAATTTTTCCAAAATTGACGATACATTCTGTCTTCAATCATGTAATTCCTCAATTTTCAACGAAACAATTTCGCGATTAACTATATAAAAATAAATAATTAAAAGGTATTTTATGATATTGAATTCTGGTGTCTATAAAAAACCTCAGGTGTAACCAACAAATTAGAACATTGGAAAATATATAATACAGGTAATGATTACTTATCGCTCCACTTCACGTCAGTCTCGACACATTACAACTATAAATTCCATGAATCCAACCGTAAAAAATATATTTAAACAGAGATCAGTATCCAACCGATCCAAACCCAAACTTCATCATATCCCAATAAAGAGTCGGATCAGCGCCATCGAATCCAACTCAGGCAAGCGTACGCGGAAATTCTACACTCCCCCTAATTTATTTTCGTTCGTCAAAACATTACGTACACAATTTTCCTCGCTACCAACGGTTTATCATATAATCCCAAGTTACAATGAGCAATGTCACGGATTGCGAAAGTTTTGCGCTTTGCGATCGGAACGGACGATCGTTGTCACGATCGTCACCGTCGTCACCATCGTCGAGGTCGTAACGACTTATAATCCGAGTTAAACCTCACATATATACGTATATTCTCCAACAATCCTGAACTCTTCGTCTTTAGCGTTGTTGACGCTTGCTCAGCATAACGTCTAAGCTTATAGGGTGCGCTGAACAGGGCGGGACTCGCTTATAACCTGTTTTTACTTCTTCTTTTTTCCTCTTTTCTCTCTCTCTCTTTTTTTTTTTTTTTTTTTATTTTTTTTTTTTTTTTATCGTTCGCGATCAAGTTTCAGCACAGGTGAGTCTAAGAAGCCTGGGCTCGACACACCGGGCTCGTATTCCACAGCCGCGTTTCCCCTTTCGTATCGTCTGTGGAACGTACAACGCTCGTACGTTATATTATGCAGAATACGCAAACGTTTTTTGCGCCTGCAGTATACGATATAATACACGATACTACGTTCTTTATTTCTCGTGTCTCTGTTCTATTTATTTCGACCGCGGTTTTCCGGTCTCGGGGCTTTTTAGCTTTTCGTGACATCTTCTTTTGTCGTTGACCTGTATCGTAGGGTTTTGTCAATCACCTTATGTTTAACTTTTTAATGAATAATTTTAGCTGTTCGTTGCTTTCGTTTTTGAAAAAAAATTAATCAGAACGGTTTTTTTTATCGAGATAAAAATCTTGGGGTCATGTGAGACCCCCGGGAGAAATGTTGAAAGGGTATGGAATCGGAATAATTAACGATGACGATGAAAATTAGGGAGGAGATAGATAAATTGTGGATAAAGTTTGCAAAAAGAGGCTGGTGGATATTAATTGTAAAAGCTTGTTCTGTTTATTTCTACCGAGTTTATCGGTCCTGAAGCTTTTGGCTTTTCGTTCAATCTTCATTTGGCATTGACCTGTATCCGGTTGGACGCACAGAGGACCGTGCATCTGTGCGAGACGGCGAAAAAATCTCTTTGGTGAAAACCAGAGCGAAGAAGCTCTAACAGCTTTGCTGAATCGTAGGAGAATCCATTACCAAAATTCGAAAATGTTTTATTTTCTATAAGGATAGGAAAAAGGCCATCGTTTTGTCATCTCCGTGATAGCTCGACAGGTAGGTCCACACTGAGTGGAATCCACCGGTCGATCAACTGCCAACTGGTGGCTTTTGTTTCCATTCTCATCTTGTGACGCACTTTTTTGAACCTGCCCTTTAATTTTTTATGAAAAAAAACTCATCTCGCCCAGCCATCAGCCAATTATGCTTATCGGTGTCGGTAACTGAATTTCCAGTCGTCGACAGACGCCCCAGTGCTCAACCGATCGAGGATGCACAGCTACCGATTCGAGTTCAAAGTTTCTATCACTGGAAGCTAAAAATATATACAGATAGAATACATCTGAGTACACGAAAAAATATACCCATCTAGCAGCGAAAAAAAAAAAAAAACTACACAGGTAATAAATATTTAGCTTTATAGGTTCAAAAAAAAAAAAAGAAAGTATTATAGGTTATGCTTACCGCCCTTCTATCTGGAAAATAGCTTGCATGAATCGTTTAAAAAACAACAGCAAATCACATCCTCAATCAATCTTATTGAATTGGTCATAACAGCATATGGGATGGTTCGAAAGCAAAACATACGACGCGATAAGCATCTGAACCAACGCGCCGTTGTCGCACAGTTGAGTAAACAAATGCGTGGTACGGCAAAAAAAAATAATACATGGGATCGCAGATCTTACAGCAGTCGTTGGCACGATTGTTCGGGGCACTTCGGGGTAAGGAAGGGAATTTCGCCCCCGAGGGCACTGGTGCTGCCCTCTTCGTCCTCTCGCACGTATTCACTGAAATCTTCACTGGAACGTGATTAAAACCTACTTCATCTTTTCTCGTGCGAATTAGGAAAAATTATAATTCTACGACCTCATCGCGATCGAAACAATCGCGAGAAATGAGACTCAAAGGTCCATTTATGTGCCCATTCTGTCCATTATACCGCCATGATGGCGCGCCACCTACAGGCGGTATCTCACCGTACATTTCTCATTCCAAATCCTAATACGAAACTCGCGATTTCATGCAATTTCTTCTTTATTTGACAACTTCCCTGTACAGACGCCAATTCCGACATTACACCGTAAAATATAGTGTAATATCTTACCGTGTAACGTAAATATTAGTGTTTAAAATCCATTCGCCCTTGCATCAATTCAGCGATGATCAGCCATCGGAGCCATCTAGCGCTGCAGCATAGTAAACCCGTCGTCATTCAAAACACAACGGAAAAAAAAAATTTTCCTCTTTATCGGCGAGGTTACAACCGCATTCTACATTCCCATCTGCAATACCGACCGAACACGCCCAAATAAAACGCGACTACGCACACAGATCTTGACAGTACGTCGGTTACATTCGGCGTGTTTTCCACACATAAGCGGCAGCTGACCGTACCCCCCTCCCCCATCAATCTCTTGTCCTATCGTCTGCTACAATCGCTAACTCGCCGAAACCGAACAACAACAAACAGTATTTCTTCGACCTCACATCATTTGACATCCCGAAGCTTCGAAAATCGTAGTGTCCCCACGGTATGGAAAATTACGTTCGTACCTGAACCCCAACTGTCACGATTACAATCAATGAAGCCAAGCTTCGTGGAATAACAAGTAAGTCAGACGTTTTTTTCTCGTCTTTTTTCATTCTGTCATTTTATTTTTTTTCAACATCCCGTAACGACGCGAGTGAGAGAATCCTTATAAAAGCAGTTGACTTTCACGTTCGACTTAAGGGGGATAGACGCAATGAGCGAGGTAAACGCGGGATGTGCGAAGCTCTTGGTTGCATCCAAGACCCAACTACGTTTCCCCTTCTTTGACAAGAAAAAGAACAATCGTAACGCAAACGAATTGTGTGGATCTCCAACGTTTTTTTTCAGTATCATTGTTACAAGCAACGAGCAATCGTCGTAACTTTTCGTTGCGTATGAAATCCACGAAATTCAAATTATTCGATTCGATCGATCGTTATCGTGATTAATTATGTTTGTCGGTGTCGTTAGCGACTCGTGATTGGTCGTTGCGGGCTTCGTTGCATCGTTGATTATTTCCAAAGCAAGGACTTCCGTCAACACGCACGTCTTGTCGGAGTACAGTTAACTTTTTCGAGCCATATTGTGAGTTAGAATACGCATGCATGTACATAGGTTCGTAAGTTTTAAAAATTTTGTAATCAACGTTGTTGACATTGATGCTTCTGCGATTGTGCAATGTGACTAACGATAATGCATATAAAACCTGTTTTTAATCGATTTTTTATCGAGCTTTGTACCTTGATGGGCATTCAAACGAAATAAAAGATAAAGAAAAAAAACTGTGGACCTTGATACCAATAGATGGACCCAGCTGACGCATTTTATTCACAATTTTTTTTTCCTCCATGAACAATGAAGTTGTTATTGTTTTTTCGGTTAATTTATTAATACATTTTTTCTTTGGCAATGTGTCTACTTTTATATTATTTATTTTACATGTGTGTATGGTTTAAATGTGGGAAGAAAATTATCATTGCACATTGGTACAATTGATTATTCGTTGCAATCTTATCTTATCTGCGCTTTTGCAGATGGATATACAAAGCTAATCAGAAAATGCCCTTTTCACGCTGGTTCGAAGATATATGAGAATCGTTCTACCAGTCGCTTAAAGGTCGATGACCCCTGTGTCGACGAATATTCATAAATTTACTCTGATTCATGAATTATGGCTAGTAAATTAAATTCATCAATTCATAACTATTTAATTATGTCATTAAAAATTCTGAATAAAATCATATATCATTATTTTATAGAAACTATCGTTTCCCAAATTTACAAGAATTTTGGCGTTTTTTTATCCTTATTAAGACCTTGAAAGACAGAAGAAACAAATAAATATTTTTTCATATATCTGTACGATCATTGAAGATTCAATGCACCACGGTGACCTAAAATCCAAACAGCACACTTTAGAAATCTAGGTAAACTTTCACCTCCTCTGCCACACAGACCAGATTCAATTACGATGAATCATCTCGCAATCTTCTCAATTAATGCTCTCGATATTCGTTTCTGTCCAATGATGAACCGAGGATATAAATATTAAAACAAAGATATTGCTTTCAGTTGCTGAATAATTTTACCAACAACGCCAACCATGTCGGACCTGGATGGAGAAGATGAGGTAGCTACTTTCTAATGACAGACAAATGTACCACAAATTCAAAGATGCTCTGTAATTTACATCATTATGATTATTATTTCAGTTCCAAGATGCGCAAGAGGTCGTTGCGACGTAAGTGCTATTAGAATAATATCGAAATATTTCAAAATATTGAAACAGAACGGCAAAGATAAATTCATAATTGGAAAATAATAATACTAAATAATATTTATAATTTTTAAGGCCAACGACGATGGATTTAAACACAGCCATTGCCGAGGCAAAACGTGCCAGCGACTGTTTTTTCAACAACGATTTCGCACAAGCCAAAAAGATACTGGAGCCCTGGGCGACGAGTAGCATGTATCATTCGTTGGGAAATAGCGTATTTGCTTTTTTGGAAGCCATATTGACGTTTGAGCAGGTATTTACCAATAAAATCGCAGCTTGAAATTCAATCTTCATCCTCTAGATGAATAAAAATTGTCGTAATCCGTTTCAGAAGCCATAGAAATAATTTCCCATACATAAAACGTACTAAAGCTACACGTAAAACCTACAATTCTCCATTTGTTGCACAAATAAATAATTACAGCAGAGTTAGCGCCTCCATTGAATCTTTTTTATAAATACGTGAATCCAAAGCTCGTTAAGAAAACTAATTAACCAAATTATTTGGTAGAAACACATAGAGAAAGCTTCCGAAGCACTGAAATTGTGCATGAACGTGTGCTCGAAGCATCGACGACACACGACCTTGACGCAAAACATTGGAAAAATGGTGAAAAGGACTAATTACGATCAGTACACGATTGGTAAGCTAATTATTCAATGAATAACATCAACCAAAAATTTGCGAATAACGAGGTAAAGAATTAGACAGAAGCTCGACGATTTCGCACGAAAAAAAAATAATAACCCGATGGAATTGCGTCCATCACGATTATACAAGAACTTCGCTCGCTATTGTCGTAAACACGGTTGTGCAAAAAATAATTGCTATTGTAACGCCACGTATATCTACGACGCGGGATAAAACCGTCGCGTCTTCTTGTCAAAAAAACTTCTTATCAAACAATTATCGACGATTATTACTAATCGTCGAATTTAACTGTCCTGGATGGTATTACGTGTTTCGTTACGTCACGCCGACGTTTTTGACCGCTGCCTGTTCATTACACGACGATTCACCATTGCTGTATTTATCGTAACGACTAGAGTATCAACGATTTCACCGTCGTTTGTAGAATTTCCACTGTCGTATCGCACATTCGTCGTGTTTCACATTCGTATTCGAAAACACAAATATTTCACATTGATAGAAATAAATCCAACGGGATTTAAAACTCAGAGCGGACATTCTGAGATTGATTGAACGAACTATGAGCGATTTTTTTCGAGCAGAAATATTTAATTTTCCACGGCGTTTAGGTGTAAATGTTTTCAGTGTTTTAACTAAACTAATTCGTTACGCGGTTATCAGCTACGCGATTAAAAATTCTATAGTTCGATATTTATTCTATATTTCCTATATTCTTGACATTTATTTATATTTATTTTTTTATCTCCATTATTATTATTATTAGTATTATTATTATTATTATTATTATTATTATTATTATTATTATTATATTATTATTATTATTTTTATTATTATTTTTATTATTATTATTATTATTATTATTATTATTATTATTATTATTATTATTATTATTATTATTATTATTATTATTATTATTATTATTATTATCATTATTATCATCATTATTATTATCATTATTATCATCATTATTATTATCATTATTATTACTATTATTATTGTTATTATTATTATCATTATTATTATTATTATTATTATTAATATTATTATTATTATTATTTCCATAATTATTATTAATATTTCTTTCTTAATTAGGGATATTATTAATACTATTTTTTTTTTTTGATAATTGACGTAGATCATAAAACGTATTACGTAGAATGTAGATAAATAATGAAACGTAGTTGCATGGAATGGGAATGACGGAGTATTAATATTACAGAGGAAGTGCATGCGGAACTATGCTATGCGGAGTCGCTCCTATTGAAGGCGATGCTTACGTTCGTGGAGGACGAAACTCTGGTCAGCTTTGTCAAAGCCGGATTGAAAATCCGTACCTGCTTTCTTTCGTACAAGTAAAAAAAAAAAAAAAAAAAAACGTTAAAATCCATAACGCAATCGTATCCCGATTGAAACTGCTGTATACGCATTTCGTGGAGAGAAATATCGTCGTGTCAGATTGATTAATGCGATTCATCGATTTTCAGAGAATGCCTGACGATACTTAAGACTCGAAAATGGGAGAACGAAATGCACAGGGTGCATTTCGAAAGTGGGGTTCGCATGGGAATTGGAACGTTCAATTTGGTACGAAATTGTCGATTCAATCCTAAACGATTCTTCTACAATTTTGCCTGTGATGCATTTTAATTATATTCGAATTCTTCACTATAATTTAGATGATTTCGTTGCTTCCCGGACGAGTGATAAAACTCCTCGAGTTCATCGGATTCTCCGGCGAAAAGGTTCGACGTTCTACGATTTATTAATTCATTTCCTTCGCAGTGAAAAAAAAAATTAATCAAATAAAAATTAATTAATTAATAAAAGTGAAATTAAAAAAATGAATGAATTAATTGAATTGACAATTAAGAACTTAGATTGAAAATTGAATAATTCGTTCGCAGACTTATGGACTGAACGAGCTTCAAGCCGGTTACGAGGAACGCAGAGGAATCCGTCAAGTGCTTTGCGCCATGACATTGCTGTCTTACAATTTGATAGTATCGTTCGTGCTCAGTCACACGGACGGAGATCTCATGTGGTGCGAAAAAGCTTTGGAGGAAGAATTGTCGCTCTATCCGAACGGCGTGTGGTTTCTTTTTTTCAAAGGAAGATTAGAATTTACTCGTGGCAATTTGGAAGGTTGCGTAAAGTGGTACACGCAATCGTGGAAGAGTCAAAATCTTTGGCCGCAATTTCATCATCTGTGTTATTGGGAATTGATGTGGGCTCACTGCGTTCAACAACATTGGCACGAAGCTCTGAGTTTCGCGACCAGCCTCGTCGACGAGTCGAATTGGTCGCGTACGATTTATCTTTATCAAAAAGCCGCTATCATGATGATGATAAAAGACAACGATGGAAAGAACAAAGATCGCGATATCATAGAAGCTTTGATGATGCAAGCACCGAGCTACAAACAACGAATCGCCGGAAAATCGTTGCCAATGGAAAAATTCGTTGTTAAAAAGACCGAACGTTACTTCGCTCAGAAGAAAAATCTAGTCCTTCCGGTTTATGAATTGATGTTCGTTTGGAATCTTTTTAGGATCGTTGGAAAACGACAGAATTACGTTATGGATATGTACAAAACCATCGAGGACGAGGAGAATCGATTGCAAAAGAGTCCGTGAGTGGTTTTTCCTGTTTTTTTTATGTTTAAGGAAAATTGTATCCACGACATTTGTTCTTCTTGTATTCTTAATATAGATTTATTTATAATTCATATATAATAAGAATAATAAAAGAATGAATAATATTCATTATTTTATTATATGTATAAATAATAAAATAATTATGTATAATATAAATAAATAATATAATATAACATAATAATAATAACGAATATTATATATATATAATAATAAAATAATAAATAATATTTATTGTTCATTATTATTAATATTATTATATATTATTTATTATCTATATAATATATATAATATAAATAAATAATATAATATAACATAATAATAGTAACGAATATCATATATATATAATAATAAAATAATAAATAATAAATAACATTTTATTGTTCATTATATTTTATTACACATATAAAATAATAAATAACAAATATTATTTATCATTTTATTATTATTTATTTATATTGTATAGATTTATTTTAATATTTTTCATATATTTATTTTATTTTATATGTTAAAAAAAAATCGTCGAAGAATGATTCGTTTTTAATTCAGAAAAACCGAGTATCAGGCGGACAACGAGGGTTTGCTGCTGCTCATCAAAGGCGCTTGTCTTCGACAAATGAAACATCCGTTGCAAGCGGAGGATTGTCTCAAGCGTGTAATAAGCTTGGAGAAACAAATTAAGGATGACGCGTACGTCGTTCCTTACGCAATCGTCGAACTGGCTATGCTGGCACGCGAGCGGGGCGACCGGCAAGCCGCGATAGACCTCTTGGAAGATGCAAAGTACGTGTTAAAAAAATGCTACAACAATTCTACGTTACGCAGACGATCTACGTAATATTTTTCTTCCTATAATTCCGGGCTACCAAAACATCCGGCTGTAAGCTTGCGAATTTTCGTTAATTATTATCTGCTATCAACAACGACAGTAAATAATTTCTGGGAAAAACGTAAAATTAAATTTTCAAAAAAAATTAAATGTTTGAAGAAAAATCACGAAAAAATTGAAACAAAAAAGTGAAATAATTTTCCGGCATTCTTAAATATGGAAAAAAAATGGCAAGCATTTAAAAAAAAAAAATTCCAAGATATTTAGGGAGCAAGGAATAAAAATAAAACCCTCGTGAAATTGTTATTTCTCTGGTGCTTAGCATTTGATACGTCTCTCAAAAATCGCAATTATCTATAAGGATAATTTAATCACGAACTCTCGAATCCCGAGAATTTGTAGCGAAACGTTTAATTTGCCAACAGAAAAAATTACACCGGCTATTCCTTGGAATCGAGGTTGCATTTCCGCATACATTCCGGCCTGATGGAATTAAATTCTCGAAAATCCGAAGACAACGTGGAAACCGCGACCGAAGCTATATTCGCCGAGGACGAAGTAACGTCAAAAATCACGGATTTAACGATCGGAAACAACAATAAAATCGCGAAAGATTCGAACGTCAGAGAAAGCGCTGCGAAATCCAGTCGAAATTCCACCGGAAGTGGGAGCAGCAAAGGCCCTAGTCGAACACCCTCGGCGAAGAGCAATTATTCCGTCACTCGTATTCAAAACCCTAAATTTTGAATCGCAATTACGATAAAACAGTATAAAATCGTCTATAAATTTATTTACCATTTTTTCATACGTATTTCTCGATTTCGTCTTCGCGACGTTTATATTCCACGAAATATTCTGTGTTCAAGTATTATACAAGCCTTCGACAATGCACGTGTGTGAAAGACATTTGTTTATCGTGCATTTTTTAGAATTTTATTTTGGTTAATTTTCATTTGTGCTTTGCAAGCTCGAGTATTATTTAATTGCGTCCTCAACCGTCGCAGTCTTGAGCCGAATTCTCACGATCTTGAAAAACTTTCGGCGATCGACGGTTGAATATTGATAATAGCCTGTCGGTATTCAATGTCCCATTATCGGTAAAAAAAATAATAATAATAATTAGCCTGAAGACCTAAAAATGATTGCCGTAGATCGACATAAATTATAGTTTCGTAATAGTTCGGGCATTGAGAAGAAATGTTGACTAATCGATTATCAAACGTTGAAAAAACCCCATCAAAGTTTATAATTCCATGTCGGACATGATTGCCCGACGGATAATTATTTCGTACCCACTATATATCATATAGTGCACATGTAAATATATAGCAAATGAATTTGCGATATTCCGGAGAGAAATGGGTTGTAAGATAATTTTGTAGCCTAATCGAGAGTATGAAGAGAGAGTAACGAATATGTAGCGTGATAATGATGAAAATACATAAATTATTGAAGGAAATTGCGAATGTGGAAATTTATTCGATTACGCGTAATTAATATGCAGTTTTTATTCTGATTTATTTCGTTTCAACCTTATTTTCATTAACCAGTGATCTAATTTTTTATCTGAAACAGTCTATTGGTTTTTTTATCGATCGAGCTGTGTAATTAAATTCCCATCAACAACCCGAATATTTACCGAGATGGCGCCCCGGACGATCCTAACCTCCAAAACCAACTAATTCCGGCAAATTACGATCAATTAAGAAACTCCGGAAGTTTCGACGAAACAATTAGGAATAATTTTTACGCCCGTTGAAGCATCAAAACGTACGTTCAACAATATCTTATCACGAAAAAAAAAATGAAAAACTAAAGATACGAAAGAAAATAAACAAACAAACAAACGTCAATCATGCGTTATTAAAAATGTCGAACGCGTGCGACAAATCGGTCTTGTCATCGAGAGTCAAGTTAAAAACGTTCGTTCGCGAGTCTCGAACGAATTCCGAGTCGAGTGAAAAGTCCGAAAAAAGAGAATTGAATTTTCGCGGTGACGATGCGAAAATTGCTTACGACGAGATCGTAAAATCCAAAGACGACAGAAGCAAAGAGAGAGTGAGAAAATGTTCGCCGGAAAGGATCAAACATTCGTCCGGTGGACGTGACAGAGAAAGCAAAACCAGAGAATCGAGAAAGCACGACAAAATCAATGCCAATTCCGTACTAAAAGCGGTGGAGAGCGGCGACATAGAATATTTGGAACAAAACATAACGTCTCTCAATGTAAACATCAGCGACGAATACGGCTGGACTCCTCTCATGTCCGCCGCCTTCTCCGGCAACTACAAAATCATCGACTTCCTGCTGAAGCTCGGCGCCAATCCCAAATGCAGAGACAAATCCGGCTTCACCGCGGCCGGTTTGGCATCAAAAAAAAATTACTCCGGTATCGTCGCATTGCTTCGAGAAAAACAATCGACGTCCGACAGCGAAATTACCAAAAGTTCCAATCCCAGAAAAGCTCCGGAAATGTACCGGAGCAGGAGAAAATTTTATTGCTCGGTTTGTAAAGAAAGTTTCAGAGATACTACGGTGGAAAAACACGAAACGTCGACTTTGCATATTTTCAATTCGAAACCAAAATTGCCCGGGCCGATGTACGCTATACCGAAGCAAAACAAAGGCTATCAGATGCTGCTTAATCGCGGCTGGGGGGAAGAAGGTTTGGGCTCGAACGGCCAGGGATTGAAGTATCCGATAAAAACCGTGCTGAAGAGAGATCGAAAGGGTTTGGGAACCGAGAGAAAAGACGAAGCGAGAGTGACTCATTTCGACAGAGAAGACGAGAGAGCCGTCGATGCGTTTCGCAGACAGCCCAGAGATAAGACGTTGCGAAAGAGAGAAAGGGAAAAAATATTGGGTAGAGAAGCCAGAAGAGAGAGAGCGATTCGTCGAGCGTTGTCCTAACACGAGATGCCTTACTAGTTTTATTGTAATAAATAAGTTTATGCCAAAGAGCAAAGATAGGGGTCCAAGATTTGCTACTTAAATTCATAGTTTAGTCACTTTAGTAAGTCTGACAATCATCTACAAAGACTGGGTTTAAGGGGGAATTTTTATTATGTCCTCTTTTACTCAATTACTCATAAAATAAAAACACTGTGGCTATTATTATAATTTTTTAAAATTAATTTGATAATTAATTTAGTGACACGGGCCACCTCAATTTATCATTTTCTTTTCATTAAACTAACTTCTAATCCTTCTTCACTGGAAATATCCAAAAAAGGCGTTATTTTAGTGAAAACAATGAAAATCCCCCCTTAATCGTCTTTTCAAAATAAATCAAACGAAATAATTCAATCAACAAAACCGTTTAAAAATCCGGATTGTCAATTATATTCTTCTCATTTATATCGTTCGATTGTTTCAAATAATAAAGGAAAAAATAAATAATCAATCAACCTTTTACAAGGCTCAGCGGCAGATTATCACTTTTCACTCTCTATCACAGATGATGAACGATCAGCGACGAATGTTGAGTCACCTGGAACAGGTCGAATCAAAAGCCGCGGAGATTCTGACGGCCAAACAAGAAGTTATAGCTCTCGACAAACGTCGAAACGACGACAGAGTAGGAATGCGAGCTCTGCAGAAGCAAAGAGACGACAAAACTTGGATCACCGTTGGACCACTTTTGCTCAAGATGAATGCAAAAAAAGCCGAAGAACTTCTTCTGGACGGTACGACGAATACGTTTCACCATAAAAATTCACATATCGGCTGTTATTGTTAATTTATTATCAGGTTGTGTAATAAATTCCCGACGTTTTTGTATTTTAACAGATCAGAAAGAATGCGACGTGGCTGTGAACAAAATTCGAAGCGATCTCAGAGTAAAAGTGAACGAACTACGAAATTTGGAGCACAATCCACCGGTGCCCGGACTAATGTTGAACCCCATGTCCCGTGCGGAAATGACGGCGATCAATATAATCACCGGCAAAAGCCTTTGAAACAACCGCAAAAAACTCTTGCCTAATCAAAATTAATACATAAAATTTATTTTAAACTAACTCTATTCCATACAAATATATTTATCGAACTTTGCGAGATTATCTTTTGCAATTTTAATCATAGAAAATATCACGCGTGAAACATTTATCATCAGTTATCCAAAATCGTTCGAAAAGCGGTCGAAACTGCGACTCCTAATACGACCCCAACTTCACGAAAATTCCTACGAAAATGTCACGTGTGAATAATTATCGTAAGATAGTCAAACGTTCTAGAGAATGTTAGAAAGAAAAATAAAAAAACGTTTGACTCGTATCTTTATTTTATAAAGAATGTATGAAGAAAGTTTGAACTTATGTTGTGGCTCCCGCAGCCGTAATACACCGAGCTTCGTTCGAAATAAAGTTTGGCAATTTGAAAAAAAAAAAAAAAACAACAAGTTTCAATTTAATCACGAAAAATCCAATGTCTGAAAAAAATTAGAAAATAAATTTTTAAACGTCGACCATCGAAGGAAATGATGAAATGAGGATGTAATCTGCGACTTCGGTGCACATCGTCACCCTGGACAAGGATAAAGAGCCGTGGGAATCGAAGGAATCCAAAAAATTCCACGAGGACGACAATAACCACGAACGTACAATTGATATATGCTTATGTTTATTTTTTTGTTTTTTTCTCCTTTTTTTTACGAACGTACCGTGTTTTGTGTTTATCTTTCAGACGATGTACATAATAAGTTATGAGTAAACGAGCGTTAAATCTTACCCAGAACAGCCCCCCCGTCGCTCGCTCTTTTTTTTTAATTTATTTTTTTAAACTTTTCCAATCATTGCATTTCGCTAGCTTTACAAACGTTTTTCTTTTTTTTTTTAATTTTGCGCAAAGGTACACACCGCTACACAAAATTGTTTTTATTTATTTTTTTTTGTTGTTTTTATCGCGTTATGGATAACATTAACACTTGACAGCTTTACTCAAATATATAATATACTTTCTATTAAACCATCTGCTCGTTAATTGATATTCTTTCGTTAGATTACCAAATACAAAAACATAGCTGATACAATAAATGTTTATCATACAAGCGTGCCCGCGAGAACGTCATCGTGCGACGCAGAATGAACGCCTTAACGTTGATAATCTTCGTCGCGCGATGATTCGGAACACCTTAAATCGAATATTTATACGAATAGAATTCTTAATTTAATTATTAATTAATACGTAGAAATATATTTATTTAGAATTTACCGTACCTCCTATGAGTCAATTGCAATTAACCATAAATTGTTTTCTTTTTTGTTTGTTTTTTTTTTTTGTAAAATGGGGATGAGGCGGAAAAAAAACAATCAACGAGTCAACCACTCCGAAACGGTCGTCTACTTTGACTCGGTGGTCCACGCGTATTTTTCTCAAACCAAACTCATCCCACGTACAGCTGTAACGTTTTTTTTTTCTTCTTTCAATTTTTACTTTTTTCACGCCATCTCTTTCCTATTAATTATTTTCTCGGCGTTTAAATATTTACAGGATGATTATTTTATACAGTTTTGTTTCAACTTTTTCCCCTGTTGCGACAGACGATTTTCTTTTTTTTTTCATTCAATGTTCTCGTCGTTATAATTTAGTTTTTTTTCATTTTCATTTTCTTTTGTGTTTGTTGTTTTAGAAAATAAGGAACTCAATTTCTCTGCCACGCAACAACCCGAAAATTGTAAAATCGATAGTTGGAATAACAACAGAGATGGATTTTCGATGATTCGTGGAATTTAGGATAGTGTGAGAAAGAGAGCAACGTTTGAAAATAAAAAAAAAAAAATGCGTGAATAGCTATGAACATGAGCGACTTTGGAAATTCGACGACTGTAATTTTTTCTTTGTTTTTCTTTCGTCTTTCGTTTAATTGCTTTCCAAATTTAAATCTGCGTCGACGAGCGTCTAACGAAAACGAAGACTATCTACAATTAATTAATTTATTTATCCATTAACGTTTTATCTCTCAAGTTCTTCCATCCACTTGATTCTAATTTTGTGGTAACTCAACGTTGAATAAAGCGAAAAAAATTACTAAGAAAACAATTTTTCTACCAACGAAGTAACAACAAGAATCCGCTAATGGAAGTTTATGAAGGGAATCAACGAACAACACATTTTTATCGCACGAGTGGGTGTACAATTATTTTGTATTCGCTATAACTCGGATCGATGCATACATTCTCCATACATTACAGTTGAATATATTCCAGCTGATCGAGGTAACGAAATTTAATTAAATTTAATTAGAAAAAAAGAAAAATTATATCGGCGTTTTTTTTTTTTTTTTTCATTGTTTATTGATGATTTCGAGATCAATAAGCTACACATTTCGGAGGCCCGAAAGGCTATTTGACTAATTTGAAAAGAAGAAAAAATATATATATATATATGTTGATATATATATATTTAATTGGAGTTCTAAGAGAGTGAAACCCCAGGCGCATAGTGATTGGCTGGTGATTGGTAAGTTGCTTGGACTGGTTTGGATTCGAGAGGTGCTTAGGCTGCTCTAAATAAACGATTAAATACTTCTTTATCGCAGAACGAAAAAAAAGACAATTCTAAAATAAAAAAGTTTTTTTTTCTAATAAAAAAATGATGAGGGCAGAAGTTACGCGAGTTTTAATAGCTTCGAAAATTATCGTACCGGCTTCGATCGCGCTTAAACGCGCGGAAATTGAATTCCTCAATTTCTAGGCATTTTATACATAAAAAAAAAAAAAAAAAAAAGAAAACAATCAATCGGACAGACGAGAGCGAGGGGAGCAAACTATACCGGGACAACTTGTCTAACTTCGTCGAATAAATACTTAATTTTACAATTAAACTTCAAGTATTCATCGTAGTGTCATCGCTATATAGTTTGTAAGAAAATAATATACTTTACGTTGAGAAATTTTTATGTACACATATTACAAACAACTTTTCGCCTTGATGTGAAAATTGGGGCGTTGTTTCAAATGAAGCGCTGGTTTAAAAATGTTTATTATTATTTTTTTTTTTCGTCAGTTCGTCGTCTCGTATTATTAATTTTATTTGTTAAAAATTGTTGTTATAATTAATATTCTTTCATTGTTGCTGTACATGTTTTTTTGTGGAACGAAAGTATTGATCCAGCTAAAAAGCTCGAACGATTTTCTTCGTCTCTCTTCGACGTCTGATTCTTTATTTCTTTCTTTCATTTTTTTTCGAAAACCGCAAACGGTTCAGATGTTGCCGAACGTTTATTAAACTCAGTCGAAACAAAAACCATCTTTTAACCCTTCTATGCGTGGTTGATAATTCGTTTTTTTTCTTCTTCTTCGTATTTCCCCAACCATTCGCTGCTCTCCAACAAGCATTTCGCGTTCTCAATCTCTCTATTAATAATCCGGCGCCTTGGAGTAAAGAATAAAAATTAAAAAAATACCAAAAAAAGGGATCGGAGTGATGTTATCGAGTGAGATTATTTACAGATGATTTCTGCCTTTGTTTTCGTTACTTTTTGTTGATTCTGAGGAAAATATTCAAACGCGTTTGTGCACGCGCTTTTTTTCTCAGCCTCACGATCGTCGCTAGTGGGAAACTTGGTTTTTCGTGCGTGGAATCTCAATATTCAAGAAATAAATATAAATAAAAATAATATAAAGTTGAAAAATAATTAGCAAAAAAATCGATCGAAGGGAAAGATTATAAGAAACCGAGCGCAGCATAAATCTACGAAGCAATTGCGTCTGCGAATCTTTCAAGGATGAAGCACAAATATTAAAAAAAAAAAAAAAAAAAAAAAAAAATATACATAAAGACTCGTTATTCAACCAAGTTCCTTCTCTCCAGTCAAGCGGAATTTAGAAAAGCCAAAACCTAAAAAATCCAAAGCTCAAACCACCTTTCAAACCACGTACGAAAAACATATAAATCATATAAATCCGTCTCTGTTATTAATCCTCATGTCCAACCGATTTTTTCCCCCAAATTCTAGTAACAAATTAAACATTAAAAAAAAAAAAAAAAGTTTAAAAGAAATTATTTAAAAAAAAACGCCCTCGACAGCGGTGAAAAGTTTCGCCGAGAAATCGTCCTGAAAAAAAAAAAAAAAAAGAAGCTTTTCGTGAAAAGTTCATCTCTGACTCGCTCGCTCTCTTTCTCTCTCTCTCGCTCTTTCTTCATCTTGTTCGTTTATCACTTTTACACGCCGTTTATTTGTTTCGTTCGCGAACCAACAATATCGCTAACTGTACACTCGTATGCGTCCGTAGCGTCCGGCACTGGGATTTATATCGGTAAACGCAATCACTTTTTCCTCATCCTCTTTTTCTTTTTTTTTCTTTTTTTTTTTAATCTTCCTCTTCATCCTTCTCTTCGTATATCGTCCCAACCCTGCGTTCCTCCATTTTCTCTCTTGGTTTCCCGTTCTTTTAAAAATCTAAACTCACTCGGACGAATTATATTTACACGTCCACTTACACCATAAAATCCGGATCACTGCAATCCTCACCGCTGTCGCTGCTGTCCGATATTCTTCTTCGTTTCTTCTTTTTGTGTTTTCTCGTTTTTTCAATTTTGTGCGAACGATGCGATTTTCTGTGTTCCCGGTTCTCCGTATTGGCGTGAATCGTAAGTTTCGGAACTCTCGGGGATCCCGGAACCGGCGTGGAATTGACCGAATTATTCGGATGTTCGTTGGCCGAATTGTTCGAAGGTCTCGCCGTTGGATCACCGGTCGAATGCGCGCCATCGGGTAATTTATTAATTTCGGGATTGGGAACTCTCGGTGGATTCGACGTTGCGTCGACGTTCATCTTCGTCTCGCCATCGCCCACCGTTCCATCCTCGTCCGGATCTTCGGGATCGAATTTAAGCATGAGCTGTTTGAAATCAAGATAATCCTTGACGAGTTTACGTCGACCTGTCTCGTCCAATTCGTCGTTTTTCACACCTTCGTGCAATCTCGACAACGTAGCTTTTGGTTTGAACGACAAATTGTTTTTTCTCGTAACGGCTTTTTCATAAACTTTAGCAGCTTCCGACGGTGAATATTGGCTTATCTTGGCATCGGAAAAACCATAAAGATCCTTGAGATGTTGTCGCAACGTGAGCAAAAGCATGAAACCCTGACTTGCCGTGAGATATTGTCGTAGAAGAGCCGTGTCGTTGGGTAATCTCGCGAGTACCGTTTCGTCGTCCTCCTCGTCGTCTTCCTCGTCCTCCAAAACCGCCAAAAGAGGCACGGGATGAGATTGTCCGTCCGGTCCGAAGATCATCGGTGTCGTTTGTTGCTGTTGCCGTTCCTCGCTCGTCGAATTTTCCGTGTTTAACGTCGAATTTTCCGGATTTTCCGGATTTTCCGTCGTCGTCGTGACTCCGTCTTTCGGCAACAAAGCTTCTTTGAATGATTGCAAAAGATTCGTTCCCGACATCGATATTATAATGTCGATGTGATGAATTATAAACAACGGCTCGTCCTGAACCTGATATGTGAAATAGGCCAGATTGTCCGCCAGATACAACATTTGCGATAGACTCGTTTTCACGGATTCGTCGAATTGTTTCAAAAACGACAATACGATGGCTCTTCTTTGTTGCTTGGTGTTGCGCAATATCGTGTACAAAAAACCGTTCAAAGCACCGGGATATTCGCCCTCTTTGGTTCTCATTCCTCTAACGGCAACTTCGTTCTGCAATATTTTTTGCAATCTATAACTCAATTTTATGCCGAATTGCGATTTCATGTGAATAAAACCCGGATATTTTTTTTCAATGTCTTGCAATTGTTTGTCAGCGCTGTGACTGACCATTTTTTCGCAATCGGTGCTCATGCAGATGAGATAGGGAACGATTTGAACGGGATGAACCAAACCTTGAGCGAGAATCAATTGTATGACTTTTAACGAAGCGTGACGAACGGTTACGGTATTGTGTATGTAAGATTCGAGAATTTCTTTGAGATACAATTGTATGACGGTGCTTGCCATGCCCGACGTTACGTCTCCCATTTCTTTGAGATTCTCGCCTTTCGACAATTTGGCCCAATCTTGATCCTGTTTTATCATTCTCTTCTCTTCTTCCTGCAAATAAAGCTCGATATTGTTGAGTACTTGAATTCTCATGTGCACGAGAGCATTTTCGGACGTTAGCAAACAGTGATAAAGTTCTTTGAGTTCGGGCAACATCATGAATTCGTAATGACGAATGCACAACGAACCAATCGCCGTCATCGTGTAATGACGTATGTCATCGTTGTCCTGATGAAGAAAATAACAAAGTGTCTCGTAAACTTGATCCTTGATGTTTTCCGGTAATTCGGCAATTACTTCGGGATCGGTGAAGTTGAAGTGTCGCAGCAAAAGTCCAACGGTGAAGAGAGCACGTCTGAAGAACGGACGATACTTGTGCAACATCGGATTGTTAGGATCGCGTTCGTAAGAAGCTTTGTAATCCGTCAAATGACCGTAATATTTTTTGAAACAATCGCGAATCAATTTGAAATTTCTCGTAACATTGTTGACGATAGAACCGAGACACGACAAACAACTTGCGACGACCGAACGATCGTGTTGAAGTATTAATTTGACGGAATCTTCTTCGAGTTGAGCGAGAAAAGTTTCGCTCGGATGTTCCATCAACGGAACGACGAGTTCGAGGGTATGAGCTACGCTGCTTATTATCTGATAATCACCTTTGGTTTGACATTTCAAGCTCAAATAAGGTTGCAACGTTATAGCGTGATTAACGAGCAATTGCGGTCGTATTTTGGCGAAAAGATAGAGCGTCGTCAAACAAGCTACCAATCTTTGCGATGCTCCTTTCTTCTCGGATTTTCCATCGTCGTCGCCCGGATTAGTTTCTTCCAAACGCAAAACGTTTTGTATCAAACAATCGACGATTTGTTTGCACGCCGTTATCAATGCTTTTGGCGGTTCCACGAGCATTTTCGTGCTGTCGTCTTTGTCCTCTTTGGGTTTGAACAAACTAACCAGCAGCTGTTCGAACCACTCGAAACCCATGTCTTTGCTCGCCGCAACAACGTCCGTTATGTTCATTACTTTTCTCAACAATGCTTCCGAATCTATCGTTGGTTTTTCTCTAACCGGTGTAAACCACATGTTTTGAAACACTTCCATAACCAATTTTCGTATTCCCTCCTCGTCGTTGACTCTTCTTATCATTTTTACGCATATTTCCGGTATTTTGGGAAAATCCGGACTTTCCATGCATATGTCTTTGAGAATTTTTATCACTCGTTTGCGCACGCTTACTCCGGTATCGAGAATTCTCGCTGACAACATGTCGTAATATTTGTCGATCAATTCGGGTCGACTGAGAACGAATTTGCCGACGAGATCGACCGCGGCTTCTCGCACGGACGTCGAATGATCGAGAAACGAATGTTTAACACCCATTTGCATGTCCAAACGTCCGAGAACGCTGGAATCCGCTTCCACGATCATCGTTAGACACTTCATTGCTTTCGTTCTAATGGCGATCGAAGGTTCCATCAATATGTGAAGTATTTGTTTGAGATATTTGTCAAAACTCTGGGAAAACGGTCGTTTTGAAGCGAGATATTGCGATATCAATTCGGCCGAATTGTAATCGATGTAAGTTTGAAGAACATCCGGTTTTGTCGCCGAACTGCTCGGACGGATTCGATTTACGATGAATTTCTTTTTTTCCTCGATAATACGATAAACTTCGGAATATTTTTGTTCATTGTTGTCATTCTCGTCCGGATCGATTTCGTCAATGTCCGATTCGGTTTCGGGATCGCTCTCTATGTGACGATTGTTCCGTTTCTTCGGACGTTTCTTGTGTGATTTTTTCACCGGTGACGAGGACGTTTTCGATTGTCCAACGCGTGATTTTTCAAGCGCGC
Organism: Sussaba pulchella; assembly: GCA_963971145.1. Taxonomy (NCBI): domain Eukaryota; kingdom Metazoa; phylum Arthropoda; class Insecta; order Hymenoptera; family Ichneumonidae; genus Sussaba; species Sussaba pulchella. Next base: position 7,383,501 of record OZ020173.1, on the reverse strand, counting down.
AATCTCTGTACCATTGGGCGAGATAAAAATGACGTGCGTAACCCAAAGCGGTGTCTTTGGTGCCATTAACAGCGAGATAATCGAGCAAAACACGTTGAAGAAACAACGTGCGTTCTTCATCGTCGGTCAATCCCGTGACCTCGCGATCTTTCGCGTGTTCGTAATCCGAATCTTTTTGTTGTTCGGCTTTGATGTCGTGAATTATTTGATCGATGGTTGCCAATTTGCATTGCGAATTAACCGCGTCTTTTCTCAATCTAGCCGCGACAACACCGAGATAATCTATCGACGCGACTCTCAACGACATGTCCGAGCCTTTGTTGGAAAAATGACCGACCAAAAGAGTACCGAGAAGACTGAGCAACAATTCGGAAGCTGGCCATTCGGGTTTGTTGACCGTTGCCAATAAATCTTGAACGAAATTTTCGAACAACGGCCTATAATCGATGTCTTCGGCTTTGTTGCCGCATTTGTTGAGAAAGACGTTCAAAAAATTAGCCGCCGTTCTCGTGGCCGTTTCGTATTTGTTTATTATAAGAACATCAGCGTCCAGATGTATGGGTTTCTTCGATTCGTCTTTTTTCTCATCGTTATCGACGTGACGTTTGTCAGTTCTCGCGATATTGTCCGGAAGCACGACGACGCATTGAATAAGTTGAAGAACGAGAGCAGTCAACATCTGTATATTGTCCTCGGAATTTAACCTGTAAGTTCGTAGACTGCGTTTGCTGGACGGCAAACGAGCTATCGACGTCAATATATCGTCCAAAAGCAATCTCCGATGTTTCTCGTATTTCGTGAATATAACGGTGACGAGTTTGAGAGCGCTCAATTGCAAATCACTGACACCTTCGACGAAAAAAGGTGCAACACCGAGAGTCGAAGCGTGAAGCACGGTCGTGTCGGTGAGTATTTGAATATTCAACAATTCCGCGAGCAACGAAACGAGTTCGCGCATTTTGTTGTAAACTTCGAGAATACTTTTTTCCCGAACTTCTTTCATATTTCCACGTTTCTTACGACCACCGGAATTATAATGTTCAGTCTTGCTTCTCGAATCTATTCTGTAAACCGGATCGAAAGACGGATAAATCGTGTTTTGCAGTTGAAACTTTAAAAACAATACTATACGATCGATAACGTCTTCGAGATAAACCGTTTTCGGCATGTTCAACGACGTCATTATATTGAGAGCTATCAATGACGCGTCGACGGCACGTTGAACCCGTTCCATCGCCATTTGCATCCACATACGACTTTCCTCGACGTCGTCGTCGGGATCGGCCAAAGGCGAAACTCTCGCGCCGTCTCTTATATTTTTCTCAAGAATATTGAGCAATCTCATTAGTCTCTCGGCCGGAATTGATTCCATGGCTCCCAAAGCTTTCAATTTCGCCGCTTCGGTGCACAAACCGTGCAAATGATACTTGGGAATGAGAAATTCGCTCGGTACATCGCCGTCTTCCTCGATTTCCGCGTAACTTCCGGCATCTTCGGTCAATTCGAAAATCATTTCGATGGTCGAATTGAAACGTTGATAAGTATTCGTTTCCATGAGCTCGTCAACGCTCAATTTGGCCAACACGGGCACGAGTTTCTTCTCCATTTTACGTATTTTTGGTTTAAGCGGCGACATCGCGCCTTCTTTCTTCTCATCCGCCGTTTCGTCCTCGTCATCGTCGAGTATCCTTCGACGTCTACGGGTTTTGTCGTCTTTCTTTCTCTCGGCTCGATCCTTTTCCCGTTGAACCTGACGTTCCTTCGCGCGTGCTTTGAAATGTTTGTTATTCTCACCGACTTCTTCCTCACTTTCGGATTCCGATTTGCCTTCGGTACGATAAGTTATTCCCATTTTTGCCGCTCGACATGGTGATTTTTCCGCAAAAGCGTTCAAACTTTTTTGCATCAAAGCCTGATCGGACAACGAAAGCCTTTTGAGCATGACCACGGGTTCTTTGAGCTTGGAATCGTTTTGCGTTGAGCTTTGAATTCCGAGAGCTCGAGTGGCGTTGTTGTTTTGTTGATGCTCGATCGAAGCCGTCGCCATTGCAATGTCCAACGTGTTCAACATGCAATCGGAATTTATAGGCGGGAAGTTCGACGTTGGCTGAGTCATGACTGGATTGTTTTCGGTAGGTTGATCGATTTGCGACGGTTTCGGGGTGATAACGTCCATGGGAAGATCGAGCTCGGCGAGTCCGGGCACGGAATCGATCGAGAATTGTTGATTGTCTTGGACAGAATTGTCGGTTTCCATCGGTTGATCCTTGGACAATGAATGATGCAACTGTTGATTCATAATCGGTTCGTAAACATTTTCTTGGGGGATTTGATTGACGTTCAATTGTTGGGAAAGTTGTTGAGAAAATTCTTGAGGCTGGGAAAGTTGGTGATCGTGTTGGGGCATTTGTGGATGTGTCAACGGCATGTGGTGTTGATGGGGATGGGGCTGAGGTTGGAGAGCCATGTGTTGTTGTTGTTGTTGTTGTTGTTGGTGTTGCTGCTGTTGGTGTTGTTGGTGTTGCTGCTGCTGCTGTTGTTGTTCATGCTGTTGCTGCTGTTGCTGTTGTTGTTCATGCTGTTGTTGCTGCTGCTGCTGTTGATGCGGCATCGGCAACGGCAGCTGGGGCTGCGACTGCTGTGGCAGATGTTGTTGCTGCTGTGGCAGATGTTGTTGCTGCTGTGCCAGATGCTGTTGCTGCACGAGCATCTGTTGTTGGTGCTGCTGCTGTTGCTGTTGCAACGGTAATTGCATCTGTTGCTGCTGTGGAAGCTGCAACGGATGATGATGCTGCTGTGGCTGTTGCTGTGGTAGTTGTGGCTGTTGCTGTGGTGGTAGCTGTGGCTGTTGCTGTGGTATCTGTGGCTGATGCTGTTGTTGTAACTGCGGCGGATGCTGCTGTTGTAACTGCGGCTGCTGCTGCGTCTGTTGCTGCGGTAACTGATGAGGTACGTGCTGCTGCGTTACCTGCTGCTGCGTTACATGCTGCTGTTGCTGCTGTTGCTGTTGTTGTTGTTGCTGCGGTTGAGATAACTGATGAGGAAGTTGTTGCATCTGCATACCAACGTGACTCGGCGACGTAACTTGCATAGAATGTCCAGGCGTCATAGGGTGTTGAGGCGTACCCGGAAGGCTGTGATGTTGAGGCGTCAGATTGCCAACGTTCATGACAGGCGTGCCGGGCGATGACACGTGCACGGGTGAATAAATATTCGATTGTGGATTAACATTAGTCATCGTTTGATTGATGCAATTAACGTCTTCTTGAACGTGTTGAGGAGTCGTCGATGTTCTCGTTTGTTCCGTTATAACGGTGGCCCGTGGCGACGGCGAAGGCACGGCGAAAGGTGACATTTGCGAGAGATCGGCGTGTGTTTGAGGGGCTACGGGCATTCGTGGATGTTGAGCGTGTGCCACGCCAGGTTGGGGAGGTGGCAAAACCGTTCGAGCGGGTGCGGGATGAGCCGGACTGCCTTGAGGGGTTTGTCTCGAACCCGAAGAACTCGAATACGAAGGTGAAAAACGTCCGTAATTCGCCGGTGATTGATTCGAATGCGTCAAAGGTGTGCCTTGAGACCAATTTCTCGGCGAATTGTATTGTGGTCCTTTGAAAACGTCCGGATTTATTTGCATTATGGCTTTTAACAATTCGGGGGTGTTTTGTTCGGTTTCCATTGGTTGATCGGCGCTCGCGTAGTGATCTTTAAGTTCTATGTGATCGGACGACGTTTGAGAGAGCGATTGGATCAATTGGGGAACTAAATTTTCGTCACGGACGCTTAGAAGAATTCGCGCTTCTTCCGCGACTCGAGGATGAAAGAGGAGGGATTTGTTCGTTAGGGTTTGAGGGAGAGGCGTGGGCAGAGGCATTTCGGGCAACAAGTCGGTGAGACTCGCGATACCCGAGAGGGTTGTTATCGGTACGCTCGGTATTATCCCGTTCATTTTGGATTTTATTTGTTCTGGCATTACAGCCACCGACGGGATTTTTATCGATGAAAACTCGACGGGAGTCTCTTATCGGCCTTTGGGTGGTCGAAACGATTTTTTTTTTTTTTTTTTTTTTTTTTTGGTGGGGAAACTTTTGTCGCTTTTTTGTTTTGTTCTGGTTTTTTTTTTTTTTTTTCTTCTTTTAGATGGTTCTCACAACACCCGATGATCTTTTATCAACGCGAACGAGTAAGATATTTTAAATGGTTTTTCGCAGCGACGAGGTATATACATTTTTGAAGAATGTCTGGTTTTTCTCTCGCTCTTGTTCAAGTCCCGACTTGACCTTTTTTTTTTTTTATCGACGCACTGGTTTTTTTGTGGATGGTGAAGGAATCGCACTATCACCAAGCTCGATTCTCTGTCAAAACGACAAAGTCTTTTTCAGGTTCCCATTATGATGCGGGTTGTCTCAGCCGAATTTTGATGATGCTCTTGGATCCTGTAGTAGACGATCCATGGTGGTTTTCGTTTTACTTGGGGCCTTGCACCTGCGGGTAAAAAGATTTTTTTTTTTTTTTTTTCAGAAATTTTGAGGCAAGGAAAAGCAAGCGATGCAAAAAATTTGTTGGGTCGATTCGTTTTGGCGAGTGAAATAATATTTAATGAGCGATAAACGAAAAATATATTTGAAATTTTGTAACTTATTTTACCTGAATAATTGTGATTGTTAATCGGGTGGATTTAGTGATGTGCAATTATTTTGTCCTTCCCGGATCGTCGCTTTAATCTTGCTGAACTATCCCTGGCTGTGGATACAAATAAATTGTGCTGTGATATTTTTTGGTTGCAAAAAATCGATAACGCTCGTTTAATTCGTCTATATTGACGATTAGAACAATTTACATATACGAAATTTGTAAATTATTTTAATCGTTAATTTTATTTATTAACAAACTAACAACGATAGTATGATGAATGATGTTTTCAAGATTATTAAACCATTGTTAAACGCTAACTTTGTAATATTGCTATAAAAACTTTTTTCGAAACATTGACTCTTGAATTCAAAGCTCCATAATTAAATTAATAAGTAAATTAAACAAATCAATTAATTATTTTAAAAAATAGATTGAATAAATGAATGAATGATTAGAGATAATTAATTAATTCATTGAAATTAACCTCTATTATAGTCGAAAGATCTTTTAATCTGACTTTTATTGATTCAAACTCACCCGACTTGCAATTATCTACACGTCAAAGTTACCAATGCACTTTGAATTCATTAACAAGTGTTCTATAATTTCCATCATCATGGTCCTTGTTCGGGTCCTCGCACCTGCAATAACACAAAATTCACATGAATGTTCATCGATTATTTGCAAAAATGAAAAAACATTGAACAAATAAAGAACAGCGCATTGTAGCTACCTATAAAAAAAAAATTACAATAATAACAACAATAATAATACTAATAACAAAACGCTTTACATATTGAAAGTCTTCAACCCAATTTCTGATAAAAGTGTTAAAAAGTTGTATAAAAAAGTTTCATTTCGCCAATAATCCGAGACGAAAATTGGACCAACGTACTCTCGCGTAATTTATTTCAAAACCAAAGCCTAGAGCTCATAACCAATCTCCAAGAGTACTCTTGCCACCGATATAAATCACGTTGCAGTCATGTACCAAGAGATTCCGCAAACAAACTTCGACCAGCCTTCTCGTCGCAATATATGTATGTTTTCACACCGATCTCCAGAGGGTTACGGGTGCCTCGAGCTATACCTAATCCCACCTCTACCTCGCCGCTGTCTCAGGCTCTCTTCCACGGTGCCGAACCCGGTCTGAGCGCTAGACGACTGTAAACACCAAGCGCACAGCTACGGTGTCAAGTCTCACCGTCCTGTACGCCAATCTTGGTCATCGTCCGGCAGCTGACCGCCAGCTACGCTATTCGGCACCGGGAATCCAACCCGAAACACTTCTCCCCAATCATTGATTCGTCTACATCCACCATCGTACGTAATTTGCGTACAATCGAGCTTACCCGACTATCGACGATTATTATTTATGCCTCCGGAACGCAGGGTGCGGGTCGCAGATTGTTTTTTTCTCGTCCTTTTTTTTTCCTTTTATTTTTTTTTTGGCGGGATCTCCGCAACGTTCGGCGATGATCGATCGAACGTTGAATCACGTCGAGGATGCTTCAATCGTCGTTGTTGTCGAATCGTTCGTTATTACGACGTTTCGAGGAAGAATATCGCGAAATTTTCACGACACCTCACGGTTCTAGCGATATCCACTGAATTGTCATTCGTGGATGTGGCCTACTTGGTTGGACGCGATAATTCACAATGCTCGAGGTTCGACGACCCAACGTAATCGTCGGACGAACGTTATTCACTTGGTTTCGGAGCGACGAACTGGTTAAACATCACGAATCCCGACAATCCGCTGTTCACAGGCTAAATTGGTATTTATAGTGTGAATACGAAGAAAACAGACACAAAGGCGTCCATTTTGGTCAGCAGCGGAGCCAGCGGAAGTTGCGTAGTAGATACGAATCGAGATATAAGCGCATCGGCGGGCAGCGTCCCGTTTCAAAAGCTTCGGAAAGACGCGTCCTCCATTCAACCCGATGGCCACTCGCAACATGTAACAAATTCATGATTGCTTTCGTACATCGTCAGGGTTTCGTCGAATCGGGATTTTTTTTAAATTGCTTAAAGACGAATTGATAATAAAAGACAATATAGTTTATTCGATGAATTTCCTTTTTAAAAGATTCATCAGGAAATTGAGAGAAAATGGCTGGACGACAAACTTGTCGAGGATTTTACTGCGTAAAACCAAGTTTTTTGATCGAATCAATAATTGAATAGCAATTTTTCATTTTTTTCCTAACCCGGGAGAATAATTCGTGAAAAAAGGGGAAAGTCGTGAGATAATACGACCGCAAAAAAAGAATAATGTGTTGGGAAAGATTAAATCGAGGTATTAATTAAATTGAATAAATTATACGCAAAACCGCAATGGCGCCGAATCTGAAAGACATTCGTCGCAAGAAAATCAATCAAAAAATTATGTAAATGTGGAAGGAACGAGCTGCGATGTGAGAAAAAATTTTATATTGCAGTGGTTTCGCGGTTTTGAGATGGCAACAAATATTTGATGCATCTGGCGAGCTGATTCGACGATCTTTACGGCTATTTTGTCGTACGAGATTTTTACGACGAATTTGCGCCACCTGGCGCATAATCGACGCACCGAAGAGTGTGGGGCGATTAATTGAAGAGCCCGAGAGACTGGAGTCGACCGAGAGGCAGAAAACCGAACTGTGGTTTAGGAATCTGGAACGAAAATCCGTCGAGTAGTGAGTTCCGACAGCGGCCACTACGATCGCTGGCGAACTCAGGAGGCAATCGTATATGTGTCATATGTATAGCGTAGTACATCTATACATAACATATATGAACTGCTCTGGCACAGCTGATTGTTCTAACAGACGACCAGGGCTGCGTTCTGAATCCCTACTCGAGTCAACTATAGTTAACTCGCGCCGTTATAATTCTATTACTATAGTTATACTATAGTTGACTCGAGTTGGGTTTCGGAACGCAGCCCTGGTGATAGGATTTTTCCAAGCTGTCAAATAAATGAGATTATATGATTGGTATAAAAAGTAGTAATTGATTTGCAATTGTTTTTATATTGAATAAAATGTACATGAGGGCCTGAATGCTCGATTTTTCTCATCGACAGCGAAGAAAAAATTAGTGGAGGCTGAGCCGAGAAACGAACGAAGCGATTCGCCGTATTATTTATTATTATTGATGCTTTGCATCATATTAACGAATGTAAAACTTAATTATAATGCTGAAAACGATATTATTAAAAGTTGGCATGGACGTAATTCCACTATCGAAGATTTCTCTATTTACTTCATCCAAAGTTCTCTTCACCATTCTGGACGGTCCCAGACTGGTTCATCTGTATAATGTTATCATAATAACCTCCTTCATATTATCTATTTTATAAAGAATTTTAAACACGATAATTATAGATATATCCTGCCATGCATGGCATGCATGCGACGTATACGTACAATAGTCCCTTGCGTTCGCCAGCGCTCGTAGCGGCTCGAAAATCGCTGCCCAACGAATTTTTTCCCCCAGATTTCAATGATCAAATTCGATTAATCGCAGTTTCCTGTTCTCTAGGGTCCCTGTTAAAGAGCGATGAAAACACAACGATAGTTTGTTTATGACATTCCGTTCGAAACAAGACATCGTTTATATTTCCATCAGGTGTTACGAATTAATCCGCAAATAAGGGAAATTATTCGTGAAACAATTGACGATCGTAAATCACCAATCTCAAAATCATGTCTTCCCTACAAAAGACGATCCTCAAATCGAAACTACCGCCCTCCGGCTTCGAGGCACAAGTTTCATCTTCTAGGTTAGTTTTTCACCATTCTCGATTATTCGTCTCAAAATTCCATCAACAATTATGAACGTAAATTCTTCGCAATTTCGAAATAATCTCAAACTTCCGTACGTCCACGAATTCTCATTACTTATTATTACACTTACGACTTATTATTATTATTCTTTTTTCCAAACAGAGCCAACAAGATCAGAGCGTCTCAACGAAAACGCGATTACGATCCAATAACGTGGGTCAGTTACTTCGACGTGTCCAAAGATGTAAAACTCGGAGAAAATACTTTCCACATTTACATCACCGGAACCGACGGTCCAACCCTTGTGCTTCTTCACGGGGGAGGCTACGGCGCTCTCACGTGGGCCGAATTTACGGTAATTCATCGGTCGACAAAGAAAAAGCAATAATTTTTCAAAACTGACAAAGATTAATCGTTCTTTCGTTCTCATTCAGAAATCAATAACTTCAATGGTAGTTTGCAAAGTTATGGCAATCGATATGAGAGGTCACGGAGATTCGCACACCACCAACGATGACGACCTGGAAGTTGGGACATTGGCAGCGTGAGATACACTATTTAATCGTTAGAATTGACAAAAAACCAAAATCGCAATCAACATTTTATTTCCTCCGAGTCTACAAAGACAAATGGCGACGAATTTGTTTGAGAACAATTTTTTTTAAATCTGATTACGAGTGGTTCAGAGATGAAAAGGTTTTTTTTTGTGTTCTTCGAATGTTCAGAGACGTAGCTGCGGTGATCGAAGCCGAGGCTCAGGACGAGCCCATCGTAATCGTAGGCCACAGCATGGGTGGCGCGGTGGCTGTGAGGGCGGCTCCGCTGCTACAAAACGTAGCAGGATTGACAGTCATAGACGTGGTCGAGGGCACGGCGATGGATGCCCTGGCTTCGATGCAAAGTTTTCTTCGGTCAAGGCCTACCACTTTCAGTTCCATACCTCAAGCTATAGAGTGGTGGTACGGAACTTCCTCAAAAAACCACAAAAAAAAAAAAAAAATCCCTAATTTTTATTCGAACACGAGGAAAATAAATTAATTGTTATAATTTGAAAAATTACAGCGTCCGCAGTGGTCAAATTCGTAACGTAACATCGGCAAAAGTTTCAGTTCCCGGACAAATAAAAAAGTACGTTAGATATTTTCAATGTTTATCCACGATTTGCGAATAATAAAATAAAATAATTAATAATAGAAATTAATTCATGTCCGTGTCTTAAACAGCATCATAAGCAATAAATTGGCGACCCACGAGATAGAGGAATTATTGAAAAATGCGCATCACGAGGAGGATTACGCGGAAGAACCGATGGTTCAACGGGACGATGTTATTCAGGAAGAGGAGAATCCACCCACGAGCATGCCACCGCCGACGCATTCAAACATGCCGGAAAACAAAAAATACACGTGGCGAATAGATCTCGCCAAGACCGAGCAATACTGGTCCGGTTGGTTCAAAGGTCTTTCGGCTGCTTTTCTCAACGTCGCCGCGCCAAAAATGCTTCTGCTGGCCGGCGTCGACAGATTAGATCGCGAATTGACTGTAGGCCAAATGCAAGGTATGGAAAAAAAAAACTTTAATTAACGTCGAATAAATTTTTGAATTAAATGAATAAATAAAAAAATAAATAGATAAATGAATTAATGAATTAATGATTTAATGATTTAATGATTTAATGATTTAATGATTTAATGATTCAATGATTCAATGATTCAATGATTCAATGATTCAATGATTCAATGATTTAATGATTCAATGATTCAATGATTCAATGATTCAATGATTCAATGATTCAATGATTCAATGATTCAATGATTCAATGATTCAATGATTCAATGATTCAATGAATGAGTAAATGAATGAATAAATAAATTAATAAATAAATGAATAAATGAATGAATACATAAATACAAAAATACTGTATCGATTCGTATGCGTAAAAAAAATAGTAATATTAATTCGACTTTTATAGGTAAGTTCCAAATGCAAGTTTTGCCGGCCTGTGGTCACGCTGTCCACGAAGACGTGCCGGACAAAGTTGCCGAAGCAGTTGCGACTTTCATGGTCAGGCACAAATTTGCGGAACCTGCTTCGGAATTTTTACGGTTGGTTAAAAACTCATACGTTTCAATACGAGTAAAATACGTTCCGAAATAATTCGATTTCATAACGTTTCTGTCGTTATATTTCAGAACGTTTCCGGCTTGCTAGGACGAAGGAGAATTCGGGATAAGTTTACATTCCCGCAACACCGATGTGACTCGGAACTGTCGGAGTTTCGAGGTAGAAACATTGAACAACGGATTTTTTTCTTCAAATTAAAATCAATAATTAAATATCATTCATGAATGATTTTGCCGTGTAAATAAACACGTGAGAGCCTAATATTTTTGAAAAGTAGATTTATTTGAGCGTAGTACAAAAAATAAAGGGAAAAGAAACACATTTCGAGTTCCTTTTAACTGAGTGAAGCACAGATTTACGATCAAACGCGTCGATCATATGCAAAAAAAAAAAAAAAAAAAAAATCGACTCAATCGACATCAGATTCTTTTCCTCTCACGCCTCCCACCGCGGAAATAATCCGCAATTATAAATAAAACATCCACAATATTCCATAAATAATAACTAAACTAACACCATTTTTTCTTCCTCCCTTCGGTAAGAAGCAACAGTCTTGGAACGAAATCAGAACCTTGGAATTCTCACACCGAATTTTTTTTTCCTTCTGTCGTCCGCAATTCGATACTATCGATTTTTTTCCTCTTCGAATCTTTTATCCTCGGCAAAAACGCCGCGACTTCGAATCTCCTTCAATCATTTTTCCAATTATTTTCTCAACGGATATTTAATATTTCTCCCAATTCCTGTGTTTCAGCCAATCGGAAATTTAACAACGACGCAAGGGCCTGCCTTCCCGGTTTTGAGCGGTGCGACCTGCCGAGGGAAGCACAAACGTGTAAAGAATAATCGATAACGTACGAAATAATAATTTTACAGATAAATTTCCGAGCAAAGAACGAACTTAAAAAAAAATAAAAAAAAAAAAAAAAAAATACTTAACGTACTCGTTGCCATTCGTTGAGATAAGGATCGTAAGCTTCGACGAGGGTGAGATACTGGTGACCGTCGTAGCCTCCAACGGCCATCAGGCGATCCCCAAGAGTGCAAACGCCGACGGTTTCCCGAGCTACGCTCATCGGCGCGACCATCGTCCAAGTATTCGTCTTCGGGTCGTATCTACAAAAAAAATCCAAAATCATGATCAAAAAAAAAATTAACACGAAGATCAACCGTTCGAGAATGGAATCCGGTTCGGTAACATTCCATTAAATCCACCGGAAGCCAAGAATCAAAGCTTTTATGGGAAAAAAATCAATAATTTTGCTGTAAAAAAATTAAAAAAAAAAGGATATAAATAAATTACCTCTCGACGCAATCGAATCTACTGGCGTCTGGATTACTTTTCGGAGTGTCGTGACCTCCCAGAGCGTAGAGATAACCATTGAGCACACTGACACCAACGCCGCCTCGTCGTTTCGACATCGGTGCACAAGCGGTCCATTTATTCGTGAATGGATCGTAACATTCGACCGTCGCCAAACACGAACTTATGTCGCGTCCGCCTACGGCGTACAATCTGTAATTTCAATCGTGAAAATAACGATTGTGCTATTTCGCAACTACGAAAAACATAGAGCATTATTTAAAAAAATAAAAAATTCTGTGGATATTACGTGTGCGAATATTATTTTCTTATCTTTGATTAATATAGTTTAGTTAGAAAATAATTCATGTAGGGAATTTAATATAACCCCTTGATGTGTGTTCTTTTTTTTGGTTTAAAGTGACTACGTTATTATTTCTTTATTAACTTATTGTTTAAAACGGCGACGCCGACGGTGGATCGGGCGGCTAACATTTCCGAAACGTGGCACCATTGATGGGTTCCGGGATCCCATCTTTCCACGGTTTTTAAAAAGCTCCAACCGTCGTGACCGCCGACGGCGTACAAAGCTCCTCCCAATTCGGCGAAGCCTGGGAAGTCGACGAACGATCGACAATAAATAAATAAATTAGTAAAAATGTAATTAGTAATTAGTTAAATTAATTATTTAATTTATAATTGAATTATTATAATTAAAATAAATTATAAAATAATAATAACTAATAATTTAATAATAATAATAATTTAATAAATATTAATAATAATAATAACTTAACTTAATAATTACTTTAATAATTTAATTAATATAATTAGATAATAATAATAATATTATTATTATTATTATTATTATTATTATTATTATTATTATTATTATTATTATTATTATTATTATTATTATTATTATTATTATTATTATTATTATTATTATTATTATTATTATATAATTATTATTATTATTAAATTATTTCAAGTAATTAATTAACTAATTATTAATTAAATTATTTAATTAATAAATAATTCATTAGTATTTGTTGTACGTACGTACAACAAGTGATTGATAAACATAAAATGCAATAAATTTTCCGAGTCCTACCAAGTCCATTGCGATTGACGCTCATAGGCGGTAGCGTGCTCCACATTCCTCCAAAACCCGCCGAAAGGTCCAAATACTCCATCGTGTTCAATGATTTCAAACCGTCTCTGCCACCGGCTACCACCAATTTTTTATCTATCAGTGCCGCACCGAATTGCACGCGTTTACCGCTCGTACCGCCCAAACACGTCCAACAATCCTCGCGCAACGAAAAAGCCTCTATGTACGCGGCACCTGCGTCACAATTAATCTTTATTTATAATGATTTTTTTAAATTTATAATGATTGAAGAACATAAAAAAAATTATAACGATGAATTGTACAATAAAAATATTTAATGAAATATTAATAATTGATGATAGTACCAATTCATATTATTCACATATATCTTTATATGAATATATGACCACCTATTATATTTATTTCTATGATTATTTACATGTATGATTATTATTAATTATAATTATAAGAATTCTTATATAATTATATATAAGAATGCATTTTTTTTTCAGGTTATTTCTCTGAGAAAAGAGGAACATCAATAACTAATACAATTATATATTAATAATAATATTAAATTGTATTTTATACAATTAATTAGATTATATTATTAATATTATCGACGCAATAACGCGTTGAAGGCCTCGAATTATTGCCGGAATTGCGACGAATAAATGAGCAAAATGGTAAAAAATCTTCGATCGAGAGAATTCGAGCTTACATTTGTTAGCGTCCATTCCTCCGACGAGCAACAATCGGCCCACGGTCGATTTTCTCGGCCTCGTTCGACCGGATTGCAGCACGGCTCGTCGCTCGGGCAAGAGATGATACTTCAAAGCTTCTATCACCAATTCCTGCGCCGTCCGTTGGTCCTTGAATGTTTCGTTACTCACGATGTAATCCGTTATAAAAGCCGGCGAAAGCAGCGGCAATTTAACCAAACCCAGTAATCTACCCAAGTCCTTGCATCGATTTTCCGCATCGTATTCCAGCCAATTCATCAAAGCCTGAACAATAAATAGACGACGATTTTCTAAGAAAATTCAGTCCTTTCGAACAACGTTTTTTCATATATGTTTTTGGGGATGAAAAACCCACGTGGAAAATCGTTTCTTCGGAAGGAACATTAAGATCGTCGCATTCGAGTAATTTCGCTACTTCGTCGGCGGACAGCAGGAGAAATTCTTGATTCTTTATAACTTCCATGAAGTGCTTGGTCGTGTAAGCGTGAGCGACGTTCAACAGGTGAGGACATCCCTGGGTGTCGGCGAACATTCTTATTCCGAGACAATTGCTGGGGTGTAGCTGTTTTATGAGAAATTGGGAACAAGCTTTGATGACCGGATTGAGTCGGAGAAGGCAAGCCGTCGCCAGAAGGGTCTCCACGCTTTCTTCTCGCAATTCTATACAGCCTGGAAAAAAAAAAGGTAATCGATAAAAAAAAATACAATTTCACAAAATCAATCATCCATGCTGTTTTGTGATATCTACTTCCGCCCACTTAATTTTGTGATTAAAAAGTTGTGTTCAATATTAATAATTCCATAATTTTACATATTGAAATCGAAACGACGCTCAAATCGGACCAGCCTGATCCATATAACTATAAATAATTATATGATCTATTAATTATTATATTAATTTTATTATTTATTCCGATATAATAATAATAATAAAATAATGAAATTGAAAAAATGTAAATCCTATTCAATAATAATATCTTTGAAAAATGGCTTTACCGGTGTAGCAGTAACGAATGAGAAGCCAGAGAGCATCCGGATTGACTCCTTTCAATTCGACCTCCGACTGCGTGGCTTCCCTCAACGAACTAGTGAACATCGCTGCGAAATATTCAGATCCAGCGCTCAGTACCAGCCTGTGTGCCGGAAACCGTCGTCCTCCTAATATTTAAAAAAACCATTAAAAAAACAAAAAGAAGCCAACAAATAAATTAACAAAGATCATTAATACATTTTATCAAAGATCACGTGAGCAATTCGGTGCATAAAAAAATACTGCAGGGTCCAACGACCCTCCCCGTTACCCGGGATCGTGTTGACAACGCGACAAACCTGCTATGATCGTAATGTCCGTCAATTGTTGTCTCTGAAGATACTCGTCCATCGCTCGCAAGCTGTTTTTCGCGTGTTTAGCCACGCTGAAGTTCTCATCGTGGGTCGTCGTCGGCGTGGTTGTTGCCGAAACGTTTGAACCGATGCTCGATATACTGTGCTCGCTCGTGGACGCATCCTTCGGCGAAAAAGGACTTTCCATTGTTACAATATCTAAAGCGTTTTGACAGGCGCCGAAGTTGTACACAATGCACTTGTCACCGAGAGTACCGAGACAACACTGGACAACACCGCGGGAGGCTGCGCGGACGCGCTCTGCGCCAGTGCTGCCAGACTCCGTTTGACTCCGTTTGACTCCGTGTGACTCCGTGTAACTCCATATGACGACGGTCGACGGTGTTCCAATCTTCCAATTCCAAATTTCTAACGGTCTCATTCGCAATTTGGTAGCCGTGTTCAAGTCTTGCCAGATTGCGCGATTTTATCGCGCACGTGGGCGTGTGCGTTACCCTGTCCAGCTATATTTTCCAGCTATACGTCTGCAACACATATGGTATGATCATACTAGGAACGATATTTACATTTAACTGCTATTGTTAAGTACTTAGATTCATTATTAATAGACGTGCCAATCAGTCCAGATGCCTTTGTCCGACGCCGGGGTCTCGTTCGCAATCTGGTAGCCGTGTTACGCATATCGTATACCGGCAAATGCCGCGATATCTACATCGACGTGCAAACATTGTCTATCGTCGGCAAAACATAACTTCCACGGTAAGTTGACAATAAAAATATTCTCAAGTTAAAATAAAAAATACAATTACATTAAGAATATGGATAATCGAAGCTATAATTATATTCCGTCGTTATCCAGGATTCCCAATCACATCAGATACAAACAGTAACGAAACACGTGCCGACAAGATGCCGCCAAAATACAAAGAAACCGTAATTTTTCTTGCCGACACTGGTGAAAATCCGGGCGATGGAGATGATAGTAGATTCGAAAAAGTCAAAGAAATCATGACGCACATAATGAAGTGAAAGATATTTCTGAGACCCAACGATGATATCGGCGTGGTGTTGGGGGCGCGAGGGGATAACAATGGCGCCGACGAAGATGACACGTTTTTTCTGAAGATTCATATACCGAATTGGACAACTGTGAGGAACGTGCAAGCCCTCGAAAATACCAATGAGGCTTTCGACAATTGGCCAACGATGCTAAAAAATATTATTGGACACATTAAAACGGTTTTTGCTTCGACTCGCATTGTCTTAATTTTGTTGTTCGACTGTAACGATAACTGCCCCGGGGTCGAGGCATTGGACGCTGAAGAAATTGCCGAATTATTGAGATTAAAAAATGTAAATCATTTGTGGGTTGGTTCGAAGTCGCTTAAAGATATGCCGGAAGGTGAACTCAACGATGGCGAGAAGGTCCTACTAGAGATAGTTCGACCAGCGAACGGCGAATATCGTACGATCGACGAAACGTTGCCGACATTGCGTTTTTACAAACAAAACAAATTACTGTTCATCCCATGGAAAACCAACCTTTCCCTGGGAAGCATCGAAATTCCGATTGCAATGTACGTACAAACGGCCGAACCAATACCGAAACAGACATTCAAAGTGATTGCTACGAACCCCCGTGACAAAGATGCTAAACCAATCTGCGTAAATCCAGAGAGGGAATACGTCGATCGTTTGAAAAAAGTTCATCCCATAGAAAAAACTATTTCGGGAAACATGTTCGGACGGAAATTCAGTCCTGTGTCCGACGTCGACAAAATTGGTATGACTTTTGACGGTGGTCCGAAATCTTTCCGCATTTCGGGATTTGTACCAAGAGACAAGATTGCATTGGAAGAGCTAAATGAAAATTCATCGAGGTTCGTTATACCCGACTCAATCGCAGCGGCAAAGCCATTTTTTTGCCTGATGCAAGCAATGATCGAGAAAGACTTTGTGGCGGTGGTGAGGCGAGTTTACCAAGCAGGAAAGTGCCCAAAAATGGGCATCTTAGTGCCGTACAATGAAGCCAAGGAAGCTTGGGGTTTTGTTTTTCTCGAATTAGCGTATCACGAAGAACTAAGAATACCGTCGCGTCGCCGGTACGAAAGTACAAAAAAACTTTTGACACCTGCTCATGGAAAGGCCGTCGGAAACTTAATCGATTCCATGATGTTGCCCGATTCAAACGACACACCCGAATCCTTTGACCCAGGAATGATCAATTCTCTCGGTCAACAACACATCTTCAATTGCTTATCTCATCGCGCATTGAATCCTGACGAACCATTGCCATTGCCATTGCATCCTCCATATTCATCCATGCGGATACTGGTATTTTGAAGGGTTTGATCACAAACGGCTGCGATTCTTTCATCGATCCTGTCGGAACTGGTTTCTCTTCGATTGGAAATAGAGCTTTGATTTCAGCGACCATCGGTTCGATTCTTTTTTTCATGTCCTCCGAAGGTTTCAAGAACTTTCTAAGATAAGTATCAAATTTGATACGTATCTTAGAAAGTTCTTGGAACCTTCGGAGGACATGAAAAAAAGAATCTAACCGATCGTCGCTGAAATCAAAGCTCTATTTCCAATCTAAGAGAAACCAGTTCCGACAGGATCAATGAAAGAATCGCAGCCGTTTGTGATCAAACCCTTCAAAATACCAGTATTCGCATGGATGAATATGGAGGATCAAAAGGACGAAAATATTGCTGCTCCTCCACCCGAAATCCCGGTTGTAGACCTCGAAGAACTCTTCGATGAAGACATGCCGATGTAATTCAAATACAAAGTCTACTTTGAAGCTGTACCTAATGTGTTACCAAACACAAAAAACCTTCATCTTTCGATGAATTCGTGATATTATTATAATATGTGCATATTTTTTAAAGATAAATAATCCTAATACGTTTAATATAATCGAGAAATAAATATATTTCGTTAAAATTTCAGTTGAATACTTTGTGTCATGTTATTTGTTCCTTCGATTGCTAAACGTGCGGGAAAAATACTATAATCATTGTTAAAAATTGTGAAACCTTTGTCTGGACCATAATTTACTTCTTCGATGGGAGGCTGGGATTATAAAGCTTATACACTTTAGATTTTCTTCGTATCGAGTCTTTTTTTATTGAATTCAATTACATTTCTGTACACATTTGCATCTTTGGCACATACTACTACCCAGATTATGGGATTTGTACGCTTTATAGGTTATGTTTTTTTCCTTCTTTCTTGCCAAACGATCGAATACAATTCGCGTTATTTTCCCAGGACCGCACGATGTAATCAATTTGTTTACGAACGACTCATTTATTTTTCCATCAGAAGGACAATAATCATTTTTGGTAACTCGCTTATTTCTGTCGTCCTCCTGAATTCGGCCTCTTCTGTTCAGAAAAATCATATATATTTATGTATATATTTCACAACAAAAAAGAGAAGAAATTGGATCGCAGGTGATTCATTTACGTATATACAAGAGTAAATTATGTACATGCATCGGTGTAGTAATAACAGCGGCGTAAAACAATCATTTTTCAATCTTTAACAGAGTATGAGAATGCGGATAGACGACTATCCGGCACGGGATCAAATTTTCTTTCAACTCGCGTTGAATAAATTATATCTATGCTAAACCGTTTTATCGGTCTATCGTCATAGCCAAATTATTCATTGGAAAATCTTTCATCAAAGCGCTAAGATTTAAAATTTAAACTCAAACCGAATAATTTTTTTCTTCTCCGTTTTGCGAATGTATCAACAAATGGACAAAATGGCTTCTCAATGTTTACCAGATTAATTTCAATTACAAAATTAAATTCAATTTATCGAGCTTCTGCATTGAATCGACTTCTCAATCAAAATTACGATTCGATGGACGTTTAAATCGTTGATTGAATTTAAATGACCGTTAATTACGATGAAAATCAAAGCGCACCTGTTCGATTTAATCGGACACGCGAGGATTATCGTGTTCTATCACAGGCACGGATTTTAGCACCTTTTTAGGACTTTGGGATTACTTTTTTAATTTTTTTTTTTTGTTACTTTCCAGCCTGCCCACGTAAAATCTCTTGCGGGTCGGTCGATGCGATAGTTCGATTGGTATTTTGATTGTCAGCCAATCGCCTGACAATCGTTGATAACGATTCATCGACGAACCGTCCGGCGCGTGATCTCGTTTGGTAAAAAAGTTAAAGATTAAACTATCACATTGTTACATACCTCGCGTAATTATATCCGTTACGACAATCTCCGTGCGATAAACTTTATCGCGCGTCAATCAGAACTTCGATAATTACACGATAAACTGTGCGTTCAATTCTAGGATCTACAATTTCCAACGGAACTCGAATTATCCACTCGCCGAATTATCGTCACGATTTTATCTTATTTTTTTCAAATTTATTTTCGTTCTTCCCAATTTCGAGGCGTGAAAAAAAAAAAACCTCGGCAATTGATGCAATAAATTCTGATCCCAGAAATCCAACAAACCCTCAATTTTCCTTCACAATTTTTTTTGTGCAGCGATTTCGACTAAAAAATCACGAAAAAAAAAAAAAAAAATAGAAAAATCACCGCCATAAAACGAAAAAAAAAAAAAAAAAAAAAAAAAAAAATACGAAAGAACATTTAGACGAGTTCCGCGATAGATCCATAATTTTTGTAGCCCCAACTCCGTTGAACGATTCGATTATATGCAAATAGAACCGGGGCACCCTTGATCGGATTTATCGCTGACCGTGCTGTCGCTATTGTTATCGACGAAAGCTCCGTAGGGTCTTTTCCGACAACACCAGAGCCTGTCCAAAAGCTCCGTAAAATCGCTTCCTCCCGATTCTTGTCGATAAACACCGCTCGAAGCTTCGTCCGTGCACGTAGCGATAAAAGTTTGCAAATCGTTCTTCGGAAAACCATCCCGATAATACAACTTAATCGTGTCGTAAGCGTCCATGATAACGGATATAAAAAGACTCAGAATAACGTAAATATAAAGCGAAATAAACGAATACAAATAAAATCTCGAATACCACCACAATATCGGGGATTTGAATGAAGTTATCGAAAACGTGGCGAACAATTCGTCACCGTTGATAAGAGCGAAAAGACATTCCGACGTTGTCGCCAAAGAACGAAATTTAATGTGATAAGGACCCAAAACGAGCCAACCGCAAAATGTAAAACCCGCGTAAATCAAAATAGCGCAAACCAAAAATCTCGCGACTTTCGGAGCTGCTTTTTTCAACGTCAAAATAACGACGTTGTAAGTTTTGAAAAATCCAAGATAACGCAGAACACCGAACCAAACGAGAAGATTTCCAGTACCGAGAAAAATACTGCATATGTTCCAATGATCGTTGCCAAAATATTTACGTTCGATTTGTTCTTTAATTCCCGATCCTATTATTATCAAAAGATCATTGATGATTATCATGATGTACCATAAATTTAAAAATTCGAATCTACCTTCGAGACTCAACGTGTGACCGTAATGTTTTTTGAAAAAATTTATGGTATCCAATTTTAATAAATTCGCGCGATAAATCGCTCGTGAGCAAAGACCCAGTGAGATGGCGCATATTATGATGACGAAGAGATTTAGAAGAGTACGGAGGGCGGAATCTATTTGATTGCCAGTTATGTATTGTGTGTTTCCTTTGCATTCGAGCCTTTTTGGCTCGGCGTCGAGGGAAAGCAACATTTGTCCATCGAAATCCGTATTGTCCATTATTATCTCGATACGAAACAAATAACAATCCGGAGGTGTTATCGGACCCGCGGCTTTTAAATTGATCGTTTTAACGTCGAATTTGAGAACCGCTCGTATCATTGAGGAAAAATTTATCTCGTCGTCGTTTTTGGCGAATAATTTTCGTGAATCGAATTTTTCGTTGTAATCGTGTATTATGGGAATGCATTTTTTTTCGATCTCGTTGTTGAATACGTAACTTTCGTTGAAACCGAATACGCGAACTTTTTTGTACTGCCAACGACAGAGTTCGGCAGGAGTGGCGGTGTTGTTTTCAGCCGTGTAGGAATAGGATCCGATTGCGCTGCTTAGATTGTGATAACCGTCGAGAGCGTAATCTATCGTCTCGTAGAATTCGTTTTGCTTGTACAGGGCTAGCGGTCCTGCTGCTGGTGGATAAGCCGGAACCTGGGATGGATAAATTAATTAATTGATTGATTGATCGATGAAGAAAAATGTTTATCATTTTTTTTTAGCTAGTCGTCGCGGAGTTTTAGAATTATTTGTTGCGAATCGAGCATAATGCGGATGAATTTTTGCTGAGTTAGATTACGGTTTTGCGAACGTTTCTAATTATTCTGCGATAGCGGGGCGATCTCGTGATTGAATGAGTCATTCGTACGCATGGAAAATCATCTGGCGATGAGCGCATAATCACGCGGCAGAAACAGACGGTTCTGATACGTCGTTAAGTAGATATATTCACGTTAGGTAGCCGTTGAAATGATCGTGGTTAAAAAATCGTTATGAATTCGATTATTTTTATTTATTTTTTATTATTATTATTTTATTATTATTATCATTATTATTATTATTATTATTATTATTATTATTATTATTATTATTATTTATATTATTATTATTATTATTATTTAAATCTTGGTTCTTCGAGTTTTCTACGATTTTATTTTTCTCTCAGTTTTTCAGATATTGTTTATTTTGAGAATCTTTAGGTTTAAGTTTTAGCCTTTGCTCATCTTTTATTAATTCGCTATTTGTTATTAAAGTGTCATAATTGTAATCAATAATTGTAATTTGCGGTGAGGACCTTTATGCTGCGAATCATTTTATTGGGAATTATTTTGATCAGGGAATTCTTTGAAAAATCGTCTTATTTAGGATTGTTTGAGAGGAAATCTTTCCGCGACTGTATATCGATCATGACATTTACCTCCTGCATGACGTCCCATCCTCGGAGAAACAAATGGGAAAACGTTATTCGATTGTCCCACGTGTAGTTAACATGCATGTAATTGTTGTGCGCAAATAGGCAGAGCTGCACGGTGACGAGTATTATCTTGATGACTTGTACTACGAATTTAAACGGAAAGCGACGTTTCGCTTCCCACTTCTCGACCGGATTCATGAAGAAAAATCTGAGCCTTCTGCGCATTTTGTTCTCGCTGTGGGTGGCAGAGGTGGAAGTAATACCGGCGCTGGGAGCGTTGGCGTTGGAACTGCTGTAAGAATTGAGATTTGCAAAAAATATTTAGATGACAAAAATCGATGGATGGAAATATTTCGATTTTTCTTTGAGGCTATCGCACGAGGATTGCGTTAGGAAATTGATAGTTCTATTGTAGATATAGCTGGAATTCTTTGCACAAGAACAAACTAAACTGTCCTTGTCCTGCTTCAGAATATCTGCAACTCGACCATGACTTAAGGAATTAATTGAGCTCTGCAAGATCTTTTTATAATATTTACTAATTCTATTCTTATGTTGATTTTAATTTGAATTTTTTCTTCCGATGAACTGTGCCAAGGTCAGCATTATTCTTATTTGAGAACAAAAGAGTTGGCTTTGTTAAAAATAAGCATCACACATAAGTCAGCGACAGTAGAATGATATTAAATGTATTCTAATTTCAATCGGAGTCTATCTAATCGAGACACATTCGACGTTTGTCTCAAAATAGTTCTATGGATTATCCAACGTCCCAACAATTGATTTAATTAATCCAATGAATCTCGAAAATCCAATAACACATTAAAATACGAAAATCGAATAAAATAACCCGAACATGTAAATGAAAATAAAATATTTACAGTTTAATCGTCTCCGAATTTTTATGCAATAAGTATTCACCTGCCTACAGTACCGACCAATTTCCCATACGAAATCCTCATAAACCACAAAAAAATAACGAAAATCCAATAACAAATCTTCCTAAACACCCT
Organism: Sussaba pulchella; assembly: GCA_963971145.1. Taxonomy (NCBI): domain Eukaryota; kingdom Metazoa; phylum Arthropoda; class Insecta; order Hymenoptera; family Ichneumonidae; genus Sussaba; species Sussaba pulchella. The sequence goes on along the minus strand of OZ020173.1, from coordinate 7,360,535 downwards.
CAATAACCTCAAAATAAAAAATTAAAGAATCAAACAAAGCCTTTCATTCTCCCACCCCCATTCCAAACTTTGACGTTTAAACGTCACGTGAGCCACGCGTTTACACTCACACACACACACACCCATCATCCACACCGCTACGCAATTATCAAAATACTCCCCGACCCAACACAAAAAACGTAAAATAAAGAATAAAAAGAACTAACCTAGATTCTCCATTATCCGGGTTAAGTGGTCGGTTCTCGTAATCCCCGTCGTCGTCGGGTTCGTGACTCCACGAGTGGCCCCTGATGACATTTCCCGTTCTAGGTCCAGCGTTTTCCCCGTCGTCGAAGAATTTCTTCTTGTTGCTGTTCTCGTCATCCGCCATCTTATTACAGAATGTAACCGCGCGGTTTGCTCCAGCAGCAGAAGCAGCGGCAACAGCAACAGCAGCGACGGAAGCAGCGGACGAGGAACTACCAGCCAATTTCCGTAACACAAAGTAATCCCGTCTCCTCGTTCGCGTCGCAGCAACCTCAGCAGCTCCAGCCTCAACAGACGTCGCCGTCGACGAGAATTCGGATGACGATCGAAACGGATTATGGATCAGACGATTCGCTCTGTGCAAATCGTTAACATGATCATCCTCGTGTTTCCTCATTCACGCGCAAAACGTCATTTACGCAAACACGCGAATATTTAATTTAATTCCACAGATTCACGGCGATCTCCAGGAACGACCTGGTGGTCGAGAAACTACAACGTGGATTTGGCATGCGATTATCACATGCGCAACGAATAGCTCGTGATCCAACCTTGTGTCACTGTTCGCCATCTGAACAACGGCTTGAAACTGAATGGAATCGAGCGTGATTGTACTTTCAGACCCCGAGATTTCGATGATCGAAGCTGATCGAAGCCTCGATAAAGAACGGATTGCCAATGCAAACTGATTTTGAAAAAAAAAGACGAACCGTCGGAGCCGTTGGCATCGCCACACTGGCTATCACAGCTATCACACTGACTCGACGAAACTAGGAAGTCATCCCCCACCGGTCGACAATTGTGCAATTTGACGGACAGATGTATGACGTTTGTATTTGTTGGTTGTAACGCGCGTTTGAGAGTATATGCGGAGGATCGAGCGCGATATCGCGTATCTTATCGCGTTCACTCGTATAGAGGAGATATCGCGATTCTTCGAACGCGTGTTAGACGAGATCGTTGAGAGGGCGAAGTAAATGTTTGTGTATGTATTGATAACTCGAGTCTCGAGATGGTTGTGGCAGGAATTAAGGGTGGGTTTTTATTTTTATTTTTCATATCATTTTGTATTTTATTTTTGGAGCGATAAGCGATTATTTGAATTGATCGATATTTTTAGAGGAATGAAGTTGAGAAAGTTTTTATATTGTTGGAGCGTTTTGGGACGAGGGCGGTTGATTGAGTTTATGAAATGCGTATTTTCTTATAGTTACGATCGAGAGAAATAATTTTTTTGTACTAAACGAATTGATAGAACGAACTTATGTTCACGAGAAAGAACGGAAAATTGTTTAGGATGACAGTAACCTGAGTTCCGTAGAGATTGATTCGTTATCTCATGTTACGATGACGATAGCGCATAGCAACGATTCGGTTAATTGCGCGGAATTTATTTTCGAACGAGGCTCAGGTATGCCGCAAATGAATAAAAGCTTCGAGATTACACGCGTTTGATGGCGTATTTATTTGCATTTTTGTTGATTCCGGATTTTCCACAGGTGTGTCGTTATCAGAGGCGTTCTGTAGACGCTCGGGCATACGATTTTGACGACAGATCGTCCGGTGGCGGGTCCAGATTACGTGGAATATCGTTCGTCAGCCGTCGGCAGCCTAGACATCGAGGCACCGTCGTCGGATTTGCACGATTGGCGAATTCCAAAATTTATAACGGTCATGATAAAAATCATGATCGAAAAATGGCATTGAAACGCTGAGCGCAGAAGTGCGAGTCGACAAAATCATCTAAACATCGGTCGCTGTCGATCATCGCAATTTTTAACGTGAAGTGCTCATCGTATTTCTCGTCCTTATCACGGTCTCGTCGATGTATCATTTTATCTTAGGATTGTCGGAGCGAATAACGAATCTCGCGGGAATGTGGTCTCTGTCTGATAACGATTTAGCTGCCATCTGTTCGCAATATTTATATCGGCAACACCAGAATTTCTGAATGCTGCCGGTAAGACCTCGACATGTAAACCTGAGCAGTGTGCTGCTGATCGGTCGGTAACAAGACTGTAAAACATTTTTCTCCGTCGCGATTGATTTTTCTGATAACAAGCGAGAACGGTTGACTGCAACACACATTTTTGCAGGCAATCGTTCTCGTCTTTCATGCGAAAATTTAACCGTGGCGGAGAACAATACTTTGCCATAAATATTGCAATTTTGCCAACAATGTCCTACAATATTTCCTTCATTATCCTCACTGCAACTGTTGATGACGCTGGCTCACCCGCACTCATGGCTATTCGGTCGATCTAGCACAACGTCTTAAGCGGATGGGCTAGTGCTCAGTCGATAAACCGAAACTGTAAGGCATTGTTTTCGATAACGATTGATCTTTCGGATCAAAGACGAGAACGGTTGGCTGCTACACAGGATTCCAAAGTCAACCGTTTTCGTGTTTCATTCTGAAATTTTACTGTAATGGAGAAAAGTTATGATACATGGAAAAGATTCGGTCATCAGCGATGGCACTTGTGACAAAGAGAAAGAGAAAGAGAGAGAGAGAGGGATTGATTGATTGTTTTTCATTATGACTTAGTTAAATCAAAACGCAATCCAAATGATAGTAATTGAATTAACATTCGTAATTCAGATGTACGGGAGCGAGTAATAACAATGTAAAAATATATACAAACTAACACCTAGAATAATAATAATAAACGAAAAAATGAAAATAAACATATCAACAACAAAAATAAAATAAAAATTTGAGTACTCAAAATAGGCAATAGATAATACCCAAGATAAAAGCGAGATAAACAAGAAATACAAAGAAGAGAAAAAGACAGGGAGAAAGGCAGACGGATAGAGGGGGGAGAGGACGGAGAAAGAGAGAGAAAGGAACGTACAACATGTAGCACATCGCCTTAACATCACAAATTCACAATTCAGTTGGTCGCCACATACGACATCAAGACGAAGACCACGCACGCGAACAATCACAACGTCTCGGGCAACCCAGCACAGGACGGTGCGATTGTTCGGTCGTATTGTTATGATCTCCCGTCCGTAATCCATTCGTGAAACTCGTGAAAATTCGCGTGGGCGTTTGTTTCTTCCCTCATTCTCGTAATACGGATCCAACGACGTACTTGTGCGAACGGTGAATTAATCGTCGAAAGTCCGGTGCGTACGACGGACATCGGGGTGGGGGCGGGCACGGAGCAGGGCGAAGGGGGGTGTGATATAGGTTTTCGAGATTCCGCGACTGCACTGGCCGTCGTTCGGTGCTGATCATTGCGACGGTGAAAAAAATAAGGAAAAATCGTGAAGGGGCGATCGCATCGCTCAGAGGGACGATTGCAGTATGCTCAGGGTTTGCGATATCGGGATATCATGGCTGCGGATGAGGTTACCGCTCCGAAGCCTCGACAGCAAAAGGAGTACGATTATTTGCTGAAGTTTCTTCTTGTCGGTGACAGCGACGTCGGGAAACAGGAAATACTCAGCGGCCTCGAGGACGGAGCGTCCGAATCTCCTTTTTGCAGTGGCAGCGGTATGTTTACGCTTTTTGTTGTTCTTTTGTTTGTTTTTTCTTTTTTTTTTTTAGACTCCTGGTGCTAATTGCGATGACGTTTCGGTCGGACACGTCACTGAAAATTGTTGTTATTGTTTTTTTATTGATTTTTTGCAGTAAACAGAATCAATAGTGTACAAAAATTTCTTTGTTTTTCGTAAATAAACTTATTTTTATCATTATTATTGGTCGGAAATTTGTTTATCGAATAGCCAGGATAATTTATTAGAGGTTAACAGAAATAATGACAATTTTTATTTTTGTGAGATGGGAATTATTATTTATTCCCTCATTATTATTATTATTATTGTTATTATCATTGATCCAAAATTCGTTCACTAAAAAGCGAGGACAGATTTTTAGAGGTTCCAAGAAACGATGACGACGATTTCAATTTGTGTGAGATCAGAATGATTTTTTGCCTTCCATTGATGCCTGTGGAATGTTGTGGAGATTTGTTGATAATTGGTTTTCTGGCTAAACTGGGTTTGTTTCTAGATAGTACGCTGTCACCTATCGATCAAAAAAGAATTTCATTTTTGCAGCATACAAGACAACGACCATCTTGTTGGACGGCAAGAGAGTCAAATTACAATTGTGGGATACTTCCGGCCAGGGAAGATTCTGCACGATAATACGTTCTTATTCCCGCGGTGCGCAGGGAATTCTACTGGTTTACGATATAACCAACAAATGGTCGTTCGACGGTATAAATCGATGGCTCAAAGAAGTCGAAGAGGTAAAGCGTCCTTATTTCCCTGACCGACGATCGAATCTGCTCACGGACGATTCTTCAAAATATTGTTCTTCCATTCTAGCACGCCCCGGGCGTTCCCAAAGTTCTCGTTGGGAATCGTCTGCATCTGGCTTTCAAGCGTCAAGTAGGCGAGCGAGACGCCGAAGCTTACGCCGCTAAGAATCGCATGGCGTTTTTCGAAGTATCGCCTCTATGCGACTTCAACATACGCGAAAGTTTTTCCGAACTTTCGCGCATGGCCCTTCATCGCAATGGCATGGAAAGATTGTGGAGATCTAACAAAGGTAATTATACTGTCAAATCAAATAAATTAAATGATAAAATAAATCATTTTCATAATATTATTATTATTATTATTGTTATCACTATTATTTTTATCATTATTATTAGTATTATTATTATATATGTATAAATTCAATAATAATAATTATTATTGTTATTACTATTATTTTTATCATTATTATTAGTATTATTATTATTATATATATATAAATTCAATAATAATAATTATTATTATTATTATTATTGTTATTACTATTATTTTTATCATTATTATTAATATTATTATTATTATTATATATATTAATTCAATAATAATAATAATAATAATTATTATTATTATTATTTTTATCACTATTATTAGTATTATTATTATTATATATATATAAATTCAATAATAATAATAATAATAATAATTATTATTATTATTATTATTATATATATAAATTCAATAATAATAATAATTATTATTATTATTGTTATTACTATTATTTTTATCATTATTATTAGTATTATTATTATTATATATATAAAAATTCAATAATAATAATTATTATTATTATTATTGTTATTACTATTATTTTTATCATTATTATTAGTATTATCATTATTATTACATATATATAAATTCAAACAGAAAGTGACACAAAACAGTTTAAAACCTCAACGACTTAAAAATAATGAAACCCTCAAAATGTCGTAATATGTTTTTTATTAATAAAAATGTTCTTTTCTCAATCTCGGCAGTGCTAAGTCTTCAAGAACTCGCGTGCCGAGCGATAGTCGCTCGAACAACGGTCTACGGAATCGACCAGTTGCCCTTGCCCACCTCGATAAAATCTCATCTAAAATCTTACGCGATGACGACGACCCCGCAAATTCGTTACAACGGCAATCGTTCGCAAAATTCCAGCAAGAGTCTCGGTTCGCACAGTCGAAAAGTAAGATTCGTAGGTGCTGGACACAATGGGATAACGACACCGGGCAGTTCGCCCGGTAGCGTCGGTGATTCTCGTACGAGCTGCGCCGGTCGTAATTCATGCGCAATATCCTGAGGGCTGAGTGATAAAATTTTGCTAGACGTTAGTAACGAGCGATGCGATATCAGCGTTCTTCCTCTTGTTGTTTCCCAGCTGAACAGGTTTGTAATTGTTATTATTTGTAGATAGCAATAACACACGTCCGAGAGAGAAAGAGAGAGTAAGAGATGAATAATTAGATGAAGAAAGAGTGAAAGAGAGAGAAAGAAAGAGAAAAAGAGTGAGAGAGAGAGAAACCGGCCGAAAATTCACGTCGTGCCGTCGCAATCGATTTTTTTCCTACAATTCGACGAAGATCAACTTCGATATCACTCCTAAATCCCCGACGATAATTCGAAAATATTCAAAGACAAGATTAACAGTATTTTTCTTTTTTTTTTTTCATCAAAATAGATAAATTTTATTGGACTTTCGTCGCACTAACCATTTTTTTTTCTCGATAATTCTGTCGTTATTCATCCGATGTGCTCGAGGGGATGAGAAAAATGCACGTGCAAGTACTTACTCCTGTGAAAAATTCGTATCGACGACGTCGATCGACGAATTTATCATTTTTTTGCGTTCCCCGATTTTTTGTCACACCGTTGAGAAGACAAAACCCACACGCGAACACACAGACTTTATTGATACCGCGTAGTTGTCGATGAATCATACTCTATGTATATAAATATTGTATCGATAATACTGATGTGACATATATTTTAATGTTAAAAGTTTTTACGATTGTTTTGCCGTGCGTTCTTGACAAAAAAAAAATAAATAAATAAATAAAAGAAAAATTGACGACGATGAGACGTGGACGCGAGTACTTCTCCGCTGAAAAACGCATTTTCATGCAACGCGTAGCGAACGAAATGTTCCAAACAATTCGCGATAACTGCGGCAAAAAAGATGGAACAAATTTTTTTTTTTTTTTAAACAAATAAGATAAATTTATCGTGGTTCCTCCTATTGGCTTTTTAGAAAACTTCAAAATTTACGATTTAACTCATTTCAATACGAAGAATAATATTTTTTGAACAGAGAAAAAAATTTGAAAGAAACAAAGTTTTTTATTTTTATTTTTGAAAGCTCGAACGCTTTGATATTTTAGGCTGGAGAATTTTGGTTATTGATGGAACCACGAGAGATTAATCCGTAGAATACAAAAAAGATTTTGAGGCAATTTGGTACGTTTATCGACTATGCCGTCCGCGATTCTCTTTGCAAGTTTGAACGAAGTTGAAACCACGAATTTTTCTGTCCCGAATAGACCAAATGACTCGTAATATATATTTGTACTGTAAATAGACGATAGAAGATCCGAAACTGATTCGAACGATCGATTGTCTCGTTCGATACCGTTGAAAACAAAACAAAAAAAAAAAAGCATAAAAAATGTAAACGTGTGAATGTTTTCGTTGTTAGGACGGAAAATGCGTGAAAAAAAATTGCTCTCGTGTGATTCGTCTATTGGTTTGGAAAACTGGCGTCCTTCGAGCTATTTGCTTGCGACATTGGAGTTTCGTGAATGGCACCGAGTGTACAAATGTATCTCCCCGAATGATTCTTACGTCTTATTCTCAGAAGGATTGAAAAAAAAAAAAAAAAAATTGCCCGGAGTCTGCAGTCTCGAGCAAATATCGTCGTATCCAGAAATGGGCGATTATTCGACGAAAATGTGTTTGAAATATTTTTTTAAAAGTAATAATTGTGATTAATTATCATGAAACGATCGAAATTTTTACATTTCTGCAATAATAAATAATATTTTGATGATTTTTTTTTCTAAAAATGATTCTAATATTTAATAGCAATTATAATTAATCGTAATTGAGTGATTGAAGTATTTCAAGGATATTTTTATCGAACGAATGCTCGTTCCTGGTCGTATCCACGAACAGGGTTTACCGCGTAAATGCATTAATCATTTCCTTCGTCGCGAATTTCGGATCTTTGGAAATTTCGGTGGATCTCGAAGAAATTTGTTGAGAATAAAAATGTCGCACAGCCGGGAAATAATGTTGGAAGTTGTCCCGAGTATTTGCTAGGCTCTGGAGTACAGATTAATTGTGCGTTTTTAATTTTTTGTTTTGTTTTGTTTCTTCGTATTTTCGATGGCGATAGTAAATTTACGAGGAAAACGATTAGCGTGAGCCAAATATGATCCGTCTTTGATCGAGCCGCGGCGGCTTCTGAATTGATCCGTAATTTCGCTCTTATCTGGCTGAATTTTATCGTTGAGTTTTCAAGGTTTTGTAGGGAGCGAAAAGATATCAGGAGTTTCCTCTGCAGGGATATTAAATAATGTTTGTGGTGATGAGACATTTTTCGCAGAAATTCGCAATAATTGTGTTTTTTATTATTTTTTTTAAATCGTTTATTTAATCGACGTTAATCGTCGACTTATCATGGACGGACAGATTCGAAACGAAGAGAAAATAGGGTTTTTTTCATTTATGTAAAAATTACTTGTGCTCAAAATTTTCCGAAGCCATTTTCGATTAATTAAATAATAAAGAAGATTTGATAGTGAGAAATCGAAAGTCCTCGATCGATCGAATTTTGCTTAGGCGCAAGAAATATGAAAATTCGACATTCCATCGGTGTCGAGTCGTAGAAGGGACGAAATCTCGATGTTAAAATCCTTTGGAAACTCCTGCGATCGTCGGAATTTTTACGCTCCGCGCCGCAATGAAAAAAAAAATGAATAAATAAATGAAAACTTAGCTACGTGACGATGAGGGAAACACGAGGACGAGGATATTTTTGTAAGCCGTGTATACAGTATTCGTTGAAAAACAATTCACACAATTTCTACCGTATAGTAAAAATTGCAGCGTTAGCGCGGTTGATAATTGCGATGAAAAATTAAATTAAAATATTTAAAAAATCGAGTGATTCACAGTGTCGAAAAAATGGAAATTTCGTCGTAAGACAAATTATCGTAATCGTGCAAAGTTTGATAAATTTCGAGAAGGATTGAAGGAAAATTTTTTAAACGCGCGTTTTTCCATCTCCATTACATCGTGTTACTTACACCATAGACTAGAATAACAAATTTGTATGATAATTATAAAACAATAATTGTAATATTTATTTACTCTAACTATAAGTTGCTACACTTCTATCAGTAATAAACGATATGATATTGTAATTTTATTGCGTTGCGTGTGATTTTATATTTTCCAAACCTTTCTGAACCTCATTTAATAATTAGAAATAAATTTTTTAAATCTCTGAAAAATTGTAACGAGATAGAATTGGACACCCTGTATATGTTGGAAACTGGATAATATTCATAAAAATATTTTCCGACGTTTCGAAACAAAAGCTGGATACTGGAAATCGATTGATCGATTAAACTCGCTCGCCTATTATTTTTTTTTTTCTTGATATCAAGAGACAGCCGTTGTCTCACGATTTTTTCTTTTATCAAGTCCACGTCGATCCTTCGTTATAATTTACACAAATCGATGAGAGGATCTTTCGCTTTTTTTTTCTAACGTGTAGTTTACATTTTTTACGGAGCTGGTTATCGAGAAATGGCAGCGTCAATGGGTCAAAAAATTTCCGGAAATGATCAAGCAACGTCGGAAGTTTGCCCAACGAGCGGCGATAAGGATCCGGTTCCTCAACGATTCAAGGAAGTCATCGGTTTGATGAGCTCGATCAACAGACGTTTGGAGGATTGCGCGGTCGAGTGGCAATCCGCGATTTCTCGAAAACAATGGAGAATTTTGGATTCCAAACCGAATTCGCAAAAACCGTGGAAACAGACGCTTCTCGCGAGAACGTATTTTGCCGATAAATTGTTGGACGAAACGTTTCAGGCTTTGCTGATTCAAGATCGAAGTTTTACCGAGAAATTGAATCATTTTGTCGGTGAGAAATTGTGGAATTATTGAATAATCATTTTTTTGAATCGGTAATTCGATTGAATTTACATTGATAAGAATTGTGCCAATGAAATTTCGTTGATTGAGCTCAAATTCATTAATAAATTTATTATTATTATTATTATTATTATTATTATTATTATTATTATTATTATTATTATTATTATTATTATTATTATTATTATTATTATTATTATTATTATTATTATTATTATTATTATTATTATTATTATTATTATTATTATTATTATTATTATTATTATTATTATTATTATTATTATTATTATTATTATTATTATTATTATTATTATTATTATTATTATTATTATTATTATTATTATTATTATTATTATTATTATTATTATTATTATTATTATTATTATTATTATTATCATTATTATTATTATTATTATTATTATTATTATCATTATTATTATTATTATTATTATTATTATTATTATTATTATTATTATTATTATCATTATTATTATTATTATTATTATTATTATTATTATTATTATTATTATCATCATTATTATTATCATTATCATCATTATTATTATTATTATCATTACTATCATTATGATTATTATTATTATAAGTATTATTATTATTATTGAAATTATTATTATTATTACTAATTAGGCTTGCTGCGAGGCGAAAAACCATCGCCAGCCATTGCAACGGTTTGCGATGCACAAAATCAATTTCCGGATCCTCAATCCATGAATTGTCATGAGAACGAATCGAAATTACCAACGATAGCACCGCTCAATCTGTCGTTGCTCGATAATCGTGTTATCCAAAAACCGCGAAGAAGCAAAAGAAACATAGGCGAAACAGCGCCAACGACGACGGTCGAAGAATCCTTCGCCGATCTTATCAAGGCCAAGATAAATCTCGACACGAAATTTCTCGGATTCGAAGCCGTGTTGAACGGCGATACATCGCCCATGGAAGAGTCTTCGTGTCTTTGCCAAATTTGTTCCAATGTTGTGGTAAGACGGAACGATCGATCGAAAGATTTTCAATTCCAAAATTAATTTCCATCTATTTATTTTTATCTATCTACAATCTTTTTTTCAACTGAAAAAGGAAGAACTTGATCGAAAGAAATCCATTAAAATATTAAATTACATTTAAATTGTTTTCACTCTCATATGAGATATAATTTAATTATAATTATTGTTTCGTTCTGCAACCTGAGTTTAATCGATTCGATTCGACGTGAAAAAAATAATTATCAGGGCACCACGGTGGACAAGGTAGACATGATGAAGAGCATTTCCGCGGTGAAGCAAAAAGTCCAAAAAAACACGAGAGCGAAGAACAAACGTTTGGCGAAATCTTCGAGAACGTGGACGCGCAGCAAGTCCAAGAACAATCAAACGGTTTCGATGGTTCAAATCGGCGATCAAGCCGCGATCGGGACTCCGCGAAATTACGAACAATCCGCTGCGGAGTGATTTTCGTTTTTTTTTTCTCAACACAGCGAAGAAAAAGCGTCGAGTGTTCGGACATTTAATCAACTCGTGCCACTGCGAGGTCTTTAAATAAGCCTCCAAAGTCTCGATACGTCTCGAATTATAAAGAACAGAATATAAAGATTGAAATAGAAAAAAAAAAAATTATCGTAGGTATTTATCGACGTCGATAACGCCGAATAAAACGCACCGAAGGCATTTAATTTTGTGTTGTGATCAGCAGCTTTTATTGTTATTATATTTATGTATATTTTTTTTTTAATTCAACTTGATCATGAGTTTCCATCGTCAACTGTACAGCAAGGAGCGACGAGTATTTTCAGGCAACGGAAATTTCGCCTAAAGATCGAACGGAACAGAACAATTTTTCGCCTTTGCGACGAAAGCTATACATATTTTAAAAAAAGAAAAAACTTTTTTTTTAGATAATAACAAACGATCGACGAAATTATCAATCGCCTCTTCTTCGTTTCAATATGTTTTTTTTTGCTCCTTTCTTACTTCTTTTCTTTTATTATGGGCTCGTTAAGTGTCCTTTCAACCATGGGAAAGTAGATCACAGAGATGAGCATAACACAGCGTAACACAGAGATGTTTATACATAACACGAATCGACCACAATTAGGACTAGGAATAATTCACATTAACAGAATAATCAATCTATCAGACACGCCAGAGGGGAGGATTAATTTTTTTTCTCGCTTCTCGAGGTTGCACAACTTTCAAAAATAATTCTCCGTGAATTCTTCGTTGTTCGAAGGATCGATTAAAAATGTACGAAGACGAAAAAAATATTTAATCGCGGTGTTAAGTCGACAACTGATGATATTAATTTTCCGTTTTTTCTTTAAATTATTCCGAATCAATTCACGCCGTTGATCGTTCGAACAAAATTATGAATCAAATAACTCGATCCAATTAATATTTTCATCGATCAATATTCAATCCATTAATTACACGAAATTAAGAAAAAAAATTCTACACGCAAAACGTCGTGAGTTATGCTCTCCATAATAAAATTGTCATGTAAACTCGGTAAACTTTTTCAAATTAACAAAAATTTAACTAACATCGATTATCGGTTTCAATGCGGAAGCCAATATTATGCGTTATAAAAAAAAATAGATATATATATATATATATGTGTGTACTGCAAAGTTATCGGTAAAATTTACATTTGCTCGGGGGAGTAGGCTAAGAACGATCTAAAATCGTTTTTTCCTCGTCGAATTCCATTTCCCTGTCGTACCAACGATCGTAATACGAATTGGAAATACGAAGAACGCTAAAACATTGTTTCAACATTGATCGGATAATTGTAAAAATGTTTTTTTCTCGTTTTCAAATTGTTTTCTCTCGTCCAATCGGGATCAGTATCACGATAAAATAGCGCGACAGAAGCATCTCGCAGCGCAGCAACATTTTTTTTCATTTTTTTTTTATTCTTCTCCATACTTTAAGGCAATTCTTTCACATCCGGTTGCATTCACACGACTCTCACATGATTCTCGTTCATTGCACATGGCCCATCGACTGCCGCATACAGATCTCATAATCTCGCCACGAAAACTCGTTCGATCGTTCGAAGATTATAGTCGATGTTTTTTTACGTCTCGATTTTCATTCGAATTTAATTAAAACGATTTTTTTCACTTATAATTTTCTTCTCGAAGTCTTGGAAAATTTACGAATTCGGTATCGCATCTCCGGCTTTAAATCCATACATTCTCCATTGCACGATTCATACGAATTTTTTATGTACAACAGTCGAAGCTAGAGAGACGATGAACAGGAGAGGAAAAATCAAAAAAGCCCGTCGAATTAAATATAAAAAAAAAAAAAATGCATAATTTATGACCAATTCACGTGATTTTTCGTTGCAACGAATGAAATCGCGTTTGACGCGCGAAAATTCGCGCACTTCGTCGTCCAACGCCGCAAGATAATCAACAACGATCGTTATTCAATTGACAAAAAATATCAATTAATATTTATTTTCGATTTAATCGGCTTACAATGAATACCTGTATATAATAAGTCGTTAATAAACAAGCGTATCACTCACGTCGAGGCACTATGTTCCTCTCACATCAACATCACCGTTTGAACGTACAAGGAAAAAGAAAAAAAAAACAAAACAAGAAAAGAAAAAGAAAAACCCGAAAACGATATTTATTTCGTTTTCTCGTCATTCTCGACGGGTCGAGACATCAACGTCGTCGAAGTTCGTTCGAACCGCGATGTAATTTTGTTAATTCATACGATAAGAAACAGGAAATAAACAATTGATGCAAGAAAAGAAACGATCGACGGTCGATTTTACGCATAAACGTAACATGATCGAAAACATTCGTTTTTTTCGTTTTTTTTTTTTTTGCTTACGTTTCTTTCTCAAATCCGGTAACGACAGATTTTTTTCTTTCGAACGCTAATTCACGAGAGAAAGAGTCGTTTTTCGAACTCTTATGAGATCTGTTCGCTAAGTAAAAAGGGGAATTGAAAATATTTATGGGATACTTCGGAGTCGACAGCGACGGGGCGACATCGTTTTCACCTGAACTCGTAAATTTGTATACTGTGCTCTGGGACGTGCCTCAGATTCAAAGACTGATACCTGAAACAATTTAAAATAAGAATCGCAGGTCATGAAAAATGTTAAATGCAAGAATAAGGTTTTTTTTCTAATAAAAATGTGTGACGTTTCGTAAGAAAAAAAGGAACTTTGAGCGTTTGAGTCGTTTGTCATTGTGGCTTTGCATCGTAAGAGCGATTCGAATATTGCAGATGAGAAATTTATTATCCTGTATTCAGAAAGAGCGAGTCAAAGACTATTCGGTAGCATAAAAAACCTGAAAATCTATTTTTTGTTTCGCCTGAGGTCTCTTTCGAGATGATTCCGGAGCTCAATGCCTTACCATTCGGAACTTCGATGATAGTAATAGCCTTCGATCGAAGCTGCGGATTTTTGGAAGCAAATGTAGTAAAAACCGGCGAAAGAAGCGCCGTTGATATCCTTGATCGTGTGATCGGGTACCAAAAAATGTTCTTTCCACCTCATGAATACAAAGTCCGTTCCCTTAAGCGCCTCGTAGTCAAAAGTGTCAGAATTGAAGGTCTTGACGTATTGGCAGAAGGACTCGAATTTGCTCTGCAACGAATGAAGCTTTCGATAAATAAATGAATTTTTTTTCAAGGCCTTCTTTGATAAGCGAATAGAGTGTAGGCGACACTTTGATATTCATTTGTCACAAACCCAATGCTTTTTATCCACATCTTCGTCCGCGTCCCACTTTCGCGTCAGGAATGGATATTTTTTTGATATTATTTCGCCGTCGAAAAACGTTGTCAACGTTGGAAATTCTTCCGTGAGTCCTTTAATCTTGAGATAGCCGCATAAGTAACTATTTTCTTCGTCCACATGCTGAAATAGAAAAAAATTTATAGTTGTTATCACGATGCAGGTAAAAATTTCTTCATCATGCGTCTATCGCTTTTAGGCAGTATGCCACAAATTTCCCAAAATGATACGGCAGCATCTTCGTTATTTGTCAGTTCCCAAACAAAAGAAGAAGAAGAATTAGGGAAACCACAACAAAAAAAATTTCAAAATCCACGATTGCCAAATTCTACAGCGCAGTAGACAAAGTCTGCGCATCTTCGCTCTCCCAACAAAATTTAAGTCAAAGCTACGTTCACTAGCGAAAAGTATAATCAACTCAAACAAATCAGACTTTTCCCAAAAAAAATTATTATCACACGACGATAACGCTATCGCGATGATAATTCATCCCAGACTTAAAAAATGCATGTTTTCAATCCACATTTAACGTCGTTGAAAAATCTCGAATAAAAAGGCAAAAAATCGTCATATTTCGTAACGCGGGATGGAACAAGTTGGAAAATCCTTAATCGGGCGTGGGAAGAAAAGTGAGACGCAATATCCGTAGAAGTCACGCGAGAAAAACGAATTTAATATGGAAAAACCGATCCTAACCTGCAAAACCACCTCTACGTCGTAGCTGTTGCCCTTGGATTTTTGTGATCCTCGAAATCTCGAACCGTTGTACAAAAGTGATTTGGTTACTCCGGGCTGTTTGGAGTTCGCGGGGGGAGGCGGCACAACGTCGACTTTAACCGGCATTCTCGGGCACCCCGGATTGACTGTCTCTCGCCCCTAGACTTTGTCCCTGTTGTTGTTTTTCGAATAACCCCTCATCACACCCAAAGATTGTTCTAAACTTTGATGTGCGACTGCCGGTAAATCGGCGAAAATGGCCGTATTTATAGAAAAGCCTCGATACCAGACGCGACCGATGGAAATCCACGATTCTCTCTGGTCCACAAACGTGTCTTGGTGGTCTTCCCGTCACGGAGAAATCTCACTCCTCCTCCACCCCCTCGCTCTGTACGTGTATCTGTCGTTTGGGGGCAAAACCGAATGAGTCAATTATTTTCCGAAAAATGAGATTCAATTAAATTCTTGTAATTTGGATTGTGAAAGACGTTTTGAGACATGGAGGTGCCAAAAGTTGCTCATGCAGGAAGAAATAAGATTAACCTAACCAAATAAGTCTAACCGCGTTTTTTTTTTAATTCACAAATTAAATGCAGACTATTTGGGCGTTATCGAATGTTGTCGTAAATAGTAATTGGAAAACTAAGCGTAATTGCATGATTATTATTTTTTTACTCGATTGGCTGTGATGGAGCAGAACGGAAAATCGTTATATCTTAAAAAATCGTTTTATCGACTTGATAGGTTTTGCGTCCAAACTATAGATATAATTTCATTGAGATAAATTTTTTGATCAGTCTATTCGTGAGACAACGCCGGTTACAATTTGACTAGAATCATGCGAATCCTACATGTTTGACTGGAAAAAAACCGAAAACAAGAACCGCGATCATATCATGACTTGAAAAGTACACGTAAAATTATGTGAATTTGATTTTGACTAGATAAATTCGGATGGTACATTTTTCTGAAGATGCTGTGGCACTGCTCGGTCGGTAGCTGAAACTGTAAACCATTTTTTTCAGCCACTATCAATTTTCCAGGTAAAAAACGCTCACGACACTCTGCTTCTTAAAATTTCGCAGTCAACCGATCTCATATTTCATGTTAGAAATCAATAATATAGAAAAACAACGCTTTGGAAAGATACAGCTATTTCTCTCGCACTCGTAGCAATCTGAAAGAGACGGACGGCGTGAGGCACGTTAGAATTAGTTTCATCGGCATACATTAATATACAGGCTCGGAATTATTTTTGTTATTCATATAATTTACATTAAAAATTATTTTCCTTATCCGTATAATTCAGGCTAGGAATTATTTCCGTTATTCGTATAATCTATGACTCACAGCGCCTCGAGCGGTCACAATGTCAACTATAAACAATCACAATTGAGGAAATGAGTCTCTCAATTTGTGTGCATGCAATTGTGTAGATCCAGACTTTTCCGACGTGTGGGTGAGTTAACACACACGATTATCGCCTACCGGTTAATTCGATCGAGGCGCCACGCGGTTTGACGCGGTCCGTGAAGTAATTAAATCTCCGTTTCTCGTTTCACTACGCTCGTCCGAAATAACGAGTAATTGTTCAGATTTTTGGAGTTTATTCTTGAGGAATACTCCACGTGTGAGACGATACACGATTTTTCTTTGGATTTAATAGCATCACGAAGGTGCGATGGAGGCGGGAGATAAAAATGATGTCGAATTGAATAAGAATAAGAAGTCTTATGGCGGAATTCCAGAGGCTGCTTTTGTGGTATTGTTTTACATGAATTTACATTGATATGAAGTCTTTCTCAAATGATTCTATTATTTTATCGTATTTTAAAAAATGTATTTTAGTATAATTGTTCGTTCTCAAGATTTCTGTGATATCTGCTTTTGATTATTGATGATACACTGGCGAGGTTAATCGAAATGATACATGGCCATTATCGTGTCACAGTCGTCCATATATGGTCAGCAATGTGACGCTTTTTTTTCTATTTTTTTTTGTCAAAGTGTTGATGGCTCGCTATAATAAACAATATTGTTCATTAATTCCAGAAAAATCTCAACTCAACAATTTACATTTTTTCTACGTTGATTTCAAAGAATTATAAAATGTCATTGTCGTCTGCCTCCGACCTATTCATTACTGTCATCAATATTATCAATTCGCAGGAAGATGTCGATGTTTACATGGCGCTGCCCGAAAACGACGGCCCCGTCGAGAAGGTGCTCAAACGCCTCGACGAAAACCACAGCAAATACAAATTCATGGAGTACAATTTGGCCAGCAAAAGACGAAGGCTCAGGAGTCAGATCCCCGATCTGGAAAGATCGCTCGAGATGATAGAAAAGTTGCAAGTCGAGAAAAACAACAGTCACGATTTGGAAACGCAGTTTTGCCTTTCGGAACAAGTTTTCGCGAAAGCCATAGTTCCGCCGACCGATAAAGTTTGCTTGTGGCTCGGAGCCAACGTCATGCTCGAATACACGCTGGACGACGCCCAGGAACTTATGGCCAAGAATATAGAAGCGGCTAAGAAGAATTTGAAATACGTCGAGCACGACTTGGACTTCGTGAGGGATCAATTTACAACCGTGGAAGTTAACATGGCTCGGGTTTACAATTGGGACGTTAAACGCAGACAAGCTGCTAAGGCCACTTGAAATTCACGTATATTGTAAACTATTGAATTGTCCGATCGGAAAATCCGCTGTTACCTCACGCTGCTTATGCTTAAGAAAAAGACTTTTAACATCCAGCTTATGTTTTGTCTCCAGATATTTTACCTTCTCATTTGAACAAAAAAAATTAATAATAACACTTTCACGAAAAAATAATAATAATGATGCAGAATCCTTCATTTGGTGAGGATGGGAACGACGAAATTAGGAAAGCGAGGCGTTTTTTTTTCAGCGGTTGATAAATTTTCATCTACTTTATTTTTCCGTCCAAATAAATTTGTTGTGTTTTAAGTTTAGAACTTTGACGACTGTTTACTGGAACCGTTCTTAGTATTTCGTAGCTAACTATGGATCCGTATGGTTATGGTCTGTTTATCTGTCTAGAAATGTGTACTCACAATTCTTTCGCTGACCCTTTTGATTCTGACCAGAATTTTTAGAGAAGAAAAATGAATCTTTTTAAAAAAATTGAGGTATTTGTTTCCAAAGTCGTTATCAGAGCGTCTCCCCCCTCTAATTTCTACACTATCGATGCAAAAAATCCGGAATAATTCCAGAATCTAGCTTGTTATTTGTACTTTCAATAAAATTTGAGTCGAACACGGTAGCAGAAATACTCCACGAACACTAACCGATCTCGTGGAATAAATGATTAAAAAAACTCGGAAAGAAAAAGGAAAAATACAAGGACACTATCTGACGTTCGTTAAAATCGCAATGATAATCAACAAATAACGTACAAAAAGTTCTGTCTTTATTTACCAACTACATTTGATTATCACACGATCGTTTCCACGTATGAAAATACCTCGAGATCATATTTCGACATAAATGTGGTTGGACACTGTCGCTATGCAAATTTAGCCATTAACGTTGGATCTTGGATCTGCGTAAGAGCACAATCGTCGAGTTACTCAAATTATCATTGGCCATCTAGCTGTTTTATTCAAATGTTTTTTTAAATGCACAAACAGCCGACCCCGTAGAAGTTTCTACGTCGTAACTTAAAATTAACGACCTGCCGCGTTGCCTTAAAATTAGGGACCTGCCGGAATAGCCAAATATTGCATGTTTTTCGTAAACTACTCAACACTTTGTACTTTTTTTTTAATCGAAAAAACAATATTTTAATGGCACAGGGAATTTTTTTTTTAAATCTACGTTCTTTCTTAAAAAACGGAAAGAAATAAAAAAAGAAAAATTAATATATATAGTTCTCATATATATAAAACGAAATCAATAATCCTGCAACGAAAAATACTTTTTTTTTAAGGCACATCTTGGGCAGGTAAGTTGTTTTTTCTTTTTAAAAGAAAAAAAAAAGGAAGCCGGTCCGGTCTTTGATTAGAAATGCGAGTGCCCGAGACGAATCGTGGCGACGAGCTAAGCGGAGGGTTCGTCCAGCTGAAACTTTACAAGCTTGGCTTCGAGCTCGGCGATCTGGGCTTTGGCACCTTCCAGATCTTTCTTCAGCGCCTGAACCTCCGCGGGTTCTTCGGTGATACCTCCCAAGTATTTGCACACGTAGCTGCGACTTCGTTAAGGACCAAATGATAGATCGCACGATACGCGAGGTTAGCTACTGTTCTATAAAAATCAAAGGATACTCCAAAGCATCGTCGGGTTTCTCGGTTTCCTCGTACAGCGACACGAGCACTTTCGTCAGCGCGTCTATGACTCCGGCGCGTTCCAAATACTTGCGAAACTCTTCGCGCTTCCCTTCGGAGTCCTGCTGAAACAACATTTTTATCTTTATCAGACGGAACACGCACGGATAATCATCAGAGTAGGACTCCTACCGGTGTATCGCCGTTGTTCGCATCACTCAAAGGCATCGCGGAACAGAATCGATCCAAGGCTTCAAAAAATAGAAAATGTCACCTCAAAATCTGAGAAAATTCATGAACGAAGCTCAGCAATCTACTTTACGATAAAATATTGAGATGAGAAGTTTTCAGGATTCGTTCGCTATAAAAATAATAAACAAATGAACTTATGAAAACTTTGAAATTTTGACTCGGACCGCATCGACCCTACGATACACCGATAGAATTACTCTTGCAATTTCAAGGTTGCCGGTAAGCCTTCTTAAGACAATGAAGACTTGCATTTGCTCACAATTCTTCATATAATATTTACCTGGCATCGTAACATGTTTAAAATACCGTCCTGTCGATTTTCCTCCTTTCTACGATTTAGTGCCCAAAAAATAAACAAAAAACGATGTTTAAAACAAGTAAAATGGTTAGAAAGAGTGTAATTACAATATCGACGACGATTTGTTGTCTTAGCTATAGATACCCAGTGCTCGAGGAGGAACGATCGAGATTAGCGGCGTTACGGAGTATGCCCATTGTTTATTTGTGTTCAACGGTTAATTTGCGATGCAATTGGTTGTTAAATGCGTGTGGCTGCGTGGTTTGGATCGTTCGAATTGACACGTTTGTGTGCGTGTGTGCGAAATTCGACGTCTCTTTGTTCTTCGTTCGAACAAATTCGGAGATACAAATACGCTAAAAATGCGATCGCGCCTGGTAACCACGTTTTTCGATGCTTTTGTTGTGCCGGTCGATAAAGATAGATAGCTCGCAGCACTATCGTACGTACAGTAAAAACTCTCAATGTTCCAAAATTGGGTGTGTAAATGGGCGGGATTGTGCTATCGCTAGATTGATCGATCGACCAATAGCGAAGGCGTTCAGTGTAGGTGTGTTGCGGTTTGCTGACATGAAACCAGTGACTCTCCGATCGAAACATTCCAAAGGTTCTGGATGTTTCGTATCGACTGTGAATTTACAAGGACATGATTATATACTGATTAAGGCGATGAAAAAATGTTATATACAAGATAAATCAATCAAAAGTCAAGCTCAAAGTTATGAAACAAATTAGGAAAACCTAACCTACAAATTGTTTATTCAAGAAAAGTAAAGTGCCCAAGCACATTAAAAATATAATTCTTGATTCATGCTGAAAACGGTCTAAAGTTTTGATAATCCATAGCTGCCTGAACTAAAATTGCTGAAAATTCGGCGAAGATCTGAAATCGATTTTTGAAATCCGCGCGTTTTTTTTATAATGATCTTTAATGATTTCGAACTGAGAATTACTGCATTTATCTACAGAATATTCCGCGAGAGGCGCTACATTTTAAACTATTGTTGCTTCGACTATTGGGAGTTTTTACTGTATCCTAAGCATGGAATTTATCAGCGTCGGGAGCATTCTCGTAGTTTCCAAAATACATAGGTTTAATTTCTACCCGTGCACGGCGCTGCGTCTCAAAGATCTCTGCATCACGGACGATTCAGCTTATTGTTTTTTATATCGTTTTCAAAGATACTTCGTGCACTAATAAATCCTCAAATTTTTCTCTACACAGTCCAGGAATTATTCGCATTAATTTAAAAAAAATCGTAACTAGCAGCGCTCCGGGTGGAAAAACTTCGAATCACGGAAAATGCGGACGCTAAAGCAAACTCCCCCCCCCCCCCCCCATCTTTGCACTCGGCAAATCCGCAATTACGATTGCGGTTCTCGTATCGCAGTCGCCACGCTCGTCTCAGTCGTCGACACCGCGATTTTGACAGTTACCGGTGTCAATAATAAACCCTTCCATGACGCGTGTGACGATGCGCGATGAGCGTTAAATCCACCCCCGAACGAGAAAAAAAAAATTAAACATCCATCGAGATGCTAAACGGAATCGGAAATTTCATGCTGCAATTATGCGCAACCAGTTTGCTGGGAATTAGTTCGTACGCCGGCGACAAACTCGTCGATAACACGAAGATAACCGCTCTTCGAGCAATTTTCGACAATCTAACGCACGCCGTTGTCGGAGGTCTCGGTTGGATATTGATTCTCATTTTATCGAGGAAACCTCTTCTTCCCAATATCTACAGCATTGCTTATTGCTCGGCCATATCGTCTCTCATCGATCTGGACCATTTTTTTGCCGCACGAAGTTGGAATTTGAGAGTGAGTCCGCGATGCTTCGACGCGTTTTTTGCAATTACGTACACGTACACATATTATTACGAACAGTTGCAGCCCGCGTTAACGATTTGATTCGAATACACTTAAGAATTTACTCACCCGAGACATTTTTCGTCTGTGCTCGCTGCGTCTCGACGAAGGTCAAAAAACCGTAATTTTGTTTCTTACAATCAATAATGCGTACATAAATTCTCGAACCTTCGCCTAACTTTACACCCGATTACCCAATCGACGAAGCAAGAAAACCATAACAAAAACAATTGCATGAGAAAAATCTATTTTCAATCGACCAATCCGATCATCCTTGGATGCTGCGAGACAGCGGAGAATCGTGAAAAAAAATTGAGACTTTTCAACGTTTGGTTGGACGAATGATGTCATCTTGGCTTCCGGCGAAATATCGACGATTGGTAAACCATGGTTACGACTTGGTTCGCCGACGAGTGCTGCCCTCTGTCCCCAAGGCGTGCGATTCAAATGGCGATTCGAAATTAATTCTGACGTCGCGGATAAACGACGCGAATTTTTTTTTGTAGCTTCAATAATTTAATAATGAAAATTTTGTTTTCAAGGACGCGACGCACTTGAACGCAAGGCCATTGTTGCACTGCACGACGATACCGATAATCTTGTGGTTGCTGCTGACGCACTGTTCGAAATCATTCGGATCTCCGAGCATCGCCAATTACGCTTGGATTATTTTATCGAGTTTTTTGAGTCATCACATTCGCGATGGCACCAGAAGGGGTTTGTGGTTCGGTCCTATCGGATCCACACGACCCATCCCTTACTATTTGTACATAGCGTTCAGCATGGGACTACCGTACATTCTTTACTGGCTCATGTATCTCACCGCCGCGCCTGTTGTCAAGGATTTCAAGCATAGAACGATTAATATCGTTTGACGATCTGCGATTTTGTGACATTGTCTTGCGATAATTGCATTATATTAGGATTATAAGAACATTTGTGTACGAAAATAAAATCTTGATGCAGGAGAACGATAATTATTTTTGCAGTTTCCATTTTTGTGATTGACGAATGCAAAAAAATTTACCAAAAAACATGGCTGTGCTTAATTTTTTAGATTCTCCTTTTTTTTCGGACCTCCGAATGAAAAAAAAGAACGGATCACGTGGGGGATTGTTTGGTTATCCGTCAGTCGACTGAACGTCATAACCTATAGGGTAATTGCCGTTGATTTAGAATCTCGAAATTTGGCACGAAGGTCCAAGTAAAGAGAAACATCCGAAAATAATCAATTTCTCATTCTACGTAGAATTTTTATTTATTTGTTGTCCATTATTAGACGACTCTCTAGCTGCTCATCAACATTTATAGGGTACTTTCTGTTGACTTAGGGCCTAAGGGTCTCAAAATTCAGCACGAAGAAACGTCTTATAGCACAAGTAAAGGGAAAAATCCGAAAATCATTACTCGTTCTTTGCTTCTGGTTGCCGTGATCTTTCTCGTCTCATTTTTCGACTCGTTTCTATTATCCACATAACCAAATAACGAACCAGCACCCTCAAGGCGCGAGTCTTACTCGCACTACTCTTATTGACTCTTATTTTCCCACTCGTCTCGTATTTTATCCCAGACAAAAATTCCCGACCGCGAAAATTTCGTTTTACAGTTTTCGTTACCGACCGAGCGCCCGAACCTCGTCTCAACCCGAAGAACCTCACCGGAGCCTCGCTCAATCGCCTACGCACTACCGTGGGTCCACAAAACTACTGCACAAAAATACCCAGCCGCGCAATCACAAACAAGACGAGTCCACAAGTGTATATTACAGAGTTTTGCGAAGCCTTGGAGGGGGCTTATCAGTGTTAACACGACGTAGCCTAAGCTCGTTGTCGCCCGACGTTCCGTTTACACGGTTT
This sequence comes from Sussaba pulchella, assembly GCA_963971145.1. Taxonomy (NCBI): domain Eukaryota; kingdom Metazoa; phylum Arthropoda; class Insecta; order Hymenoptera; family Ichneumonidae; genus Sussaba; species Sussaba pulchella. The sequence goes on along the minus strand of OZ020173.1, from coordinate 7,336,746 downwards.
ACCTTTCCTCGATAAGTTTAGTCGCCTCGCTGCCTCCTACCTGTTGTGTTCCTCGCGTTCTCCTTCCGTCGATTCCACCGGTTTTCCGCGTCGTCGGACAAAAACCCATACTCGTTCGATCAACGGCGCCAGTCGATTCGAACGTTCGATCCGATTCGCACGATAAAACGTATTTTTCCCAAAGTGGAATAAACGTTTGCGCGCTTTGAGATATCGCGAGCGCAGCGCGCAACGCGAAGCGTTTGGAAAAATCGATCGAACGAGCGATTTATCATTGAGCGTGATATGACAATCAACGATGAGGGACGTACGTTGACAACATCATTGCGCGGATTGATAAGAAATTTGTTTTGTTCTTGCGCTCGCTGATTCGCGGGATTACTCGCCATGGTAGGTACCACGTGGTCAATTTTTTTTTTTTGCTTTTTTGGGTGACTGTTTTGCCTTCTTTGTTATTTTTTTGAGATTGATTTTGTTGTTCAAAGTCGGTTCTATTTGTTTGTTGGGTTGTTGAGCGATGCGCGCAAATGAAAACAACACATCGGTAAGATTGATAACGAAATATTGGAGTTTTCGCGGGTAGAAGTGATGATAACAAATATACATTCGTCGTGTTTGACTTGGATTAGTAGCGAATGGCTACTATTTTGATCGATGGATCGAACAATATTGTTAATCGCTTTATGATAGCTCGTTTGATAGATCACGGAATTGACGACGTTGGAACGATCGTGGGTGTTATCGGCGATGTAGATCTAATCTCGCATTGTCGTTTGCTCGCATTGGCGATAGGCCGGACGATTTAACCGATTAACAGGTTATTTATATCGATTGCCGAATCCAATGACACATTACGTAATTTATTCCCGGAGACGAGGTAATCATTGATCGTACGATGAAAATTCGTGCCATCGAAATGGCTCCAAATCAATTTGAGTCGGGGGGTTGATAATATTAAGTTTCTTATTTTTTTGTAGAGTTCCGTAATTAATTAGGAACCTTTATTGATTCAGTGCGTCTGTCTGTCCGTCCGTCTGTCACAGTTGATACGTATTATCAAAAATTTTACGAAAATGTTGGTAAGAATAGCTACCCTATCATGTGCCTGCCTAATCCGCTCATGGCCGCTTCTTTTTCCATCCATCCCCACTCATTACACGAAATCGTAACGATAAAACATCTTCAAAGAAGCGAATATCCCAACCTAACGATGCATCACCAAATTTATTCCTTAATCACTCACGATCGTCGTCATCTTAAACATCTGTGCGTCTTATTGGCACGAGGCATACACAGCAATCGCCAATAAAAGAAAAAATAAACCAAGCAAACACCGATCGTTTTCAGCCTTCGTGTCATAAATACACGGAGAGTTGAGAGCTCGCGGAGCTCGCAGAACTTATTACGAAAGATCGTCAATTAACTGCGGCAGGGGAGGGGGGCATTTACGAAGTAATGATGGTAAAGGTAGGGGCAAACGATGCGTGGCGTAACACCGTCGATTCGTAATACGTAAAAACGTGCAAAGTAGTGGAGAGCAAACATTGTCTTTCCACATTCTTGCATTCTCTTCCATTTCGAAGCGACGAACCGAATCCGAGATATTACAACCTCGTAACATTGGACTCGTCCTCGAAACATCATGCATTCCGTTCATCGAACGCCAAGGTTGGTGTTGTCACCACGAATGTACGCGTAATTGCGTTATAATATTGACGGATGATTATTTTTTTTTTATTTTTATTGCCGGATCTTGGTTTAGTCGGTGAGCGACTTCCGCGCATGTCGACGACCGCCTTGGTGCAGACGGAGATGGCGGACGAACCGCTGATTGATATTTACTTAGATGTCCGATTTTTTGTTCGTTTTTTTTTATTGAGTATTGTTTTTGTTTTATTTGATTTGTGGTTTTAGGAGAGCTTCGAGGATGTCACGCTGTACTTCTACATTGCCTGTGGAGTCACCGCTGGATGTCTTCTGGTTCTCTTCATCCTCGTTAGCGTACTCTTCGCAAAGGTCAATCGACTATCGTCCGATGGGTAGGATATGACCATCTTCTGATGAGATGAATGATTATTATTCTAATTATATTTCTAATTTTAGACTGCAATATAATTTTTTGAAAAATTATTTCTTTAGTGGTTAGAATTATCGGGTTTCTGATGAAATAATTAATTATGATTCTCCGTGGAGTTCAATTCTAAAATAAAATAATTATGATGAATGAAAATTTCAACTGTATTTCTATTTGAGAACTCAAAAGCGATAATAATGAAAAATAATGTATTTCGATAATTATTTCCAAATTTATAGGATTGGTAGTCTTTTAATAAAACAATTAATGATGTAAGCTATATTTAAATTAGAAAACTAACAATAATAATAATAATAGTGCTAATAATAATAAATGAATAATGAACAATTGTTCAAACCTCTTGTTTGATAAAATAATGCGATCCAAGGTCTCGTTGATTCCCCTTTCCTTGGAATTTCTTATTGTTTTAAAGAATTTTTTTATTGCCACTCGAAGCGCAACTGATAAGAGTATTTAAGCCTTCCGACTTTATCAAGCTGGGCGCGATTAAATGAGTCACAATCGTTGAGCCACATTGAGCCACGGCGACAATCAAAAGACGGATTAAAAAATTGTACTCATTCTTTCGTATATCTGTCATGATAAATCGCTGTACCACGTTGAAAATTTATTTCCATGCGCTCTGGAAAAGAGTTACACTCGCGTCGTTACGGACTATTTGCTTGCTCAGTTTTTTTACCGAGAAGACAAATCGAGCACGTGTGATGTTACGAGAGTCAAGAACACGGCCCACATGTTTCGCCATGCGCTCGGTGTGACTCGCGTATTGTTGACGAACAATAGTTACTCTCATCACCTTCGTTGTGCTATGGAGGATACATTTTTCTTTCTTAATAAAAAATGTTAACTTAAAAAAAAAAAAAGCAATCGTTTGGATGAAGGAAAAAAATGTATTTCATCTCGTTTCTTCACAATTTTGATATCTAATCAGTTGAACATCGTGTTCAAATACATTTTGATTCATTTTTCCGAAAGAATTGAAATTTAGAACTTAAAATAAATGAAAAGCCCTTGGTAAAAATAAAAAAAAAAAACATTTTTATCTATTTTAGATAAATTTCAGCTCTAATCAGTTCAATAGACCGATAAATATGATATCAGATTCTATCACACTCTCTTGAAATACATTTTTCCTCCAAAGGCTTCAAATTTTTAATTGAATTTTTTTTTAATCCTTCGGAAAAATTAAAAAAATTAATATTAATTCACTTCCAAATAAATTTCAGATCTAATCAGTTGAGCAGACAGATAAACATGATGTCGGACTTTTGTTACACAAATCCGACGATAGTACCGGGCGAGGAATTGTCTCGTCGCGGTTACTCGATGTACAACGCTACCGATCTCACGGGCGGCGATGGATTCGGTACGAAGGATTATGGCGTTTATCACGAAACCCGATCAAAATTCTAACTCACATCCATAAACACGTTATCCTGACAATCCGGATTCGACATTGCGTACAGAAAAATCTGTATTAAGAATTCGAGATCGACGTAATTTATTTGGTAAAATTATTTTTTAAAAAAATTCGCATAACGAGTAGCTAATTGTCAATTTTGCTAGTCCATTTGTTAAAACATACACTCATCGCAATAGTGAATATGCACCTGATTTCATTTATCTATTAATAACAAACAATTATTTTATAGATTAATTATTTATAATTTATCATTTATTTGTTATGTAACGAGCTGTACGTACGATATTTCATCGAAGAAGACGAAAAAAACGTATAATGGTTACCAAAGATACCAAAATTACGTAAATGAAGTCGAGTTGAGTGCGATAGATTTATTTAGCATAAAATATGCTTACTGTACAAAAATAAACAAAATAATAATATATTAAAATTACCCCAACGGCTTTATATTTTTCACGCTTAATATTCACCCTTATCCTGTAATCATAGGTCACTCGTGCCTGGCGCTTTGAAAATTACTCCAAAGTGCTCAAAAAAATTCCCCAAAATTCATGAAACCTCATTAACAATCCTACTACAAGAATAATTTATTACATTTCAACAATAATCATTCCCTCAAGCAATACAATATCTATAATAACATTTTATCGATCAACAACAAAATATTTCTTCGTCCCTGAAACCGCAAACTAATTTTTTTCTCAAAAAAAATGCTTGGAAAAAAATAAATCAGCGCCTCAAAATAATTACGTCGTTCATTTCCGCAATTGGAAAAAAAAATCCGCACTCGCAAGTCCTGGATATGTGACTTTTGTTGTAGAAAAAGAGAAAAAAAAATAAATCGTAAAAGCCTAATCGTGCGGGGGAGGAGCGGCGGGGTTCTTTATTAGCCGGAAGTGTTTAGTTTCCTGTGACGCAGGGCCGTGCGCGAGACCCGGGCGGGCTCGCCGGCCCTCGAGATTTGTATAGCCGACGACGTAGGTACACACGGGTCTTGAAACAACGCACAGGGCGGGAAGTTCCAACGCGGCGAGGGACGGTGAATGAAATTCGAATCGCGGTGTAAGGACCGTGACGTCGAGGGAGGTAAAGGAGCTCCTTCAGGGTTATTAGACACCCGCGTCAGCTGTGACGATCTCGGAAAAAGCAATCCCAAGTACTTCGCGCAGTCACGTTTTACCAATGAATTCGTGTGATACGTCGAAACCTGCGATTTCATCAATCCGTAGGATCATTGTCGATAAAAGACCGCATCAATGTCATAGCAAACGTCTTACATTGATTAAATATGAGATTGCATTATATAGAAGACATATTAAATTGATTGAGGTCAATCAATCGACTAGTAGAATCGATGGTCTTCCGATGAGATAAATAATTATTATTCCCACTATATCCTTATGTCTAGACAACGAAGAATTTTTTTGTCATGCAAATTCAATAATGGTAATAATGAAAAAAATTCTAACCATACTTCTATTAAAAAATTAATGGCAGATAATGAAGAGAAATATTTTTTCCAAATTGTGATTGATAGTCTTTGAATAAAATGAATCATAATCAGTACTATACTCCGATTTTACAACAATAACAACATCAATGATCATAATAATAATAATAATAATAATAATAATATTGAAAAAAAAATAATAATAATAATAATGAAAAAAAAAATAATAATAATATTAATAATAATAATAATAATAATAATAATAAAACATATTTTTCATCCCCTCGTTGTATATCACCATTGTAAATTTCATTTATTGAAATATAAATAAACGTTGATAATAATAAATCAAAGTAAATATTAATTTCCCGAGGCGGAGAAATATCCCTCCAAATAATTTGGTTCATAAAAATTGATACGCATATTGATGTATATTATATGACAAATGACAAAAATTATTCGTTGCATCGTCGAGTACCGGAGCTGCAAAGTGTCGCGCGTATATACGACGGATATAGCAGACGGTGTAAAGAGTACATAGATAGCGGTTACACGGTCGGGAGGGTAGTTAGGCCGGGGGATGTAACCTGCAACAAGGGCGGAGGGGGGAGAATGTTGCTGGTGGGGCTGAATGGCTGTGTGACTGCAGGCTGTAGGCAAGAACACCGGGATAGGCTGTAATTGGTATAAAATCATCGAGCAAACACATCGGACAAGACAGCCGGAGGGTTGTGGGCGGCGTTACGTGCCGTAACCGTGGTTACCGTGTGAGGTCGCTTCCAAAAGCACCCCCTGCCCCTTGATTGCGCGAACACACACACACAGATAGTCTCAGCGCACCGCCGAACGTTCGCGAAACGCGCGCGCATCCGACGAGCAACTGGCCTCTATATCTGCTCTTATCTCGGGCTTATATATACGTCCATAAATATAAATTAAAGATATTTAATTTTCAAGCCGCTCTATTGTTTCCGCTATATTTTTTTTGGGGGGTACATTTTTTTTGGAATCACGTTATTTTTATTAATGGAAAAAGCGCGTAGGCCAAATTTTTTCTTCTGTTGATATCTTAGAGACAATAAATTAACTGAACCTAAGATTACTAGCAGAATGTCGACTTTGGGGATTTTGAGGGGTAGGATAAATAAGGATTAATTGTCAATACATTATAATCAAGGGCCCAAAGTCGGATGACGATGAGTTTTACAACAATTTTGGTTAAAAAATTATAAATTTATTGAATAAAATTTTCGAAAAATAATTAACCTCTATGAAATATAGAACACAAGACTATACTATAAATATTCGAAACGCGAAAAGTTGCGTAAGGTGCGAATTTGAATTATTATTGTAGAGATTTGTGAGGACGTCTCACAGGGCTCAGATTTTGCTCACAGACCGAAGTGCTCGCGCGTTTTCGATGAGTGTTTCTCTAGGACACGCAACCTGTCGAGTGTTTTGTTTGTGTCGACGCCGCAAGCCCCGGCTACCGCCACCAGCGACGACACTTTAGTTCCCGCTGTGTTATAATCCTCTCGGCTTCGATTATTCCGATTATCGTAACTAGGGATTTTTAGGGGTGTCGGGACGGGGGAGAGGAGGCGCTTATTGGCAGTTTGAACGCGTACTGCAAGGTTTTACGGTCGCGAGTGGTTAGGGATTTTGACAAGCTGCATATGTTGTTGCAGACCTAGAAGAGGGTGTTAGGGGTTGTTTCGCCAATTTGCTTTTTTAAAGCTCGAACCCAATCATCGCAAAAAATAGAAAAATAATAATATAATAATACGGGAGATTTTTCCGTGGCATCAAGTTTTCGATCAATTCTGATTTTATTTACTTCTAATTCGAATTTTTATTTAAATCAATGATCTGCGATTTTTTATCTATTCCTTTTTCTTAGATTTTGATGATTTCATTGAATTTGAAATTCGAAGCCTTGAACGGAGAGTAATTAAAATGCATTAAACTCATTCACTTTTAAAGTAAATAAGTTGTAATAATAATAATTTAATTAATTTGTTATAGTCTCCAAGATGGAAATTCTAAATCAATCATATATAGCCGAATAAAAAAAATGGAATTAGACAAAATTATAATTAGTTGAAATTCTCATCTCACAGCAATAACCCAACTATTATTATTTTTTCGGTAATTAATTATCAGGCACTTAATTTCTCACTACGTATAAAACATAAATATAAATAAAAATATTCGTATACCGTCGAGTCAAGTCCATCATCGTCGTTATTATAATATCGAACGCCA